>JADLZN010008588.1:0-254623 GCA_018155175.1 Sinocyclocheilus anophthalmus | reverse complement strand
TCTTCATAGCAGTGGTCACCAACGTGGTGCCTGTAGGCCGCATGGAGTCTCTGAGTTCCCGCCATGCACGTTCTATAAATAGCCTAAATTAGCATTGGGCGATAAATTATATCATATCGAGATTATGATCAAATTTATGTTAATAATGATGATAAGCTCTGGACATTTTTACTCAATATGGATTATTCTAACATCCTATCACACAACAGAAACAAGTGTTACAGCAACCAGTCAGTGCATGTCGCTTAATAAGTCTGCATGTTCTGTGTGTCTCTGAATGCGTGGAGTGGTTTCATCTGATACACAAACTCAAACTCGCGTGCCGCTCACCATGTTTCAGTGTCTGCATCTCAATATATGAGGACATGACACATGCACTTCATCTTCAGAGCTGTTCTGAGAGTCACTTCACCAGCTTTATGCGGTTTAATTTGAGAAAAAGTACCGTCAAATACATGCTGAAACTAACCCTAACCCTAAAACTGACAGACCTACACGACAAACCGTCAAAATAAATGTCTGGTTTAACTTGAAATTATAACTGAACATTTTTTATGATAAATTTGTACTGAATCATAAAACACAGAATCCATAAAAAATCAAATGGAGAACACAGAATTTAGGGGAAAATAAAATGGATTTCACAACAGGGCCCTAAATTAAAGGAGTTCAATTTGAACAAAGTTATGTTTACATTTATTCTCAAGGTCTAACAAACATGTGGAACGCATTTCCTTCCCCATTAATGGTAATGATATCAATGATCCTATCAATATTGTATGATAGCCATTTTTTATAAATTTATCTGGATTAATATCTGGATTGATACAATTTTTTAAAATGCTTGTGAGAAATCATTAATGTTTATTAATGGCAAGATATCAAGATATTAAAAGATATTCAGGGAGCCCTCACTCACATAAAGGTTGGAGACCCCTGCTCCATAGATGGCATCAGAGACATTCAGTGACCTAGGTCCTGATGGATCATCATGTTTAAAGCATAAATATGCAGAAATTGTGTCTTTCTTTGTTTTTTTTTTTTGGTGTGTAAAAAATTTAAAATATGCAAATTTTCATAAAATATCCAGAACCTTAATGTGAATAAATAAAAATGACCAAAAAACAAAACAATATAGCTATTCTTGGACAAAAATTAAATTAGTGTCGATTTTTGCTTCGTGTCATTTTGACCCCACGCAGGACACTTTTTGTTATAGGTTTGGAGGGACAGGTTGAGGGGTAACATTAACCCCCTGTTTCACAGACAAGCCTTGAGCCAAGTATCAGACTAAAATGCTTGTTCATGTTGTCTTAACTGGAAATACCTTGTACTGCAATGCTTAAAGTGCCCCTATTATGGGTGATTAAATATTTTCATATTTTGGTTTTGGGAGTCCCCTACAACAGGTTGACATGCATGCAAGGTGAAAAAACTTTTTCATTGTCTTATAATATGCATTTTTTTTTTTTTACCTTATTTGCTCAATGACTCTCAAACGATTCGCTCAACGATTCCTTTTTTCCAAACCCCTCCTTTCTTCTACTCTTCGTGATGGTGCCGATTGGCTCATTAATTTCCTCATGCCTTAATGCTGATCAGCATGTTTTTGAGCGGCAGTGCGCTTTGTGTCCAGCGTACCAGGAACAGCTACTTTTGTACCGATCCAAAAGCGCACCTATTTGAAAAAGACTTTGCATTTTTCATTCATACAACGCGAAAAGACACAAGTGGGCATGCCATAGCTATGTTTCATGATTGATCGTCAAAATGAACAGCCTGACTTCTTTTAAAGGGGTTATGGATGCTTTTAAATTTTCCTTTCCTTTGAAGTGTTCAAGCTCTTGTGCACAAAGAAGATCTAAATTGCAAGACTAGCTCAATCCAAAGAGATATTGGTTTATAAAAGTTAAGAGTCACCACGCCTACCTAAAACGGCTCGTTATAACACACCCCCACATATCTATGTCACAATGTGGGAAGATTTGCATAACATGGCCAACTCAGAATCGATCAGAATCAGGAAGAGCTTTGTGCATTGTATACAGAAATTTAATTGTTTAGATAAATGTACAGATGTGTTTATTAGTGTGCAGATATGTTATTAAAAAGTGTGCAGTTTAATATAAATATACTTTGTTAGTTGTATAATTTTGAAAGCTTATTTGTTTAGACTGAGTATAGCCTGTGGGGAAAAACTGTTCTTGTGTCTGGCTGTTTTGGTGCACAGCGCTCTGTAGCGCCGGCCGGAGGGCAACAGTTCAAAGAGAGAGTTGGCTGGGTGTGAGGGGTCCAAGGTGATTTTTTTAGCCCTTTTCCTCACTCTGGAGATGTAAAGATCTTGGAGGCTGGGCAGAGGGGCACCAATAATCCTCTCAGCAGTCCTGACTGTCCGTTGTAGTCTCTTGATGTCTGATTTGGTAGCTGAACCAACCAGACAGTTATGGATGAACACAGGACAGACTCAATGATGGCTGAGTAGAACTGTTTCAGCAGCTCCTTTGGCAGGTTGAATTTCCTCAGCTGGCTAAGGATGTACAACCTCTGCTGGGCCTTTTTTGCAATGGAGTCTATGTGAGTGTCCCACTTCAGGTCCTGAGAGATTGTGGTGCCCAGGAACCTGAATGACTCCACTGCAGTCACAGTGCTGTCCATGGTGGTGAGTGGGGGGAGTGCAGGGGTTTTTCTCCTGAAGTCCACGATCATCTCCACAGTTTTGAGCGTGTTAAGCTCCAGGTTGTTAAGACTGCACCAGACAGCCAGCTCTTTAACCTCCTGTCTGTAAGCAGACTCGTCTCCATCCTTGATGAGGCCGATGCCTGTAGTGTCGTCTGCGAACTTCAGGTGCTTGACAGAGGGGTCTTTAGAGGTGTAGTCATTCGTGTAGAGAGAGAAGAGCTGTGGGGAGAGTACACATCCCTGGGGGGGCGCCAGTGCTGATGGTGATAGTCCTGGATGTGAGTTTGCCCAGCCTCACTAGCTGCTGCCTGTCTGTCAGGAAGCTGGTGATCCACTGACAGATGGAGGTGGGCACGGAGAGCTGGGTGAGTTTGTCTGAGAGAAGGTCAGGCATGATGGTATTGAAGGCCGAACTGAAGTCCACAAATAGGATCCTTGTGTAATTCCCAGGTTTGTCGAGGTGTTGCAGGATGTAATGCAGTCCCATGTTGACTGCATCATCCACAGACCTGTTTTCTCTGTAGGCAAACTGAAGAGGATCCAGCCAGGGTCCAGTAATGTCCTTCAGGTGGACCAGCACCAGTCTTTCAAAAGACTTCATAACCACAGACGTTAGAGCCACAGGTCTGTAGTCATAAGTCCGTTTGGGCTTTTTGGGGACCGGAATGATGGTGGAGCGTTTGAAGCAGGCAGGGACTTTGCACATCTCCAGTGATCTGTTGAAGATCTGTGGGAAGATGGGGGTCAGTTGGTCAGCACAGACTTTTAAAAAGGCAGTTGAAACACCATCTGGGCCTGAAGCTTTCTTAGACTTCTGTCTTCTGAAGACCCTGTTCACATCCTCTACACATACCTTAAGCGCAGGTTGAATGGTGGGGGAGGGGGGTTGCAGGGGTGGTAGGTTAAGGTGTGAAGTGCAGATCAGAGCGGATTGGGGGTGGTAGACGATCCTTTTCAAATCTGCTGTAAAACACATTTAGATCGTCAGCCAGTTGTTGATTCTCCGCAAGATGTGGGGGTGGTGTCTTGTACATGGTTATGTTCCTCAGACCAGTCCATACTGACGTTGGATTGTTTGCTGAAAGCTCTTTTCTCAGCTTTCTGAGTAGTTTTTTTAGCCACTCTTATCTCCTTTGTTAGTCTGTTCCTGGCATGGTTATACAAGATTTTATCCCCACTTCTGTAGGCATCCTCTTTGGCGTTTTTGCGTTTGAGTTTCCAGTCAAACACGTTTATCGTTTAATGATAGAATGTCGGGGACAGCACATATCGTCACAGAAACTGATATATGAAGTTACAGTCTCTGTGAGCTCTTCCAGATCGGTGGCAGCAGCTTCAAAAACACTGCAATCAGTGAGGTCAAAACAGGCTTGTAGATCCTGCTTTGCTTCATTAGTCCATCTTTTTACAGTCCTTCATCCAAATTTCATGCAAGAAAGAAGGCGTAACTTTATTCTCGCTGTAGTATTGTTGCTGCCACCATATCGTGACGGCGCTGTGTGTTTTGTTGTGAAAGCGAAACTACTTTGTTTGGTCTTCCAAAAGAGGACAATATCCACTTCGTCATGTCTAGAGCTTATCCGTGCTGGTCGCTGAGGAAATACATCAACTTCGCGCTGTGGATTGGCTTTCACCGTGGACGAAGCGAGTCCAGCCCGCCGTCGTCACATGTGGTTGCCGCAAGCCCCGTCGGCAGCGCCGTTATCAAGCCCGCCGCCACCGCTCACTCTAGCCCGCCGCCCGCCACTCACTCAAGCCTGTCATGTGTGACCCTGTGTTTCGTTGTGAAAGCTAAACTACATTGTTTGGCCTTCCAAAAGAGGACACGACTAGAAATCAGTGGTTAAGTTGTATTTATAACACTGTTCCAGAACACTTCAACCTAAATATTCAGATGTGTGGACTGTTTCCTGATCCTGGTAGAGTAGACTACAATGCTGGCTGTTCTGACTCACAGACTGTAAGTATGTTTCTTATATTTAAAGAGTTTGCCACTGATGACTCAAACGTGAGTTTTGAGCAGTGTAGAATAGCGCTTGTTGTTTGTCATTTCTCCAATCACAAATGCAGACATGGTTTTATGTTTACGCGGCGTGATGCAACGCTACACGTAAAAAGACATTATAAGTGTAATGTATAAGTGCCCCAGAAAGGCGGGGCATAGAGGAGAAACAATAATCTACAGTATGTGGAAAATAATGTATTTTTTGTACCTTAAACCCATTTCATTACACCAAATACACAAAATAATGTTATTTTTAGCAACATCAGATGACCCCTTTAAAAACGACTCGTTTAAATGATTCAGAGTCGACTCTTTTTTTGAGAGACAATAACTTTATACACGTTGAATTTTCAGATTTAAAACTTTGCAGGATGTTTCATTCACTTAGAGCTGTTTTACACACTGCATGAAAAGCTAATTTTCAAAAATCCACAATAGGGGCACTTTAAAATATGTCAGTGGCATTGTCTTGTCTCAAGATGCACACCAGTAAGGTTCTTAAGGCATTTTTATAAAAGCTATTTAAATATCGTAATTTAACTAAGGCCTAGTCCTGGCTTAAGCTAAGCCCTGTCTGTGAAACTGTGTCTCTATGTTCAAACATGGAAGTTATACAAGAACAGAACCTACCCGTGTTCACTCAGGCAGTACTCATATATATCACTTTATGCACAAAATTTCACTTATCCACCTTCACCCAAACTCAAGATCACTGTGCAAGTCATGTGGTTAACTGAGACCTGTTCTGAGATTCACTTTATTGACTGGCACGCTGCCAAGACATGTCACCCTAAAGTCCTATGCCTTATACAGAACTGTACTTTAAATGTTTTGTTCTTCACGAAATTTGTCACGACAAGCCTGACATCACTTCGAATGGGACTTCAAAGGCCAGCTCTTTCATGGTATTCAGCTCCAATAAATAGTTTGCAAAAAAGAGACACAGGATAAATGTTTGATGTCATTATTTAATCACATTGGAAGCGAAACTCGCAATCGAAAAGAATCGGAATCGATAAGCAAAATAGGAATTTATCAAATTCAAACGATACCCAGCGTTGTCACGAAAGTCCACATCTAACCATCTAGGTGGGAATTCCTCTTGGAAGAAAGTTTGGTAATGGATAAACTGACCAATCTCAGGCCTTCAATGTCCTTTTTTTCAGAGTTATTTATGCCCTGCACCTGGACTACCATAAGTGTATGAAAAGCACTTTATATTTTATTCAGCAGGTAATGCTCAACCTCGGACAAGGTGAGCTGGCACCTAAAATTCAGTACTGCCCATATAGCGAACTCAGAGTGCAAACGAACTACGGTATATAGTTTTGATGCTGTTTGTTGTGATTCTGAGATAAACTGTTTTATGTTAGTTTGTTAAACTAGTTTTTTTCATGTTTTATGGGGAAATGTTTTCAGATAAAAAAATTCATGTTTTGTTGTGTTTTCAAATTAACATTTGGAATTTAATTAAAATAAAACCGAAAATTACATGAATGTTCCTTTATTTGTTTGATTTTTCTTAATTTTCTAGTTTAACAAATTGGAAAAATAAAACAACTGATATAGATTTAACTTGGAAGTTGGTACATTAAACTTAAATATACTACGTGTAATAACTGCAAATTAATTGATATTACAAAACAATTTAAGTTCAATGAACTAAACTTTGAAAGACATTGAAATCTAATGTTAGTTGACCCCTGATCTGAATATTGAACATATACCTAGCCTGTGTTGTGTTTCTGTGTCCTTTTTGTGCTCTTTTGGATCTCTGCATTCGTCTCAGCTTGCCATGCTTTCTGAGCCTAATATCGTCCCTTTCAGTGCCTGCCTTAACCAAGTGAAAGATATCCTGGTTCATGTCTATGTTATTACATGATTCATGCATTTTCATGGATGGCTCAGTCCATTATATAATGACTCAGAGTTGTTCATGACCTCAGATTAAAATTATCTGTTTCTGTAGCAGTGTTCATAACGGCAAAATGGATTAATGTGTGCCTTTGTTGTTTATGACAGCACAAAAAAAATCACTTCTGTTCATATTTTGTAATTCACTTTTATATATGTTCTTTAAAGAATAAAGTAGGTATAACTAATTACGGTAAATCTAACATGTTGTGTTTCAGTTACCTTGACTTCCATTGACATATGTTCTACAGAAAATATACATTTATTCAGGTTTGGAACGGCATAGTTGGGCTAGCAAATAATGACAACATTGTCTTTTTTGGCTGACCTACAATATCCCTTTAACCTCCACATATAAGAACACTTCATAACGTCTCAAAACTACATTTTTGAATCTGCAGGAAAAAGTTATGGGCTCTCTGGGGCCCTCTATCTATTCAGGGCCCTTAGCGTCATCCTAATCTTCACCCACAATTATGGTGCCCCTGTGTATAGTGTTGTATGTTTTTATGCATAATTAAAAGCAGTGCGGAAGCACTAGTAAGTAAAGGAAGGAATAATGAACGTGAGGGAAAATAATGCAGCCACCATCAGACTTTGCAGCAAAGAAGACAGTATATCATTTTACAGATGTGTTATGTAAATAGAATTGTTAATTTATTATAATCTGGGAGTATTAAATCACTGAACCTTTTTTTGGCATTTCTGTGAATCACCAGGTAGCCAGTTATTGTTCACATTCACTGTGTGTTAATATTGATAATACATTATTTGAAAGCTCTAAGATTCAAATTTTGAAAACTGTTCAATGATAGCAAAGCTCTGGCAATAGCATTCCCTTAATTTGTTTCAGGAGTTCACATAACATTATTTTACGTGTCAATCCCTGCATTATGTTACAATGAGGCAAAAACATGTTACATCATGTCAACTCCAGTACTCTTCTCATGGGAAGGGTTCAGTAGACAACTTGTACACGTTTAAAGAATCATTGATGGATTCTCATATGTTTGCTATATCATTCATGTCTATTGATTTTAACTATCAATGTAAAATCATAAACATGTTAGCACACTTAAATTACGTAATATTTGATGCCTCTGTTTTAATCTAGAAGACATTTTTTTTAGAGCTCTTCTTCAATATGACGCTACAACATTTCTGGGAGCCACCTGGGAACATTTTAGAGGCATTTATCAATCAAAATGTGTGAATATGATTTTTTTTTTGATGATTATCAGAGATTTGTATATAATTTTATATGAAATATATAGTTTAGTCATGAAAGAGATGGCGTAGGCTGATGGGTTGTTAACGTAACTGATGACATTCAGAGAGTTAAACGACTTGGCACAAGCTGATTGGTTCAAGCCAATGAGCTTACTGCCTTGCATTTATATGGCTGGCTAGCATTCACTTGAGATTTCTGCAGCGCGCTTTCAGAGTTTCTCTCAGCAGCAGTATGTCTTAAATACTCAACGCACCGTATCACCGAATGCATTGGCAGTAGCAAGTTCCTGTACTTGCTTGCAGCACGCAATAACTAAATTACCGCATAACCCACAGCTCTGCAATTTGCAGCAGCAGCAGCGTAGCAGATCTGTTCCGCCAAGACCAAATACATTAACATTAACATAACAGGACTTCTCAGGGCAGGCAGTGCTAATAGAGAGCGCCTGCAGGTCCCCTATTCACTTTACTGATACCAGTGCTACAAGCAGAGCAGTCTTCAGCGATAGCGACCGAATGTTTGCAGACTGTAGTGGCTCGAAAGCGGGGCCCTTCAGGGGCACAGATCCCATGAAGGGATGGTGGGGGACGAGGCGGATTCAGCCTCCTAGCACCCCTCAGGAAGCGGATGACCGTGCTGTTTCTGCCCACCAGTTGGCCCTCAATAGGGGCATGAGAGGCCGATATAGCCTCCACATAGACTTTGAGCGTGGATGGGGAACGTCTCTTATCCAGCAGCTCTTGCAGAAATGACAACACCTCTGTCAAATCAGAAGTATGAGGGTCTTTGCCGCGGTTTAGACACCAAGCGGAGAAAAAAAAAACTACTTTAAGGCGTAGAGGTGTCTCGTAGATGGAGCTCTAGCCTCCGAAATTGTGTTTAAGATTCGCTCTGGGAGGCTTGAAGGCTCCCGTCGAGCGGCCAGAGGTGCAGGGCCCATAGGTCGGGCCGAGGATGCCATATTGTTTAACATTCTGATGGCAGCTGGATAGAACATGTTCCTCAGTCTGGATTCCTTACACTTACACTGTACACTGTACCTCTTGCCTGAGGGCAGAAGTGTGAACAGTTTGTGTTGGGAGTGAGTGGAGTCTTTAACAATGGAAGTGGCTCTTTAATGGACTCTGCAGTGGTAGATGCTCTGTAGGGAAGGTAGTGGTATTCTAATGATCCTCACAGCAATCTTTACCACTCTCTGCAGGTGCTTATGGTGCTACCATACCAAACTGTGATGCAGCTGGATAAGATGCTCTCGATGACGCTGCTGTAAAAACGGCTGAGGATCTTTGGTGACATGCCGAATTTCCTCAGCATTCTGAGGAAGTACAGCCGCTGTTGTGCTTTCTTGGCCAGCTGGGTGGTGTTGTGTGACCATGAGAGGTCATCATTGATGTGGACACCTAGAAATTTTAAACAGTTCACTCTCTCCACCTCAGCGGGCAAAAAGTTCTCCTCTCGTTCCTCATGTCCACAATAATTTTTTTGGTATATTGATGTGTGAATCGCATGACAAATCAGATGATATTTGAACTCCAAGCTGTTTAAAAGTGGAGACTCTACTGATTACATGTCCCAAAATTACTGGAGAAGGAGGAGAGGGGATGTTACCATCTTTCCTGGCACTAATTACAATGTCCATTGTAGTGAATTTGCTTTAGCCAACCTAGGGAGTTGAAATAGAGTAGTGATGGGTACTCACGTCACCAATGAAGTTATGATTTTTGGATCACGTGTCACTTAAGGTGCGGTGATGAGTACATCAGATAAGAAAGTTTAGTGGGATATCTAACTTGCAGAACCTCTTACTGTATTATCAACAAGAAGACACAAGTGTACTAATAATACTAAATTAATACCATAAATGAAAAACAATAAGATGCATAAAATACAAGTGAGTTATGTTATCTTATGAAAAGATAAACTGAAACTAATAAGGCGAAGAACCTTATTATGCCTCAAGAGAATATCGCTATATACTCAATGTAAATTATATAGCAATATGCCACAGTCTCTGGAAGAGGTTTGGATAAGTGATATTTTCGTTCCCTGGTCGAGTGAGCTGAGTTTGTGTAAGATGTTGCACTACACATCGCTGTCACTGAGAATACTTATTTGTCTGAATAAGTATAAGATGGGTGTGTTGTAGTTTGCATCAGTTTTAAGGTTAGAAAACATAGTTATGAATGGATTTGGATAGATCAGTGTGAACTCTCTTTGTTTCACCCACTGCTGCTGGATCCAAAGGTCCTAAGGAATTTTTATGGTGGTCACAGGCCAAACCTTAGGAATCAGTCTCTATGTGGGTGAAGGGCAGAAACTGCATTTTGACCAGTGAGAAGTCCTGTCCTTCCCGGGCTTGGTACCAGAGGTCTGTCTTCTTTCCCTCTCAAGAGGTGTCTGGCTGCTGTCCTAGTATCTTTATCTGATGGTGCTGGACAGTTACTTATGTTAGTCCACCAAGATCCAATCAAAATGTAGCAAACCTGTGTCCACTATTGTGGTCAGAGAGGGGCCCCACCATACACTGGGCCCTGGAATGTGCTGTTCACTACATCATGGTCTTAGCTACATTCATTGCCTATGAAATTCCCGGGGGGGGGGGGGGGGGGGGGGGGGGTGTCCCCATTCGGCAACTGAATCCAAGGCGTTCTGGATCCCATTAGAAGTTCAGTGATTGTTAGATCATCAGCATATTTCACAGGAATTTCAGAAGGAGGCAGATGCAAATCCAAGCTGTTTACAGATGGCAAAAAAGCAGAGGGAGTAAAAGTCCCCCTGGAATTGGATAAATCCCTCGTCTTGCCCATTAATTGTTTGATTTTAGAAATGATGCAATGGACAAGTTTAAATATCATTTCAAAACAGAGATTTGTCATTTATGAGATGCTACATACAGTTTGGTACCAGCAATCTTATAACTACCAAAGTCTTAAAAATCACTCATCTTGCCCATTTATTTTTTATTTTAACAGCTTACACAACAATGACACAATGGACATCATGGTTTTCCCAGGTTCAAATATAATTTAAAAAAAGAGAGGCGACAGAATTTCGGAAAGCATTTAAGAAACTGTGTAAAAGCTGTGTCTTTTGAAAGCTTTTGAAGCTGTGAAATTAAAAGATCAGATTGCTCAGGGGAATGTAAGAACTGACTGCTATTAATATAAGAAGCTTGTGACCATTCTGTGACGTACAAGTTTTGGCATGGGGAAAACATTCTTGCCTGTTTACTAGCAGTCACAATGAAAAAAATAAAAATTAAAGATGCAACACTAACAACAGTTTACCAACCATATGAAGAATAGCTGTGTAGGATTCCACATGGAAACAATGGACAGATTATAATGCGTTAAATCATAAGCACATCAGATGTCGATTTTTTCAGTGGAGGACATTTACTAAATCTTAGCTCTACTTTGGTTTGAGACATGCATTACGAGTTATGAGGAACTACATTTGCTGGAAAGTCCAGTTACATAGTTTCCTCATGTTTTTACTTATGAACTGGAAATGTAACGTGATTAGTAACATAGCACACCTTCCTCATCACACCTTTTCTTTCTAAAGACAATTTGGTTTTGTAGAAAACCCCCCTTGGGCCTGTCTTTCCCCCTGGTTATCATTATTTATTTATTTATTTATATTTTTTAAATATATGTCAATATACATACGGTGTATATGTATTTGTTGCTTTTTAAGGATGAGTAGTCCAAGAGGAACGATATCTAGGCATATCTCTCTTCTTATCATGTACTTTAATTTCACCCAATGCTAACCCAATACCGAACAACGAGTACTGCGGGTCAACGGAGACCCAAACATCAAACCCATCTAACCTTGATAAATCCACAATTTACTTACTTTATAGGCAATAATCCACTTGTCCTGCTGATAGTGCGGGCTAATGTTCTACATCATTTTAGTGGTACCGTATTTGCTGTGGTCCTGTAAAGATTCTCAGATTATCCAGGTCACATCAGAATGTCTAGTTCAGTTATTGCAATGTCTAAAAGCAACAAGTCCTACTGACTAAAATATATCTATTAGACACATACTTGGCTATAAACTATTGTAGACACATTGGATATAAAATTTTATTTTAGGGGGAAAAAAATTATTTACAAAAAATGTCCTTTAGTCAAAGTACATATTTCCACATGAATATAGTTTTACTAGTGATGGCACAAAGTGTTAAAAGATGTAAAAACAATTTTTTTTCAGCCATGATTTTTCAGTTTGCCATAATTGGTTGAACTGTCATCATGTACCATCACGTACATACCAGGAAACAAATCTATTTATTTTGGTATTGTTGTTCCTCGAGTTTGTCAACAAACTCTCATTGGTTGGTTCTTCAAATGAAAAAAACCTTTCTCACTTTAAATATCAGTTCACCTGTCTGCTGGAATTTTTTACAGGTGACACGAACTTGCTATAAGGATTAACTTGGATTGCCTTTTGTGGTGCAATATTTAAAGAGTAAGTAGAATTTTTTTTTCAATTGTTCTGTATCCAATTAATTTGCTATAAACTGTTAAAAAATGTATCTAACTTTAACATGACAAAGATTATGTAACAAGTGTGTGCTTTTTTGTAAATCATAATGCAAACTTTGTGTGGAATATATTACCATGTTTTATTAAATCTGTAAATGCTTGGTCAATCTAACTGTATTTGTTTGTTTTTTATGCAGCTCTTGATACTTTTTGAAATTTTTATATCAAGTGTACCACCCATGTGGATTTTTAAACAGATTGTATTCTGTTATATTATAAAATGTGTTTGATTTTTGAACTTTGCTACATTATACATATATGCTTCATTTTCATTTTTAGGCATACTGCTAAAAGGACATAGCAATGGAGTGGAGGATTATAGTACCTGTTCTGTGTCTAATTGGTAAGAACCAAGTAGTGATGCTTGTTCTAAATAATTAGTGATAGTTATTGTTCATCATTGCATTTAAATTACAAAATGACTTCATGGTCAGAAACTATATGTTTAAAATAAAATCATAATAACAACAAGAAAGGATAGTGAAAAAGAAAGTGACAAACATTCTAATCATACTTTTCCAATAAGTGATTTTCACAATAATCCAGCTGTGATAGCTGTATTATCATAATTACAAAACTAGCAGTTCATCGTTAATGTCCAAAATCAAAGTAATAATAATAATTATCATTTTATTTTGGTTTGCTACCATGCCTCATTTTCCTAATTTCACCTTTAACAGGAATCCTACATGTGCGAGGAAATGCTGCTCAGTCCAACAGTAACACCAGCACCATTACCAACAACACCATCACTGGTCAGTGTGTGTTTACAGATTTATTTTATTTTGATCATATTTTACTGTTGTTAAATCAGGCCTCAAAGGCACATTAATTATGAAACACTTTTGTTGATCTGTGTTCCATTTTACTTTTACCCAAAATAAAAGAAGGAACCACAAATTCAACTGCAAATGCGAATCAAACTGCATCTACAAATCCAAATGCAACTGTGAGTCAAACTGCATCTTCAAATGCAACTGCAACTGCAACTGCGAGTCAATCTACAACTCCAGCTACAACAGTCTCTACATCAACTGCAACAACCCCTACACCTGCTAACACTGCATCACTTAATTTGGTGTTCAAACTTACTCAAACCTTCAAGCTCGTCTTCTCTGATCTGAATAATCCTGAGACCAAACAGCTGGCAGATGAGATCACCAATGCGGTAATATTTTTCTCCAATGAGGCATCATTATTGATTGCAGTAGCAGTAGATACTGATAATTCTGTGTATTGGCAATATTAAAAATAAATATAACTGGTCGTATATGTTTTTTCGTGCTGTATAACTAGCTAAATACTTACTTTTTAGTCTACCTGAACTAAATGTGGTTTTAAAACTACATTTCTTGCAGGAAAATTTTATCTGAAAAATAGAAATGATGTTTCAATAGAAAATAGAAATGAAATTTATGTAAATAACATGTTTTTATGATTATTTATCTATCTTTTACAGTTTAGTCCAGTTTACCGGAAACAGTTTGCAAACTTCCGTCGCATGTTTATTCGAAAATTCAGGTAAAACAGTACATTCACAATATGGTAATTCACAAACACCCTGTTTAAATTTCATCAAATTAGGTGGATTCATGCATGATTTAATTTGATCAGTTGATTGCTTTCTCAGCTGATTGTTTGGTTAATCAATTTGTTAATCAAGTGACCATTCAGTTGTTTGTTGGTTAATTATGCCTGACTGTGTTTCAATATGCTTGTTCCCCACAGTGCGGGCTCAGTTGTGACGGATTCTGTGCTTGAGTTTGACAACACAAACGCTAGTCCTAATCTGACAGAAGTGAAAAACACATTTGCTGATGCAATTACAGCTGGAAATGTCAACATTACAGTTGATATCACATCCATCAGTGTTTCCAATATCACAACAACCAATGGTCAGTGTGTATTCAAAGATGTATTTTCTTTCCTATTAGACACTTTCCTATTAGACACACACACACACACACACACACACACACACAAATTGTGGCAGCTGCAAAACGTTGCCTTTGTGGTTGAGATTCATTGCAAACTTGATATGGGTATCGAGTATTATTGAATTGTTTACCGTTTTCTCTTAATTCTGCCCTAAAATCAACAATTTTCCACCTTAATTTGATCATATTTTACTGTTGTTAAATCAGGCCTCAAAGGCACATTAATTATGAAACACTTTTGTTGATCTGTGTCCCATTTTACTTTTACCCAAAATAAAAAAGTAACTACAAATCCAACTGCAACTGCGAATCAAACTGCATCTTCAAATACAACTGCAACTGCGAATCAAACTGCATCTTCAAATACAACTGCAACTACAAATCAAACTGCAACTACAAATCTATCTGCAACTACTCTTCAATCTACAACTCCAGCTACAACAGTCTCTACACCAGCTGCAACAACCCCTACACCTGCTAACACTGCATCACTTAATTTGGTGTTCAAACTTACTCAAACCTTCAAGCTCGTCTTCTCTGATCTGAATAATCCTGAGACCAAACAGCTGGCAGATGAGATCACCAATGCGGTAATATTTTTCTCCAATGAGGCATCATTATTGATTGCAGTAGCAGTAGATAGTAGCAGTAGATACTGATAATTCTGTGTATTGGCAATATTAAAAATAAATATAACTGGTCATATATGTTTTTTCGTGCTGTATAACTAGCTAAATGCTTACTTTTTAGTCTACCTGAACTAAATGTCGGTTTTAAAACTACATTTCTTGCAGGAAAATTGTATCTGAAAAATAGAAATCATGTTTCAATATATGTATATAATGAATAATATATAATGTATGTAAATAACATGTTTTTATGATTATTTATCTATCTTTTACAGTTTACTCCAGTTTACCGGAAACAGTTTGCAAACTTCCGTCGCATGTTTATTCGAAAATTCAGGTAAAACAGTACATTCACTTATGGTAATTCACAAACACCCTGTTTAAATTTCATCAAATTAGGTGGATTCATGCATGATTTATTTTGATCAGTTGATTGCTTTCTCAGCTGATTGTTTGGTTAATCAATTTGTTAATCAAGTGACCATTTGATTGTTCCATTTAGCCATTCAGTTGTTTGTTGGTTAATTATGCCTGATTGTGTTTCAATATGCTTGTTCCCCACAGTGCGGGCTCAGTTGTGACGGATTCTGTGCTTGAGTTTGACAACACAAACGCTAGTCCTAATCTGACAGAAGTGAAAAACACATTTGCTGATGCAATTACAGCTGGAAATGTCAACATTACAGTTGATATCACATCCATCAGTGTTTCCAATATCACAACAACCAATGGTCAGTGTGTATTCAAAGATGTATTTTCTTTCCTATTAGACACTTTCCTATTAGACACACACACACACACACACAAATTGGGGCAGCTGCAAAACGTTGCCTTTGTGGTTGAGATTCATTGCAAACTTGATATGGGTATTGAGTATTATTGAATTGTTTACCGTTTTCTCTTAATTCTGCCCTAAAATCAACAATTTTCCACCTTAATTTTATCATATTTTACTGTTGTTAAATCAGGCCTCAAAGGCACATTAATTATGAAACACTTTTGTTGATCTGTGTCCCATTTTACTTTTACCCAAAATAAAAAAGTAACTACAAATCCAACTGCAACTGCGAATCAAACTGCATCTTCAAATACAACTGCAACTGCGAATCAAACTGCATCTTCAAATACAACTGCAACTGCGAATCAAACTGCATCTTCAAATACAACTGCAACTGCGAATCAAACTGCATCTTCAAATACAACTGCAACTACAAATCAAACTGCATCTTCAAATACAACTGCAACTACAAATCAAACTGCAACTACAAATCTATCTGCAACTACTCTTCAATCTACAACTCCAGCTACAACAGTCTCTACACCAGCTGCAACAACCCCTACACCTGCTAACACTGCATCACTTAATTTGGTGTTCAAACTTACTCAAACCTTCAAGCCCGTCTTCTCTGATCTGAATAATCCTGAGACCAAACAGCTGGCAGATGAGATCACCAATGCGGTAATATTTTTCTCCAATGAGGCATCATTATTGATTGCAGTAGCAGTAGATACTGATAATTCTGTGTATTGGCAACATTAAAAATAAATATAACTGGTCATATATGTTTTTTCGTGCTGTATAACTAGCTAAATGCTTACTTTTTAGTCTACCTGAACTAAATGTCGGTTTTAAAACTACATTTCTTGCAGGAAAATTGTATCTGAAAAATAGAAATCATGTTTCAATATATGTATATAATGAATAATATATAATGTATGTAAATAACATGTTTTTATGATTATTTATCTATCTTTTACAGTTTACTCCAGTTTACCGGAAACGGTTTGCAAACTTCCGTCGCATGTTTATTCGAAAATTCAGGTAAAACAGTACATTCACTTATGGTAATTCACAAACACCCTGTTTAAATTTCATCAAATTAGGTGGATTCATGCATGATTTAATTTGATCAGTTGATTGCTTTCTCAGCTGATTGTTTGGTTAATCAATTTGTTAATCAAGTGACCATTTGATTGTTCCATTTAGCAGCCATTCAGTTGATTGTTGGCTAATTATGCCTGATTGTGTTTCAATATGCTTGTTCCCCACAGTGCGGGCTCAGTTGTGACGGATTCTGTGCTTGAGTTTGACAACACAAACGCTAGTCCTAATCTGACAGAAGTGAAAAACACATTTGTTGATGCAATTACAGCTGGAGGTTTCAACTTTACAGTTGATAACACATCCATCAGTGTTTCCGATATCACAACAACCAATGGTCAGTGTGTATTCAAAGATGTATTTTCTTTCCTATTAGACACTTTTTTATTAGACACATACACACACACACACACACACACACACACAAATTGTGGGAGATTCATTGCAAACTTGATATAGCTATTGAGTATTATTGAATTGTTTACCGTTGTCTCTTAATTCTGCCCTACAAATCAACAAATTTCACAATTTCAGCAACGACTCAAGCTACGACAATCGTCTCTACGACAGCAGGCTTTAATCTTTCTGACTATAATGTGACCTTTACAATGAATGAAACCTTCAGCAGTGAACTATCAAATATCAGCTCTCCTCAAGCCGTAGCTCTGGCAAAGAACATCACTGCTCAGGTAATTAATTTTTTTCTTTGATTAATGGTAATACTTTAGTTGGAAAAAGATTTGAACATTTGTCTGGTTCACCATCATAAAATTAAAATCTCTCCTGTTTTATTCATTTATTATAGTTTGATGGCGTTTTCAAGAAACTTTTTACAAACTTTGTTCGCTCGCTCATTTGGCGGTTCAGGTAAAGTCATAAAATTATTATCATTAAAAATAACAATCAATGCTCTGTTTAAAGCTCTGTCTGTTGCGTCATCACATATTTATTTTTCTATGTGTTTATTTATCAGCTGATTAATAATTTATTTGAGTGGTTTAATGGTTAGTTGCTTAGAAAGTCAACAGACCAGTAATTGCATTGCAGTTTTTTTATTTATTCCCTATTTTAACATTATTTCCTCTCAGGAATGGCTCCATTATTGTAGATGCTCTATTGGGATTTGACAAAACTGGCTCAAGTCCTACTGCGGCAGAGGTGGTTAAAGTCATAGTTGCCAGTGCTAAAAATGGGACATTCACATTCACAGTTAATTCACTATCTGTTACAGACCCATCAGGAGTCACTGGTCAGTATACATTTATATATATAAGTTTTCTTGTAATGATTTATAACTTTTTTTTTAAAAGTTTGATGGGTTCTGCAGCTCTAATTATTTTACATAATAAATAATGCATTGACAACATCCGAAAAGACATTGTTTAGTGGCCGTAATAGATGTGTCAATGATTAATGTACATTTAATTTCTTTTTATTACTACAGCTAACAGGTCTCCGGTCCTGGCTAGTATGATGACGGCTTTGTGGATGACCCTAGCATCACTCGTGGTGTCAGCTGTGATGCACTAAACACACAAAATCATGTCAACACAAAATGAACGTGGCATCTCTGATCTTTTCACATTCAGAATCAGCAAGTCACAAAGCAAAACAAGCCAAGTTATGATCTAGCTGTAACATTTACTAGTCTTTCTTGCCACATATAGAGCCATAGTGATACGTATGGTATGGTATGGTATTTTGGTTTCTTTGGTTTACAAAAAGCACATTGTTTATGTGTACACTGAGCGGGAGAAAGAATGAGGATTGGTTTATTGGAACCAAATCTGAACATTTCTTTATGACACAGGAATGGCACAAGTGAAGTTACCTATAGATCTTATATGTTGTAATTCAAAATTGAGATGGTTTTGCTCTTCTGAAAAAGGATTGAACAATAAAATATATATCTTTACCAATCTATTAATTAGATTCTGAAGATGTGAAATCTATGTATTTAATCTTTAAGTAAATTAAAAATGTTCTGATAAATGCTCTGTATTCTGTGTTTTATGAAGTACTTATGTTTAATAAAAGGTGGAATCCTGTTCCATTTGTAAATTCAGTGCTGCAAAAACTTTACAAATAAAGACTGTATCTAGATTAATTCACTTTTTGACTTTTGACTTTTCTTAAAAATTACTTTTAGAAAACATCAGATCACACAAAATTGCAGGGAGATGTGGGCAAGCTGTCAAGTTCAATATAACACAAAGCATGAATAATGTAGTGGATGGTTCAATCACGTTTCTTTTGTGACTATCCCAAATAAACAATGGCACACACAAAGTTAGGTGTCAATATGCCAAAGCATTGCAGAGATGCAGCCTAAAGTGTCATTTTGGCATCATGCCTCAAATTCGTTGCTGTGGTATGTGAAAACAGTTTTGTCTATCAACACAAAATCCATAACTTTTTGTCTGCATGGTCTGAAGATGATATGATTCAAATTTGGTGAAAATCGACTTAAAAAAGGTCGTTTTTAAAGTAAAACTGAAATGGCGGAAGTTTGGCTGAACTATGGCAACGATTGTATCACTGTTCTCAGCATGACCCAATGAATCTATTAATATCAGTCTCATTACAATCGGTCTTTGTCAGGTGACGTCACACTCACGAGAATCGAAGTGCATTTTGGGTATTGCCTCCATTTGTAGGGTATCAAAGCCGAGGTGTTCTGTAGTTGGAGAATTGTCTTTTTCATTTGATTTAAAATGGTACGTTCTTGTTGTGTTAAAGTCTGCAATAGTGAATTACATGATAGAAAAGGTCAAAAACTCACCACAAAGAAAGATATGTTAGGTCTCACACTTGAAAAAAAATGCTAAACAACAAGAGGCGTCGCCACGTCAGATGGCCTGGGTTGCAGCGGTGATATGCAAAATCATCATATTTGCCAACATATCTCCGGTTATGTTTGTTTACCCTCGACATTTTCATAAAGGTAAGAGATTTTTTTAGATGTGCTTATTTTCTGTTTTCTGACGTAGCCAACATTATATTCACATGTTATTTAGGGTCAATGCTATTAAACAGACAACCAGGGAGCAGGTGAGCAGAAACGGGTCATGTAACTGTTACCATGTAATGTCTTGCAATCGTTTTATGCATAGTTGTAAAGGCTTATTTTATTTCACCAACGTTACTGAAATTAAATATTGTTTTGGGGGGTTTGTACTTAAATGTAATTTAAACTGAATACTTCACTAAAATACATTTCTAATGTTTCTAATTTTTATTTCTTACAATTTTAAAAAGTACTGACTACATTTTTGTACATTTTCATTTCATATAGTTGGGCTAGGTGTGACTAAACAGTAAGTGGGAGCAGTTAAGAAAAAAACATCGTGCAGTCAGCTGAGATGATGACCCACCAGGCTGGAGGAGATGGTCGGCTTCACAGGACACCACTCAGTGTCACTAACTGAATGTAACTTACTTGTGTGTGCGCAGAAGAAAACTGACTGCTGTGGCGTAAACTCAGGATGTCTGATAGTTTTTCAGTGATCTTAAAGTAAAGCATTATACAGGTATGCCAAACATGGGAACCTTTATTACATGGGTTCTCAACTCTGGCCCTTGAGGTCCACTTTACTGCAGGTAAACTGATCTCAACTGAGTTGAGATCCGACGCTAATAAAATACACCTGCACAGGCTAACCAAGATCTTCACGATTACTAGAAAGTTACAGGCAGGTGAGTTTGATTGAGGTTGGAGCTAAATTCTATAGGAAGTGGACTCTGAGGGCTAGAGTTGAGAATCCCTGCCATGAAGGTTTTTATTGCCTTGTGCTGCTTTTCATGTCAGAAATAAGAAAAATTCTCACTTCATTTTAAATACTTATGTTAACCTTATGCACCTCAGATTGGATCTGCCTGCACAAACAGTTTTAGACAACTGTGACAGGCACAAAATTATGCCTCACTAGTTTGTGGAGTCCTTTGGACACAGAATAACAATGATAGACTGTTTTGAGATTTCCACAGAGAAACCATTCAGTGTGAAAGTGTGTGTCAAAATGTCTTCTACCTACAAGCACTATTTAGTATTTGACAGATCGTCTAGCACTTCTAAGAATCCATGCAGAAAGGGTCATCAGAAATGTTTGGCAGAAGCATCAAATCATCTTATTATTATTATTATTCAGCTTTCTTTGTAGTGCTTGCACTGTGTCCACTTAAGAGAATAGTGTGTTGATGATTCATCATGCTTGTCACATCTTCTGTTATGCATTTTTAAACTGATTTTTAACACTGTGTTGCATTAATAATAAAGTATGTATAATGCCATTTTCATAAATGTGTTTTTGATTGTCTCCTTGTTATTAGTACTTATCAGTACTTGTTATCAGCCAAATGAAGTACGAAACATTGTGAACAAACAGGGTAAGGTTTAATGGTAGAGACTCACATGATGTAATTACTTACAATTGTGCAAATCAATGGTAGACAATAACAACATAAGTGTATAAGTAAATAAAATAAGTTTTTATACTGTAAACAAGATAATCATATCCAACGAAGTTGGAGGCAGCGATGCCGGTGGCACTCAACTTTTTGCGTCAGGTAAGGTTAGTATGGATCAGTGTTCATTGTTAATCATCATCAGTGACAAATTACATAAATTACGGTTCCTAAAAAAAATTGGCTTAGATTATCTCGGTACCGTATCTACTTGGTTTGCATCCGTTTCTCCAGTATGACGATTTAATCTGTCTTTACTGCACGGCTCTGTACACTTTTAGTTCACTGCTCAATGCAACGATACCTTCTAAATGGCGCCTCGGTGACGTCACACATAATAAACGCACGTGACTGACAAAGACCTTTAAGCAAAATCACAATTCAATTCAATTCAATCTTTATTACAGACTCAGTTCCAAAAAAAAAAAAAAAAAAAAAAAAACAAGACAAAGGAAGACATTTACAACCCACAGCATCTACCACACACAATACAAAGTTACAAAATACAACAATACCAATGTCTCCACAGCTTTGACTGATACCGTGTAGTACTAACCCTTATATTTGAGTAGACCCACACTAATCTCATTTTTGCAGGCATGTAGTGCCGCAGATCAATCTATACATAAGATTGCCGTAACATTCTTTAAAAAAGTGATTACTCTTGCACCTCACAAACATTCCCTTGCACATGCCACTAGTCTCTTCATCAAATTCCATTGCATCATTATAGCTACTTGCAGCTTCTGTAAACAGATTTCTATAGTTGAACCACAATGACATATAAAGTGTTGTGCATATGCTTTAAAAGTGACACCTTCAACTCATCTGAACAACCTAAACTTACGTACAAGTATAATTCGCCTGATATACAATCATACTGCATTGCCTTCAAGATCCTCATCGTCGTCATACTTTCAGTGATGAAATGTCCAAGGTATTTTACTTTAGCACAGACAGTGAGACTCCTATTAGACAACTTGAAAACTGGAAATATTATACTTTTATCCTCCTTAGTTCTGCAAATCATAACCACACTCTTATCAGGATTATATAAAATATCATGTTCAAGACCATAATCAGAACACATAGTTAAAAGCTGCTGAAGACCAGCGCTGCTAGGACTAAACACCACAAGATCATCTGCATACATGCATAATATGATTCACTAGAATATTCCCAATCATACACCCAGTTTTACAAGCATTCAAACATTCAGATAGATCATCCATGTAAAGATTAAACAGAATTGGGGACAAAATCCCTCCTTGTCTCATGCCATTACTAACCCCAAAAGGGGCAGAGACTTTATTGCTCCATTTTACTCGCATCATCTGGTGGGCAAACCAATAAACCTGCAGGATTCTCACAATATTGTATTCTGGCACCCCTCTTTGTCTCATTTTAAAAAATAACTTTGCATGGTTAACCCGATCAAAAGCTTTAGATGCATCAATGAAGCACATAAAGACTGATGAGTTTTTATCTCTATACTTGTTTACAATTTCCTTTAATGCATAGATGCAAAGATCAGTACCATGTTTAGCCTTAAATCCAAACTGATTGTCTGTAGAATTAATAAACACATTTAACCTATCCAGCAAGATTTTTTCCAACACTTTAGACAGGATACTAGCTAAAGCTATAGGTCTATAGTTATCTAAGTTACCTACCATTCCAGCTTTGTTCTTAATAGTTCTGGCACTAACAGAACAGACAACATTGAATCTGGTAACACACCATGAATCAAAAGGCCAGTAAAACAGATAGCCAATAAAGGGGATATCCTCTTACTTCCATATTTAAGATGTTCAGCAGAAATATTATCTAGGCCACTAGCTTTATTTTGAGGCAATTTACTTATAGCATGATCCACCTCACGTGACATAATCACTATTGGATCATTAACTTGAATATCATCCACATTATACAATTCATTTCGGATGCAATTAAAAAGACTACAATAATGCTGTCTCCATAATTCTGCAATATTCGCTGCCCCAGAAACTCCAGCTAAGGTACAAGGAAGAGATACTCTGCATCTATTAAAAGTTCTGACTTCTTTCCAAAAAAATATGTGATATTATGATTTAACAGCTTCATAGCCATAGAATCAGTCCTTAAGGTTTGCTCATTTTTACAGATAAAACGAATAGCATACTTATATCTTGCATTTGTAGACTTCTTATACTCAAGCTCAGGCCCTTGCCTGGGTCTACCTGCTATAACCCATAATTTAAAAGCTTCCCGGGCTTCAGCCTGATATTCAGCTACATATTTACTCCAGCCAGGCCTAGTCTTATTCATTATACCCTTCGATTTAAAAAATGGCTTACTACAACCATACAGGGCATTAACTATATCATTATACATTGAGCAGATATCCCTCTGATGATTTGCATCTTTACAATTAACATCACTACACATCATTGCATCCCTAGATAAATGAATATTACTCAGGCATCTATCTG
Source organism: Sinocyclocheilus anophthalmus (assembly GCA_018155175.1). Taxonomy (NCBI): domain Eukaryota; kingdom Metazoa; phylum Chordata; class Actinopteri; order Cypriniformes; family Cyprinidae; genus Sinocyclocheilus; species Sinocyclocheilus anophthalmus. Next base: position 230,855 of record JADLZN010008588.1, on the reverse strand, counting down.
TATTTACATAATAGACTAAAAGGTCCTCCTTTGTAAGTGCTGACCAATCCATTTTTGCAGCATTGATATTATTTTCATTATTAGACATCGCTACAAGAAACATTTATCACCATAGACACATGTATGTGATCAGTTGTTACTGTATCATATAAGATACTCATACCCCTCAGCGAGGCATGTGCATCTGCTGTACTAATACAATGGTCCAACCATGATGTTGTGTTCCAAGCCTCACTATGATAGATATAGCTATCTACAGGCAAACAGACTTCACTTGACAAAATGAGATTATTATCTTGGCAAAACTGAACAATATGGCTGGAAAATAATGAATTTCTGTCTGAAATATCCGCATTCATATCCCCAATTACATACACACTAGAAATAGTAGAACTTTCAATAAAATAACTGATAAAAGCTAGTCTATTTAAATACTCATCTTCATTACGATGGCATTCGTAAGGTGTATACACATTTAGAATAATACAATTCTTATCTTGATAAGTAATCTGAATTGCAATACACCAATTAACATCCAATCTAATTACCTTCACCAGTGGGTCTAACTTTTTTTTTCCACAGTATGGCTACACACCTTTGATTAAATCCATACCAAGATCTACTGTGGATTCACCAGCACCATGAAAATTACCATTAAGAGAATTCAATTTATCCAAATCTTGCATTGCTAAAAATGTCTCTTGCAAGCATAAAATATCACAGTTCTCCAACAGACTGTCCACAACCATACGGCGGGCTTTATCCCCAACACTCTGGCCCACACGTAGACCACGACAGTTGTATGACACAACCCGAATGTCCATGGGGGCACTTGTTTATTCTACCCGAGGGCGCACACTTTCCCCAGCAACTAGTGTAGAATTTGACCCGCTGACTCCCACCCTACGCGGCTCATAATAGCGTCTAACAAAAGCCCCTTTGGGCCAGAGCTGCGGGTCATACATTTCACTGATTTCATTACATTCAGCAGATACTTTAAATGAACTGTATCTGCTTTGTACAGTTTCAATCTTCTGACAAGCTTCATCGCGTCCAAGTTTTTCTTTCAGGTACTCAGACAAAGTCAAGGCATCTAAGTCAGGTGTAAATTTGGAGGCAAAAACACTCACCAGTTTGGTCTTAACCATTCTGATGTTGCCCACAGCTCCAGTACCAACAACAGACATGACATTACCTGACTTCTTTTTCTGCCTGGGAATGACAGCAGGCGATCTTGTTTTAGAATCAGCATTCACAAAACCTTGTCGACGACCTTTTTTCACCACGCGACTCCACTTCGGAGAATCTGAGGAAGATGTTAATCCTGTAGCTCCCTCCATTGTCACAGGACTTTCCACTCTCTGTGCATTCAAAGATAAGGACCCCACCATCACAGCTCCTTCGCCAATGACCGTAGCCAAAGTTTCCACTGATGCGGCCCCGAGATCCGTGTAGCTCTCGCATCATATCCGTCGATTGCTCCACAGCACACACTCTTCGATTAATATAAACTGTGATAGCTCGTAGATCTTCACCCACATTAACCTGTAGTTGCAGTGCGTGTTTCATAGAACAAAGCTCAACACTCAGCTGCTCCATTCTTCCAAGCAAACTTGAAACATCAACGCTATCGAAGGACACTGGCGGCAGCTCATCCAGATAATGTGAAACAAATCTGGGGATGTCTTCGCCACATTCATTCATCACTTTAAGACAGCTTTTTATGTTATTAACGTCTTTCTGTGGCCCTTTATTAGAAACATTCCGTTGTGTTGTAGGACATAATTCAAACAGTACCTTCTTTATAGCCTCAATCCAATCAGAATCAAACGTTTTTGCAGCCAACAGGACAATTTCATCCTGATTTAGAGTCTTAATTTTAACAACAAGAAAATTAAGGAATTCATCCTCAACAAATACTATTCTCAGTCAATGGCAATTTCATGTTTTGTTCAATTATAGCGCCACCAAGAGGCACAATCCCACCAAATTTTTTATGTGTCCTTAGAGTGTGCCTATCAGTGTTGGGCAAGTTACTCTGAAAAATTAATTAAATTACTGATTACTCCTTTTAAAATGAATCGTGTTTCTGTTCTGATTACTTTATTTCAAAAGTATTTAGTAATTAGTTACATTACTAGTTAAGTTACTTTTTTCTCCGTGAAATTGAGGAAATCCCAGCATACACGCTCCCGATAAATATTTGTTATTAAAGCATCAACATTCACAGAACACTGTTATTTTTAACTAAAGCAAGCGGCTGCTGCGTGCGTGGGTTGGATGGCAGAATGCCAGCAAAGAGCGCTGCATTTATAATCTCTAAAAGACATCTCAGTTCATCGCAATCTCACAAATCTCAGTAATTATAACACAATAAATATATGCATAACGAATCTTTCATAATTCTACAAATTGTGTATTATAATGAGAGGATTCATGAGCAAGGCAATTTCAGCACTGCATTGCTCAACCTGCAAACACGTGTTATAGCCTAAATAGAACCCTCCTACCTCGCACTGTTAATCGTTTATATTTCATATAGTTCATGTTGCTTTTGTGCAATAAAAAGCGCAACTGGCTTTAAAGGGGATGGTATTGAGGGGGCAAACCCCCCCCCTCTGATTGGTTTAATTGCCACGCTTACAAGAAACCAAAAACTCTACCGATTACTCATTATGAGAACAGGGACAACCCGTTTAGACAATGCGCCCGGGCGCACCGACCGTTTTCCCGTCATAGTACAAGTGAATTCGGACACGCCCGGATATGCACCTGCGCCGTGCACTTTAGACCATGCGCGTAGATCGTTCAAATAGGGCCCATATACTACTTCTACTATCACCTGAGGAGGATGGTGGTCATGTATGGTTGTATCATCCCTGTACCCAATTTATAAACAGGTGATGTTAGAACTCACTTTGTTACATAAGCATCCCTGATTTCTCCCATTCTCTCCTATTCCTGCTATAGTGTAAACTCTAATATGTGTGATCAAAAATGCACTACTATGGTTAAATATAGAAAGCAAAGATACAAGATACATGTAAGAATGCATTAACTTTAACAACAAAGAATACAGGGAGCAGATGCAATAATATATATCAATAGGAAACCAAATAATGTTAATAAACAAATGAAATGAAGTATCTTTGTACATTTAAGTTCCAAACCAACATGTAATTTTTTTAAAATCTGACACAAACAATTAAATTGCACAAATCCCTGATGATGACTAGTCCTTCTCAGATGAATCACATTTAATAGGCTGATGGTCCTAAAAATATATAGTCTCTAGTCTCTGCATAAACCATAGTCTGTGCATAAAATAAACTTCTACAACATTTGCCCATTCTTCACTAATAAAATCAGCTTAAATATTATATTAAACATATTATCTTTCATTTTGTTTCTTTGGTGAACTTTATCAGTGCACTTTAAAATTACAAAAACAATGTTTGTGCTAATAAAACAATAATGGCTGGATATATAGTCATTAGTGAACAGCGTACCATCCATGGAAAGCCACTAGAGGTGGTGTTTGTGTACTCTGAGAAGGTAAGAAGTACAGAAACATAATATAAGATAAGAATATATGGCGATGAATTCTCAGGGGGTGATCAATACACTACACACTATGTGGTATATACCAAATACTGTATATTATGTATTTAAAAGTATTAAACAAAATACTATTTAACACTGAAACATAGTATTAGTTGGAAAATACCATTTGTACTCGATGTGTATTTCATGGTGGTAGATTCAACAGTTGCATTTATGACAGGCACTGGTGTAGAAGTAACGATTTCCCCTGTAATATAAAATGTGCAGCACTCATGAAAGTTCGAAAATCGAACGATTTAATTGTCATGCTAATTTGTGTATTGTACGTCACACACTCACCTGCTTTAATAGTATCAAGTATGATGCTTAGAGGTATGGTACCATTCACAGCGGTCCTGTTAAGAATAGCTTCTACCTCAAATGAGCTTGGGACTATAGAAGAATTCTCAAAGATAAGAGTAATGTCAGCTTTAATGGAGCCCCTCCTGGACATAAGAAAATGATAATTTTAACCCCTAGTGTCCTCCAGTGTGTTAAAAATATCCTGGACATCTTTATGATGAATTTGAAAGACCACAGCTGTCATGCTTACGTGAAAGAGTTGACTCTGCATCGCCTGTATCCTCTGAGATAGCTCGCCCTGTAAATTCTGTTTATCTGCATGTGATGAAAAATATAACTTTACCTAAAATAGAGTACAGCATGAGAATTATCCTAATATAATAATAACAACAATAATAATATGCACTCCACTCATGTGAATAAAAAAAGCTAATTCAGCCATTTTTAACTTAGAATAAAAGGAAATATTTCTCAATTATGTTTATTTTTCTATTACAAAATCTTTTCTTGAAATAATTTTATTTATTTATTTATTACTGTAAATAACATTTGGAATAACTTCCCAGCATGGTACGAATAGCCTCCAGCCATAGAATCCCCACCACCATAGAACAAGCGGTTTGGAGAATGGGTGGATGAATACCAGGGGTAGCATTGTTTGGTTTTTGAAGCCACCTAGCGGCTCTTTGACTTTTGCAATTAATAATTCTGCCTTCACATACTATCAGAATTGAAGTAAATATGAGAAATAGCACGAAATTCTTCTCAAAAAAGTATGTTCATGAACTTCTGTTTGGGAGCTGAGCTGTAGTAAATGGTAGGTTCCTTACTTGTATCTTTTTAATTTTTTTATTTTATTAAACTGTTGGTTGGTTAGTTAATTAATTAATTAATTAATTAATTAATTATTGCTCAAACTGTCAAAATTTTCTCTTTGTTTAAATTATTTATCGATAGTTCCAATATCACTATAGCTTGTTCTAGTGTTGTTGTACAAACATAAATTAATTGTATGGAAAAGATTTTCTCAATTTATTTAAGGTTATTGAACAAATATACAGTATTTTCTCTGCCAAATTCGAAATTTGTTGTCCCGTTTACGAGTACTCAGAGTGTGGCTACAATCTTGGGCTCTTTGTCACAGGCTAATTTTAGACATAAAACATGTCATAAAACATGCTTTCTTTGTGTGCACTAGTCTTGCCGTTTTTCTCGATTGCAAACACATCGTAACTGACACATCATTTGGCCCGAATTTCCCAAACCATTCGTTCAGTTCTCGAAACAAAGACACATTTCTTTAAAATTTTAAACATAATTCACCTGTTTTCACACACACATACACATACAGTATAATTACAGTAGGCTACATAGTAGTAGATAAGAGAACTTTCACTGTTCTGTGTACAGTAAATACTGTAGCACATGTTGTACACCCTCATAACTAGCCAAGTACTTAATGTGCTGTATTTTTAAACAATGACTTTCTAGGGGAGGTAGAGAAAGCCTTTTGACAGAAGACAATTAGATATTGATATTACTATTAGATATTGCTATAGTATAACTAATAAGGTCATTACCAATACTGTTATGCAATTTCACAGAGTAATTAGCAGTATAGTGTCTCGTGTGTTCATATTCACTTATTTGGTATTTGAACTTTCCTTTTCTAGTGCTTTTCATATAGATCTCTTTACAGTAGTGTAATGAAAGTAAACTTTTCTTAATGTTTATAAATTTCACTGTATCTGCAGAAATGTTCTTATAAATGGTGAATTATTTCATGAATCGTGAGTTACTGTAAGTAACCATGATGTACCAGCTGATTTGATAAATATCCTTTTAAAAGTAAAAGGCATTTATGTTTGTAAAACAAGTTAGACTTACCTCAGTTACCACATGTGATGCCAATGCAATGAATTCAGGGGATGATCGGTTGTTATATATTTCTCTGAAAGTTTCATTTAGACTGAATCTTAAGTGTATGCTTCCCTCGTCAATGGTAGGAGGATCAGTGTTTGTGGCCTCTGTTGCTACTGTCGTCAGTGCAATTCCTGAATCTGTGGTACCAGATTTGTTCAAAGTAGTATGTCCTGTTGATAAAGAACTAGTTTCAGGTTGAGTTGTAGGCTCTTGTATCACTCTTTTGACAGTGGTGGAGACCTCTGATCTATGAGACACTGTTACTGGCTTCATTATTGTTGTTGTGGTTGTCATTGTTTGTACTGTTTCAGAATGTAATACAGGGGATGAAACCTCAGCTGGTGTGTTCTTGGTTGATTCTGGTTCACGGCGAACAGTAGCTGCTGTAGTTGTCCCTGATGCAGTTGCTGGCAACGCTGATGCCACTGGTACCAAGGTAGAAGCTTTGGGTGCAGTAGCAGACTCTGCTAGGCCTGTTTTCATTGTCACTACATCTTCAGTTGTAGTTATTGTTGCTGTGGTTGTCCCTGCTGTAGTTGCTGGCAATGCTGAGCTTACTCCTGCTGATGCTGCAGTAGTTGCACTTGTTGTTCGTACCAACAATGTTGAGGCTTCTGCAGATGATTCTGTTCTTGCAGTTGTTGTCTTTACTTCACCTGTTTCAGGTAAAGGTGATGATCCCTCTGTTTTTGGTGCTGCTGTAGTGGAAGCAAATGTTGATTCTGTTGTACCAGATGCTCTCAATGTAGAAATTTCTATTGATGAAGAACCAGTGTCAGCATGTGTTGTAGGTTCTTGTGTCACTCTTTCGACAGTCGTGGAGACTTCTGAGGTATGATCCACTGTTACTGGCTTCACTGACATTAATGTTGTAGTTTCTTTTTGGGCTGATGAGGGTTCTGTTGTGACTTGAGATGTCACTGGTACCAAGGTTGAAGCTTTGGGGGCAGTAGCAGACTCTGCTAAGCTTGTTGTCGATGTTGTTGTTACTGTATCTACTGCCAAAGAATGTAACACAGTTGATGAACCCTCAGCTAGTGTAGTCTTGGTTGATTCTGGTTCATTGCTAACAGTTGCTGCTGTGGTTGAGCCCAGTGCAGTTGCTGGCAATGCTGATGTCACTCCTGCTGATGCTGCAGTATTTGCACTTGTTGTTCGTACCAACAATGTTGGGGCTTCTGCAGATGATTCTGTAGTTCCGGATGTTCTTGCAGTTGTTGTCTTTACTTCACCTGTTTCAGGTAAAGGTGATGATCCCTCTGTTTTTGGTGCTGCTGTAGTGGAAGCAAATGTTGATTCTGTTGTACCAGATGCTCTCAATGTAGATATTCCTATTGATGAAGAACCAGTGTCAGCATGTGTTGTAGGTTCTTGTGTCACTCTTTCGACAGTGGTGGAGACTTCTGAGGTATGAGCCACTGTTACTGGCTTCACTGACATTAATGTTGTAGTTTCTTTTTGGGCTGATGAGGGTTCTGTTGTGACTTGAGATGTCACTGGTACCAAGGTTGAAGCTTTAGGTGCAGTAGCAGAATCTGCTAAGCTTGTTGTCGATGTTGTTGTTACTGTATCTACTGCCACAGAATGTAACACGGTAGATGAACCCTCAGCTAGTGTAGTCTTGGTTGATTCTGGTTCATTGCTTACAGTTGCTGCTGTGGTTGAGCCCAGTGCAGTTGCTGGCAATGCTGATGTCACTCCTGCTGATGCTGCAGTATTTGCACTTGTTGTTCGTACCAACAATGTTGGGGCTTCTGCAGATGATTCTGTAGTTCCGGATGTTCTTGCAGTTGTTGTCCTTACTTCACCTGTTTCAGGTAAAGGTGATGATCCCTCTATTTTTGGTGCTGCTGTAGTGGAAGCAAATGTTGATTCTGTTGTACCAGATGCTCTCAATGTAGATATTCCTATTGATGAAGAACCAGTGTCAGCATGTGTTGTAGGTTCTTGTGTCACTCTTTCAACAGTGGTGGAGACTTCTGAGGTATGAGCCACTGTTACTGGCTTCACTGGCATTAATGTTGTAGTTTCTTTTTGGGCTGATGAGGGTTCTGTTGTGACTTGAGATGTCACTGGTACCAAGGTTGAAGCTTTAGGTGCAGTAGCAGAATCTGCTAAGCTTGTTGTCGATGTTGTTGTTACTGTATCTACTGCCACAGAATGTAACACGGTAGATGAACCCTCAGCTAGTGTAGTCTTGGTTGATTCTGGTTCATTGCTTACAGTTGCTGCTGTGGTTGAGCCCAGTGCAGTTGCTGGCAATGCTGATGTCACTCCTGCTGATGCTGCAGTAGTTGCACTTGTTGTTCGTACCAACAATGTTGGGGCTTCTGCAGATGATTCTGTAGTTCCGGATGTTCTTGCAGTTGTTGTCCTTACTTCACCTGTTTCAGGTAAAGGTGATGATCCCTCTATTTTTGGTGCTGCTGTAGTGGAAGCAAATGTTGATTCTGTTGTACCAGATGCTCTCAATGTAGATATTCCTATTGATGAAGAACCAGTGTCAGCATGTGTTGTAGGTTCTTGTGTCACTCTTTCGACAGTGGTGGAGACTTCTGAGGTATGAGCCACTGTTACTGGCTTCACTGACATTAATGTTGTAGTTTCTTTTTGGGCTGATGAGGGTTCTGTTGTGACTTGAGATGTCACTGGTACCAAGGTTGAAGCTTTAGGTGCAGTAGCAGACTCTGCTAAGCTTGTTGTCGATGTTGTTGTTACTGTATCTACTGCCACAGAATGTAACACGGTAGATGAACCCTCAGCTAGTGTTGTCTTGGTTGATTCTGGTTCATTGCTAACAGTTGCTGCTGTGGTTGAGCCCAGTGCAGTTGCTGACAATGCTGATGTCACTCCTGCTGATGCTGCAGTAGTTGCACTTGTTGCTCGTACCAAAAATGTTGGGGCTTCTGCAGATGATTCTGTAGTTCCGGATGTTCTTGCAGTTGTAGTCCTTACTTCACCTGTTTCAGGTAAAGGTGATGATCCCTCTGTTTTTGGTGCTGCTGTAGTGGAAGCAAATGTTGATTCTGTTGTACCAGATGCTCTCAATGTAGATATTCCTATTGATGAAGAACCAGTGTCAGCATGTGTTGTAGGTTCTTGTGTCACTCTTTCAACAGTGGTGGAGACTTCTGAGGTATGAGCCACTGTTACTGGCTTCACTGACATTAATGTTATAGTTTCTTTTTGGGCTGATGAGGGTTCTGTTGTGACTTGAGATGTCACTGGTACCAAGGTTGAAGCTTTAGGTGCAGTAGCAGACTCTGCTAAGCTTGTTGTCGATGTTGTTGTTACTGTATCTACTGCCACAGAATGTAACACGGTAGATGAACCCTCAGCTAGTGTAGTCTTGGTTGATTCTGGTTCATTGCTAACAGTTGCTGATGTGGTTGTGCCCAATTCAGTTGCTGGCAATGCTGATGTCACTCCTGCTGATGCTGCAGTATTTGCACTTGTTGTTCGTACCAACAATGTTGGGGCTTCTGCAGATGACTCTGTAGTTCCGGATGTTCTTGCAGTTGTTGTCTTTACTTCACCTGTTTCAGGTAAAGGTGATGATCCCTCTGTTTTTGGTGCGGCTGTAGTGGGAGCAAATGTTGATTCTGTTGTACCAGATGCTCTCAATGTAGATATTCCTATTGATGAAGAACCAGTGTCAGCATGTGTTGTAGGTTCTTGTGTCACTCTTTCGACAGTGGTGGAGACTTCTGAGGTATGAGCCACTGTTACTGGCTTCACTGACATTAATGTTGTAGTTTCTTTTTGGGCTGATGAGGGTTCTGTTGTGACTTGAGATGTCACTGGTACCAAGGTTGAAGCTTTAGGTGCAGTAGCAGACTCTGCTAAGCTTGTTGTCGATGTTGTTGTTACTGTATCTACTGCCACAGAATGTAACACGGTAGATGAACCCTCAGCTAGTGTAGTCTTGGTTGATTCTGGTTCATTGCTAACAGTTGCTGCTGTGGTTGAGCCCAGTGCAGTTGCTGGCAATGCTGATGTCACTCCTGCTGATGCTGCAGTAGTTGCACTTGTTGTTCGTACCAACAATGTTGGGGCTTCTGCAGATGATTCTGTAGTTCCGGATGTTCTTGCAGTTGTAGTCCTTACTTCACCTGTTTCAGGTAAAGGTGATGATCCCTCTATTTTTGGTGCTGCTGTAGTGGAAGCAAATGTTGATTCTGTTGTACCAGATGCTCTCAATGTAGATATTCCTATTGATGAAGAACCAGTGTCAGCATGTGTTGTAGGTTCTTGTGTCACTCTTTCGACAGTGGTGGAGACTTCTGAGGTATGAGCCACTGTTACTGGCTTCACTGACATTAATGTTGTAGTTTCTTTTTGGGCTGATGAGGGTTCTGTTGTGACTTGAGATGTCACTGGTACCAAGGTTGAAGCTTTAGGTGCAGTAGCAGACTCTGCTAAGCTTGTTGTCGATGTTGTTGTTACTGTATCTACTGCCACAGAATGTAACACGGCAGATGAACCCTCAGCTAGTGTAGTCTTGGTTGATTCTGGTTCATTGCTAACAGTTGCTGATCTGGTTTTGCCCAATGCAGTTTCTGGCAATGCTGATGTCACTCCTGCTGATGCTGCAGTATTTGCACTTGTTGTTCGTACCAACAATGTTGAGGCTTCTGCAGATGATTCTGTTCTTGCAGTTGTTGTCTTTACTTCACCTGTTTCAGGTAAAGGTGATGATCCATCTATTTTTGGTGCTGCTGTAGTGGAAGCAAATGTTGATTCTGTTGTACCAGATGCTCTCAATGTAGATATTCCTATTGATGAAGAACCAGTGTTAGCATGTGTTGCAGGTTCTTGTGTCACTCTTTCGACAGTGGTGGAGACTTCTGAGGTATGAGCCACTGTTACTGGCTTCACTGACATTAATGTTGTAGTTTCTTTTTGGGCTGTTGAGGGTTCTGTTGTGACTTGAGATGTCACTGGTACCAAGGTTGAAGCTTTAGGTGCAGTAGCAGACTCTGCTAAGCTTGTTGTCGATGTTGTTGTTACTGTATCTACTGCCACAGAATGTAACACAGTAGATGAACCCTCAGCTAGTGTAGTCTTGGTTGATTCTGGTTCATTGCTTACAGTTGCTGCTGTGGTTGAGCCCGGTGCAGTTGCTGGCAATGCTGATGTCACTCCTGCTGATGCTGCAGTAGTTGCACTTGTTGTTCGTACCAACAATGTTGGGGCTTCTGCAGATGACTCTGTAGTTCCGGATGTTCTTTCAGTTGTTGTCTTTACTTCACCTGTTTCAGGTAAAGGTGATGATCCATCTATTTTTGGTGCTGCTGTAGTGGAAGCAAATGTTGATTCTGTTGTACCAGATGCTCTCAATGTAGATATTCCTATTGATGAAGAACCAGTGTCAGCATGTGTTGTAAGTTCTTGTGTCACTCTTTCGACAGTCGTGGAGACTTCTGAGGTATGAGCCACTGTTTCTTGCATTACTGACATTAATGTTGTAGTGTCTTTTTGGGCTGATGAGGGTTCTGTTGTGACTTGAGATGTCACTGGTACCAAGGTTGAAGCTTTAGGTGCAGTAGCAGACTCTGCTAAGCTTGTTGTCGATGTTGTTGTTACTGTATCTACTGCCACAGAATGTAACACGGTAGATGAACCCTCAGCTAGTGTAGTCTTGGTTGATTCTGGTTCATTGCTTACAGTTGCTGATGTGGTTGTGCCCAATTCAGTTGCTGGCAATGCTGATGTCACTCCTGCTGATGCTGCAGTAGTTGCACTTGTTGCTCGTACCAACAATGTTGGGGCTTCTGCAGATGATTCTGTAGTTCCGGATGTTCTTGCAGTTGTTGTCTTTACTTCACCTGTTTCAGGTAAAGGTGATGATCCCTCTGTTTTTGGTGCGGCTGTAGTGGGAGCAAATGTTGATTCTGTTGTACCAGATGCTCTCAATGTAGATATTCCTATTGATGAAGAACCAGTGTTAGCATGTGTTGCAGGTTCTTGTGTCACTCTTTCGACAGTGGTGGAGACTTCTGAGGTATGAGCCACTGTTACTGGCTTCACTGACATTAATGTTGTAGTTTCTTTTTGGGCTGTTGAGGGTTCTGTTGTGACTTGAGATGTCACTGGTACCAAGGTTGAAGCTTTAGGTGCAGTAGCAGACTCTGCTAAGCTTGTTGTCGATGTTGTTGTTACTGTATCTACTGCCACAGAATGTAACACAGTAGATGAACCCTCAGCTAGTGTAGTCTTGGTTGATTCTGGTTCATTGCTTACAGTTGCTGCTGTGGTTGAGCCCGGTGCAGTTGCTGGCAATGCTGATGTCACTCCTGCTGATGCTGCAGTAGTTGCACTTGTTGTTCGTACCAACAATGTTGGGGCTTCTGCAGATGATTCTGTAGTTCCGGATGTTCTTGCAGTTGTTGTCTTTACTTCACCTGTTTCAGGTAAAGGTGATGATCCATCTATTTTTGGCGCTGCTGTAGTGGAAGCAAATGTTGATTCTGTTGTACCAGATGCTCTCAATGTAGATATTCCTATTGATGAAGAACCAGTGTCAGCATTTGTTGTAAGTTCTTGTGTCACTCTTTCGACAGTCGTGGAGACTTCTGAGGTATGAGCCACTGTTTCTTGCATTACTGACATTAATGTTGTAGTTTCTTTTTGGGCTGATGAGGGTTCTGTTGTGACTTGAGATGTCACTGGTACCAAGGTTGAAGCTTTAGGTGCAGTAGCAGACTCTGCTAAGCTTGTTGTCGATGTTGTTGTTACTGTATCTACTGCCACAGAATGTAACACGGTAGATGAACCCTCAGCTAGTGTAGTCTTGGTTGATTCTGGTTCATTGCTAACAGTTGCTGCTGTGGTTGAGCCCGGTGCAGTTGCTGGCAATGCTGATGTCACTGGTACAAAGGTTGAAGCTTTGGGTGCAGTAGTAGACTCTGCTAGGCCTGTTGTTGTTGTCACAGTATCTACTGACATAGAAAGTAATACAGTAGATGAAACCTCAGCTAGTGTAGACTTGGTTGTTTTTGGTCCATTGTTAGCAGTTGCTTCTGTGGTTATGCCCCAAGCAGTTGTTGGCAATGCTGATGATGCTCCTGTTGATGTTAAAATAGTTGCACTTGTTGCTTTTGCAGCTGTAAAAATCGCATAAGATGATGGTAGTTTTGTTGTTGGCGTTGCGGTTTCTGTTGCAGACACTGTTGTTTCATTTGGTGTTATTGAAACTGTTTTGGTTGTTAAAGGTTCTGTTGTGACTTGAGGTGATGATGACTCTGTTATTGCAGATTGTACTGCATTGCTTGTCACTGCCTCTGTTGTAGCTACTGTTTTTGTAGGCTGAAGTATTGTCACAACACCTATAGGTACAGTATAGCAAATGAGCATCAAGTTAGTGTACAATAATAACATTAAAATTTTTTAGTGTAACAATATCAGTAGTAATCAGTAATCAACTGTTTTATCAACTGTTTTCTGTCGTTGTTTTTTTTCTTTTCCTTTCTTAAAATGTTCCTCTATCAATGTTCTTTTAAATATTACTTTGCTTGGTTATTTTGCTTGCTGTTGTTTTCTATCGCTGTGTATATTACAAAAAAATTACAAAATGGCCAACCCAAAAACTTCACATTATTTAAAACAATGTCTCTCTGCTTTTCCTGAAGCTCATCTTTATTATCGCAAAGGGATAGTTCACCCAAAAATGAAAATTCTGTTGTCATTTACTCACTCTCGTCTCATGTCATTCTAAATCCTTAAGTCTTTCATTTGTCTTTGGAACACAAATGAAGATATTTCTCATGGAATATGAGAGATTTCTGTCCCTCCATTGACAGTCTATGCAACTACCACTTTGACACTTCAAAAAGTTAATGAAGATATTGTAAAACTAATCAATATATATTGAGTGGTTTAGTCCAAATTTTCAGAAGAGACTTGATCACTTTTTATGATGAACAGATTAGGCTTTCATTCACATATAAACATCAATCAACGCACAATCAGTATGCAAACAGAAGCTCAAGGCATTCTTGCTTGACGTGGATAACCAATGAGGTTCATTCTTTTGTGTACGCAGCACAATTGAGGTTTCCTCCACAAAAACCAATGAGGTTTGTCCTTGCGCATCAAGCAAGTATGGTTGAGCTTCTGTTTATGCTCGCTGATCAATGTAAACATGTGGGGAAAAAGCCTAAATTAAACCTGAAAATTTGGACTAAACTGCTCGATTTACATTAGTTTTACGATCTCTTTATGAAGTTTTTGAAGCGTCAAGGTGGCAGTTGCATAGACTGTCAATGTATGGACAGAAATTTCTCAGATTTCATTAAAAAACATCTTTATTTGTGTTCCGAAGATCAACGAAGGTCTTACAGGTTTGGAACGTCAAGAGGGTGAGTACATTATGCTAGAATTTTCTTTTTTTGGTTAAAGTATCCCTTTAATTACAGAATTGTCTCACTGGTTTAACTGGTGACAGAATTTCAGCACTTGCCATTACATTCTTAACATGACATGTAAAGTTAAAAAAACAACAATTTTATTTTAATGACCCTGTTTGTTGCCACTAGTGGTAAAGGAATTACATTCAAACAGAACTTTCATTTTAAAAATATATTAAAATAAAAAGGGGTTATTTTAAATTTGAATAATATTTAATTTTGTATTAAATAAATGCAGCAGAGCATAAGACGTCTTTCAAAAACATTTAAAAATCTATAACATTCCTAAACTTTTGAATGGTAGTGTGTAATCATAACATATTTTGTCAAACCTGTTTGGGGTATTAAAATTGTTGTTGCTGCCATTGTTGTTCCTGGTTCCACTGTAGACCATAAAGTTGTATCTGAAACCAGTGATGCAGCTGTGGATGTTCTTTCAGCTGTTGTACTTTCAAAACTAACTCCTGCTCCTGATGTAGCAGGCAGATTTGCAGATGAAATGGCAGTTGTTGTTACCTTTGGAGCATTTGAGCCATCCTTTACAGTCTGCGTACTGGTTGTAGCACCCTCTGATGTTGGAGTTTCCTTCTGTGTCCATTTTAATGTCGATACCAAACTATTTCTAGTGGTTGTGGGTTTTATGCTGCTTGTTAGCGCTATTGAGGTAGTTGCTGGAGTGGTTAATGGAGTGGTTGTTTCTGTAAATACTGACATTGTGAGCTTTGGTGTGGTGGCTGTTAGTTGCCTTGAGGTTTCTAATGGTATATTGTTTGAAGTGGTAGTTTTTGATAGCAATGTTGAAGTTGTAGTATGTGTGATGGTTGTTTGTTGTCTTGAGTTGGTAGTTGGTAAGATTGTTGTTGGAGTGGTGATTGTTGCCAGCAGTGCTGAAGTTTGAAGCTCTGTTGTGGTTTCTGAGATTTCACTTGGAGTGGTCTTCTGTTTGCTGATATGTGCTTGAATGCTGGTTTTTAGGGGCTCTAGTGAAATTGTAGACATTGTTGTTTTGGATGTTGATGGCCCTGAAGTGGTTGTTTGTGCAGTTGTTGGGAAAAATGAAGTGGGCAACATAGTTGTTGCTGGTGATGAGTTGAATGACTCTGTTGGTGTTGTGGCTGGGGTAATGGCAGTGGATGTGGGGTTTTTTTTAATGGCTGCAAAAAAAAAAATTTCCATGCAGAGAAAAACAGATTGACAGACTTGGTTAATATGTGTAAGTAATTATAAAATTACTTAAATACTGATTTGTTACCTATTTCTAAAACGGGGTACCAGTACTGTCTGGAAATAACTTGTGATCCTCTCCTGAAAGATACAATTATTATTAACATATATTATTTTGCTAGAAGAAAACACATTTTGTTAAAAAGAAATTCACTCCCATTTTGTTAAAAAGAACCAAAAAACAAAATTAAATTGTAGTTATCAAAAAGCATCTTCAATTGAATTTAAATAATACAACATTAACATTTTAACAACAGTTTATTAAAAGGTTACAATCATTTCATTTTTAGGGCTCTATGAAATCTGTTTTATTTTTTCTCCATTTTATTGTTTTCAAATTCATTGTTTTACATTTTAATTTTTCTGCATTCTATTTTAATGGTTTAATTAAATTTTAAATTTAAATTTTGTCTAAAAAATTTAATTCATAAAATGTTAACAATTTAATAATGTATAGTTTTTTTTATAATAATAGGTGTCACGAATCCTGTCCATGGACTTCCGTTCAATCACCACCAGAGGTCACCCTTTCCATTACATTGACTCTCTCACCAACACAACGTTCATGCACCCCGGACTACATACCCATCATTCATTGCACTTTATTGCACACACACTGAGGCACTGATTGCACTGATTGCACACATCTGTAATCAATCACACATTCACTATATAACATTCACTCAAACAACCATTCTCTGCTGAGTATTGTTTAGCCTGTACCCCGTTCCGAGTCTCTGTGTTTCCTTGTTTTGCCTTGCTTTGCCTGTTCTCTCGGTTTCTGATCTTTGCCTGTTTTCCTGGATTTTTCCCTCTCGTCTCGCCCCTTTGATTCTGTCTGCCGATCGGTGACCTACGCTAGCCCTGTGACTATTCTTGTGTTTTGCCTGCCTTATACCTGTTTGCCATTGATCGACCCTGCCTGTGTTTGACCACTTCGCTTGTGAAATAAAGCTTGCACATGGATCCGTACGCCTCTCGTCTTGTCATCCCCGTTACAGAATACTCAGCCCTCGATGATCCAGCAGATTTTCTAAAGGACTCTGGCCAGGTATGAACCCGTCAACCAGTTACTACTACATCTTCTCGGCAAGGAGGCCTTTCATTGAGGAGTAATGTTCACCTGTTCGTGTGCTATCCTATCAAGTTTCCGGGGCTGTGTAGGATGAGTTTTTTGTTTAAGGACTGTTCCGTTTGGACTAGGGATGACCCACGAAATCATTGTTACCGTGTAGGGAATGTTACTGGGTAGTTGAGGGACCTTATGGTTTATGCTTGTTGTCTGTTGTCTCTTTTTTACTGGTCTTGCTGCAGAGGAAGAACGCGACACCAGCTTTCTGTACTGCGATGGCGTATGGCCCATGCGCACTCACAAAATGTCGCCACAACTACGTCCTCATCATGTCTCAGCTTCATTCTAATATCCCAAGTCCCGAAATCTTCAATGAACTAAGCACGTCACAGTTGATCGTCATGATCAATCAAGTCACAGTTTGATCTGCATGAGCAAGGCCAGATTGATCGTCATGAGTCAGTCAGTCACATTCATTATCACAAGTCCAATTCATGTCACCGCTGTCTTCTGATCAGTCGAGTCACAGTTGATCGTCATGAGTCATGTCATGTCACAGCTGATCTTCCTGAGTCTAGTCAAGTCACAGTTGATCTTCATGGGTCAAGTCAAGTCACAGCTGTTCCTCGTGAGTCCGGTCAAGTCACAGTTCATTATTATCATGAGTCAAGTCAGGTCACAACTGATCTGAGTCTAGTCAATCACGAACTGATCGTCATGGGTCCGGTCTATGTAACCAGATTCTCAAGGTCGTCCTTCTTTGGTATCCCATCTGGTATCCGTGTGAGGGATCACCGCGGGTCGCCCGCACAGCTGGTATCCCAAACCCCTCACTCTACCCTTTCTGTTCATGACTATTTTCCCCTGTCTGGGCCCAAAAAAGTAAGAGCTCCCACTTTTCCCATATGGGGGGTTGCTTTATGGTGTCTCTGGGCCGACGTACACCACCACCGATTTGCTAGAGGCAGCGGCACCGGCTACAACATCTCCAGAGGTGGCAGATTATGCTGCAGAACCTCCCGAGGTAGCGGTGCCCGTTGCTGTGCTCCCAGAGGTCATGGTGTCCACTGAAGTCTCTTCAGAGGTTGCGGCGCAGGCTGCAGAACCTCCCGATATGGCGACACTTGCCTCAGTTCTTTGCATGGTGGTGGCGCCCAGCAACGACTTTCAGCCTGTCCTTTTCCGGCCGAGGAGGCCGCCTATGAACTCTCTGCCTGCTCTGTTCCGGCCAAGGAGGCCACCTATAAACTCTCTGCCTGTTCTGTTCCGGCCAAGGAGGCCACCTATGGATTCTCTGCCTGTTCTGTTCCGGCCAAGGAGGCCGCCTATGAATTCTCTGTCTGTTCTGTTCCGGCCAGGGAGGCCATCTATGAACTCTCTGATTGTCCTGTTCCGGCCAAGGAGGCCGTCTATGCACTCTCTGCCTGTCCTGTTCCGGCCAAGGAGGTCGTCTGGGAACTCTTTGTTTGTCCTGTCACGGCTATAGAGGCCGTTTGCGAACTCCCTGCTTGTCCTGTCACGGCTATGGGGGCCGTCTGTGAACTCTCGTCCCATCCTGTCACAGCTATGGAGGCCGTCTATGAACTCTCCGCCTGTTCTGTTCCGGCCAAGGAGGCCATCTGTGAACTCTCTCTCCTGGCCCTGTCACGGCTATGGAGGCCGTTTGTGAGCTCCCTGCTCGTCCTGTCACAGTTATAGAGGCTGTTTGTGAACTCCCTGCTCGTTCTGTCATGGCTATAAAGGCCATCTGCAAACTCCCTGCTTGTCCTGTCACGGCTATGGAGGCCGTCGGGGAATCCTCATATTGTCCGGTCTCGGTTATGTAGGCCGTTTGTGAATTCTTTGCTTGCTTTGTTTCGGCCCGGGAGGTCGTTTGTGAACTGTTGTCCTGTCCCGACCGAGCCAAGGAGGCTGCCTCTGAACACTCAGTCTTGTCTATCAACCCCAATGTTCTGTCTGTGTTGTCTGTCTCTGCTCTCTCACTGTTACAGTCTCCGCCATGGTCTCCTAGTCGGTGTGGTTCACCGGGGGGGTTTCCTGTTCCCACTGCTCCGCCGTGGTGGTCCTCTGCCCCGCCGTGGTGGTCTTCTGTCTGGTTCTGGTGGTTTTCTGCTCCACCGTGGTGGTCTTCTGCTCGGCCTGCTCCGCCGTGGTGGTCTGCTGTCCGGCTCTGGTGGTCTTCTGCTCCACCGTGGGAATCTTCGGAACTGTCTGCTCTGCTGTGGAGGTCCTCAGCTCCACCTGTGCTGCCGGCTCCACCCTGGCTCCCTGCTCCGCCGGCTCTGCCTCAGTCCCTGGTCTCTCCTATCCTTGGACCTGGCCCTCTGTCCCTCCCCCTGTTCCGCCTCCGCTCTACTGCCCACCTGGATCGTTTAGTGTTTGGGGTGTCTGGAAGCCGCTCCTTGGGGGGGTGGCTCTGTCACGAATTCGGTTCATGGACTTCCGTTTTTTTCACCACCAGAGGTCACCCTTTCCATTACATTGACTCTCGCACAACACAAACTGTTGCATAGCACCCCGGACTACATATCCCATCATTCATTGTACTGATTGCACACAGCACTGATTGCACTGATTGCACACAGCTGTTTCATATCACTCACTCACTATATAACACCCACTCTAACCACTTTTCTCGGCTGAGTATTGTTTTAGCCTGTACCCCTTTCCGAGTCTCCGTGTTTTTCTTGTTTTGCCTTGCCTTGCCTGTTTTCTTGGTTTCTGATCTTTGCTTGTTTTCCTGGATTTTTCCCTCTCATCTCCCCCCTGTGATTCTGTCTGCCGATCAGTGACCTACGCTAGCCCTAGGACTATTCTTGTGTTTTGCCCGCCATATACCTGTTTGCCATTGATCGACCCTGCCTGTGTTTGACCACTTCTCTTGTGAAATAAAGCTTGCACATGGATCAGCACGCCTCTCGTCTCGTCAGCCCCGTTACAAATGGTCTATGAAAATTATTTTATTTATTTGTTTAGAAATTCATTATTGTCTGTTTTAATGTTTCTGTATTTATAATTTAATACATATACATGTAACTTTACATTACATAACTTCATTACCAAAAATAGTGGTAATCAAATACAGGCATAAATCATTAAGAATAGAATCTTTTAAAATGTAACAATTCTTTTCATTTGATGGCAAAAAAAGTGCTGCACACCAAAGGTTTACAATTACAATCAAATTAAAACATTCTGGAAGAAAAATAATGTGGTTGATCCTTTAAAAATTGTTTTAATAATTGTATTATTATTGTTACTACTACTACTTTGAGAAATACATTCTACTCTACAATAGTAATATATTTCTGTCACAATTTCAAGTTAAACAGAACTCTTATTTTGAACTTGTCACATGCAAATTTGCTCTGTTTTGTAAATATGTCCCTACATGAAGTTGTAAAAAAGCTAGAAAAATTATGCATTTATATTTTTGACTTTTTGTTTTCCGTTTGGCCCTTATCTGTTTTCTATTTTCTCACTTACCTAAAAGTTTTAGTATCTGTACGGTTGGCCACAGGCCAATATTCCAATGCGCTGTTCTATAGAGATAAAGAAAAATGCTGTTTAAAATGTGTTAAATGAATGGTGAAAAATTGTAAAGGTGTCATGGCCTTACATTCAATTGGGTCCTGTTGTTAACTTTTTGGTCTGCTGGGCGCGTATGATGTGAAACTGCTGATGATGTGAAAGAGGTAACAGTAAAAAAAGATATTGGCTAGAAAAATAGGGTATAGGACAACAATAATAAGGGATTCTGTTATTTATTTATTTTTTTTCATTTACTGGTGTTACTTCACTGTAGACAAGGGCAGATAATTCGTTTTTACCTAAATCAGACACATTATTTAGATTTTCACATGTTGGCCCCAACAATCCTGATGGAAGAGACATAATTACCATTCGTTTGACACTTTTTGCAGTGTTTGTAAATGTAAACATATTTTGAGAGTGCTATTGTACATTTCACAAACGTTAAAATCCTAAGTAGATATTTACCTATAATAATCAATAGAACCACTAAGGGGGACATGGTCCTTTTTATGTCAACCCGGGTTCCTGCAAATAAATAAAAAAAATTATTGCACCAACTCAAGAACAAAACAAAGCATTGCTTCTAGCAGGGAAGCTTTGGGACACTGGATTTAATATTACACAAGTCAGAAAGCATAATTTATGCTTATACTAATTCTGGTGATGTTATCAGATTTATTTTCTTGTTGCTCAGTTGTATTTGGTATTACCAGCCACAAAAATGTAAATGCCTGAGTGGCTGGGGAACATAGATTATTTTATCTGCAGCATACTAAGAAGACAACTAAACAACTTGAACAAAACAAACTGGTCAAACTGGCTTTTCATGTTTTTTATTTATTTATTTTTTATTTTTTTTTATCACAGGCCAGATTATAGAGTATAGTAAAACTTGATTCACCTGCCATGTTACATTAATTCAGTTTTTGATGTCCTATTCTCAGTGCATATTTTTGGTCCAAGAGATTTAAATTCTCATATTTGTATACATGAATAAATATATACATATAAATATACATATTCTCAGTGAACTAAGACACGCAGACATTCTTTTCCTGCTACTCTATCTGAATTTAAACCTGGTGGATTTTCAGTAATTTAATTCATTCATTCATTCACTTTCATGTCTTTAATAATAGCAGACAAGTGTGTTAAGAATAAATCCAAATATTTGAACAACGCTTTGTCCTGTTATATCTTTTTTTTTTTTTTAATGAAAAAATCGGCTCTCTAATAAAAGCCATTATAATTGACATCTTACTAATAATGCCTGTTATCTCACAGATAATCACAATTCTGCACGGATATTCTAAGCGTTATGAAGAATGTTTACATGACGTAATTTTTATATGACCAAATTCAACATGATCTCATGAGAATTTGTATGTATTTTACAGAAAATGTTGTTCTACAAAATAATAACATTATAACATTTTGTTCTGTTCTGTGTGATTTCCGCTGCCAACTCGTTTCGAAGAATAATGTTAAACAAGTCTTTAAACCCTTAAAATGGATAGCATTTCTGCAATCATTTAAACATTCATGTAATGTTTACTTTGTTTTCCGTGGGACACAAAATGCGTTTTCTCCGACATGCTGTGACTGACATAAACCTAAAATACACAATTACAAAAGGAATTTGTGCACTGTAATCCAAATCTTCAGAATCCACATGACTGCGAGGAAAAAAAGCCATATTCAAGCCTTTATTTTGCAATCTTCAACTCCATCCTCAGCAGCGACCGTAAGCATCAATAAAAAAACAAATAAAAAAATTGCCGCTTCAAGAAGCTTCACGACAGGTTTTACGGCAGGAGAATAGAACGCTCATTGGCTCTCGCCTGCTTCGTCACATTTGCTTTGCTGTCTATGCAGGGTCAGAAAGCTCTCGGATTTCATCAAAAATATCTTAATTTGTATTCCGAAGAAAAACGAAGGTCTTACGGGTTTGGAACAACATGAGGGTGAGTAATTAATGACAGAATTTTCATTTTTGGGGGAATTATACCTTTAAGGATCTGGGTTTGTTTGTTGTGCTCACAAATTCAAGTGGATTCACATTCAAATGGAAATTCAAGTGGACTCCTGAAACAAAGAGTGAAAACCCACCAAGTGTCTGACTTCTTGAAATACCCATTTATTTTTTTTTTTGTATTTTTATTATTTATTTATTTATTTTGCAAGGAACACAAGCACATTAACATGTTATAATGCATAGCGTTGTACATATTTTGCAGAATAATACAAAATAACTGTATCTTTGTATATATTTTACAGTACATCATACTGCCAGTTGCTAGTACAATAAAACACTAAGGTAATTGAAAGACTATGTGTCATCTAATCGATCAAATATTTTAGAGCTTGGCATTATCAGAAAAATATATATTCATAATAAAATTAATTTATATTACTTTTTAGGTTACCTTATATCATCAAACAGTGACAATGTCAAATGTTTAGTTGTTTTAGCTTATATTTTAAATTCTATTTTTTCTTTTTTCTTTTTTTTAAATCATTTCAGAGTCACCTATATTGTTAAAAATTATGCAATTTAAATACCAGTTTTAATTTATTTTAAAATATAATTTATTTCTGTTATGGCAAAGCTGAATTTTCAGCATTTGTTACTCCAGTCTTCAGTGTCACATATCCTTCAGAAAAAGCAGTGGAATATTGGTGTTGAAACTGTTGTGCTGCTTAATAATGTTTTGGAACCTGTGATACTTTTTTCATTATTCTTTGATGAATAAATGAAAAAAAAAACTCTTTATTCAAATGAAATCTTTCCAGACAATATACACTACTGTTAAAAAGTCGAGTCATATTTTGTTTCTTCTTTCTTTCTGGCTTTTTTTGTTTTGTGAAAAAAAGAATCTTTATTTAGCAAGGATGTGTTCAATTGATCAAAATGGTAAGTAAGACATTATTGTTACAAATGATTTCGATTTAGATTTTAAAACAATTAAGGACCACAAGTTTTCAACATTGATAAACGCATATTAGAATGATTTCTGAAGGATCATGTGACACTGAAGACTGGAGTAATGGCTGATGAAAATTCAGCTTCACAGAAATAAATGATATTTTACAAAATTTTAAAATAGAAAAGCATTATTTTAAATGGCAATAATATTTCACAATATTACTGTTTTTAATGTATTTTTTAATCAAATAAATGCAGCCTGTACAAGCATGAGATACTTCTTTAAAAAAAACATTAAAAGTCTCACTGATTCCAAACTTTTGAACAGCAGTGTAGATCACAAAAAAAGTCCACAGCTTACAAGAAGTTAATGCCAGCATTGAAAGATTTTCACAACAGCATTTGAAAACAGTGATCACAGCATGTATGCTACAGTACGTGTTAAATCAATAGGACTAAAAAAACAGTTTTGCATAGTTTACCGCACATTCAGTAAAACATGTCATAAACACATTCATTGCATTTAAAGAGACGCTAAGGTAATAATTAAATTGCAAATGTTTTTCAGGAAGGAAAGGAGAAACCCAAAATCTCCCTTGTAACATGTAGCATCACACAGCTCTGTTACATATTCAAAACAGCAAGCAATTCATCTGGCAATTGGCAAAATAGCAATATTTTATAAAATGTGAATATCACACGAAAAAGAATTCCTCATAATTGGGCTAATTCAACAGTGTCACAATTCTGAGATATATACATACACCAAACACATATTGTGATCATTTATCAGCTGCATATCCTTACCTATTAATGTCATTTGTTCAGTTCCTTCAGGTTATAATAAATGTAATAAGATCCAGATCATATTTTGAAAAATAAGATACGCCTAGTCCTTCTTCCTTTCTGAGTGAAGACTAAACCTGTCAGATCATTTCTTCCAGTTAAAGTTCAAACAGTGCTTAGTCTGGGGAGCAATTTTCTTCACTGCCGTCACAGGTTGAGCAGCACAGAAGACATCTTTGAAATGTAAAGCATGTTCCTGAATTCACACATCATTACGTGAATTTCAGCATTGCATCTTTGTTTGACGCTCTCTGTAAATGCCTTAGGGAAGCTTAGCAGATGTCACTGGGATTTACTGTGGAAGATTTTGTTTTATAGTATTTGTCTATGACAGGCTCCTTTTGAGGATTGTGTCTAACAAAGAATGGTTGTAGACAACTTTTAGATATTTTAATTTCAGTCGATATTTTGTTTCTTCATGAAGAAGCTTAAATCTTAGACCCCCACTGGGCAGCAACAAATCTGACCTGATGTTTAAAACTTAAATAATAGGATGATTAATGATGCATGCCATTTTTACAGATGGTCTGTTCAGTGTATATCTGGCATTTAGAGAAAACTAAATGATTTGAGTAACACTGCAAGAAGGTTACTTTTGTTAACTTTAGTCAACTACATTAATTAACATGAACAAACAACGAACACTTTTCTACAGCATTCTTAATGTTAATAAAAACATTTACTTAATATTAATAAAGTTAATATTACTTAATGCTCTTAGAACTGATAAATGAAAATGTTATTTTTATTAACTAACATTAAAAAAGATTAATAAATGCTGTAAGAAATATATTGCTCATTTTTAGTTCATGTTATATAAAGCAGTAACTAATGTTAATGACTGAGATCTTATTGTAAAGTACACAAAATGTGTTTACTTCCTCCTGTATTGACCACAGGAATGTAGGTTTTATCCCTAAATGGTGTTACTTTTCAAATAAAAAATCCTGAAACCAGACAGAATTACTTTAAAATGTATCTAAGAATATCAAATGTTTGTATTGTAAACAATATGAAGAGAGAAAAAAAAACTTTTGTGGGAGCAATAACTAAGATAACATGAAACATGACACTGTAGTCATATTAAAATACAGTAAGCAGCAGTTTCATATACAAGACATAATGCCAGTCAGGCAGTTAACCTTCCCGAATTAAAAGGTTAGTTCACCCAAAAAAAATATCTGCAGTATTAACTCACCCCCAGCATGTCTTTTCAACCCCGTAATACCTTTGTCTCTTCGTTAACACAAATATATATTTTTTGATGGAATCTGAGAGCTCTCGGACCCTGCAGCAATGCAACTGAAATTTCCCAAGTCCAAAATAGCAAAGAGATCTGTAAAATAATTCATGTGACATCAGGGGTTCAACCGTAATTTTACGAAGCTACGAGAATCATTTTTGTGTGCAAAAGAAAAAAAAACGACTTTATTCAACAATTCGTCTCCTACACGTCACCCTGTAGCGCCATTGTGGAGAGTATCCGCTGGACGTAAACATGGATACGCTGTTTTCGTTCAGATCAAATCACAACAACATAGGAAAAAGTGACACAGCTGACACAGAATAGCATACGCTGTTTACGTCAGCGGATATTCTCCAAAATGGTTCTAAAGGGCTAAAGATGATTGTCGAAAACAGGGTTTTTTTTTTCTTTTGCGCACAAAAATTATTCTCGTAGCTTCGTAAATTACGGCTGAATCCCTGATGTCACATGTATTATTTTACAGATCTCCTTGCTACGGTTCTGGACTTGGGAACATTTCAGTTGTGTTGCTGTTAGGGATGTAACGATTCACTCAACTCACAATTCGATTCGATTCTCGATTTTGATTTCACGATTCGATTCAATTCACGATTTTTTTTTTTTTTTACAAAATGCATATTTTAAGAAGCCGCATTATAATTTAAATGTGTCCTTTTATTATTGCTTGTGCAAAATGCTGCACATGCTCTTTGTGAATTGAAATATAACACTATAAAATATACTAATATTGCTCTTGCATATTATTGCTCTTTTGTTGGTCTTGATTGCTTCTATGGTCCTCATTTGTAAGTTGTTTTGGATAAAAGCGTTTGCTAAATAACAACATTTAAATATAATGTAAATGTAAATAACAAAACTAAATTTAACTTTTAAAACAAGCCCCAAATCAAATAAACACAAATAAATAAATCACTTCATATAAACAAACTAAGCTTTGTCTGTGCTCTTTCCATTTAAAATTATAGGCAACCACTGCATTTTAATCATGATCCAAACAAAGATGCTGCATACATGCAACATTAGCAGTTTTTAAACTAAATTAGATTGTGTAGTTTCGAAATTTGAAGCAAAAACAGGATGGTTTGACTTCAGTTTTGTGAAAATATAAATACAAATATCTGCATGAAACCGAAACAGCCGACGAGCTGAATGAGACGCAGATTCACTTTCTGCCAGCAGGTGGCGCTTAAAGCGTTTCCTTGGTTTCCGCTGTAAACAAAGCAGCGCTGAACTTATGAACTTTAATATGCATTATACAGAGGCAAGATAGAAAGAAGAAATACCATCTAAACTTTTCTAAAGTCAGTAAGTTCCCCTCAGACATACATTCATATAAACTCCTACCCCTAAATGAATCGCGTCTCAACCGATTTAAATCGTCACATATTTGAATCGATTTTCAACCGGCTCGCGGTTAATCGTTACATCCCTAGTTGCTGTCTATGCAGGGTCAGACAGCTCTCAGATTCCATCAAAAATATCTTAATTTGTGTTCCAAAGACGAACGAAGGTCTTACGGGTTTGAAATGACATGGGTGAGTAATTAATGACAGAATTTTCATTTTTGGGTGAACTATCCCTTTAATGGGAAAAAGCAGGTAACCATGAACCGGTTGAGGAGTCATGGGCAGAATGAAATGTGCCAAAGCTGCTTAAAAAAAATTACTCACCAGAGCACAATTCACTTTTAATGATAGGGAACAATCCCATAAAGCTGCCAAAAAACCTTGTGTGTGTATTATGAACCCAGCAGATATCAATATGATAGCAATTATGATATCAATGTGACGTGGCTTATGCGTTTCAGAATATGGTTTTACTTCAGCGGTTTTGAAAGTATGAACCTTTATTTGGAGACTATTATGAATAAAACTGCATTGTTATTTGTATTAAATCAATAAAAATATCTATACACATCATGTGTAAAATCGTGTGTAAACTGTAATATAGCCCATCATGTGCTGTATTGGTATTCATTTGCCATGACCAACCCAACAGTTCTTGTGAAAAATTTACAACTTAACAAGTAGGAATGTGCATTCTAAATATTATTTCCTTCAGAAAATAATGACAGCGTCCTCATAGTTGAGCATAACATCCAGAACCTGTTTTTCAAGACTAAAAAAACTAAGCTGAATGTGTGTGTGAAGAATATCGTCTTGATTTCGATTCAGACAGAAATAGTACTAATATTGTCTGTGTCTGAATTGCTTACAGTCTACATAATCATTTAAATTATCTACATAACATAACTACCACCACCACAACCCATTTATTATTATCATAATTGCTCAGATAGAAAAGTTGTACATTGTGAGTTTTGTCTTGAGGCTCAAATATATTAGCTTGCTTATATTAGCTTGAATTAGAATGAGTACATGTGTGTTTTGAATGAGACCATGGTTAAATCTGTGCTTTATGAGGATAGCTTTGTGTAGCCATTTACAGAAAAGTGACAGAAGTGATGTTCGGACTGACAGAATCAGTTGTTTAAGCAATCAACATTTTACATAGTATTCTTGTTATGCGGAAACAGCATTCTTGTTATGTGGAAAGAAAATTATTTTTAAAAGAGTATACTATACTGCCTGGCCAAAAAAATGTGGCCGTATGGATTTAAATAAACAAATACATATGATTTTTAGATTAAGTCATTATTGCAGTGATTAATATGTTTCTGGAATGTTGTATGTTTGGCAACAATTCTTTTATCCCCAAGTGATGCAGTGTGTAGCTTTTAATTTCAAAAACAACTATGTCAGGTGGAAAAATTCACTTGGCTCACTCTATGAAAGATTGGCCACCACAGAGTCGTGACCTAAGCCCCACTGAAAATCTTTGGGATGTCTTGGAGTCGACTTTACACTGCCTGTCCATAAAAAAAGTTGCACAGTCTAGTATTTTGTTGGACCGCCTTTAGCTTTGATTATATTGTGCATTCCTTGTGTCATTCCACAACATCATACAAAATCACAAAATTTATTTTCATCAAGAGTTGCATACATTTTTGGCAGATATCTTGTATTGACAATGGGAGAATCGAACCACTGTTGTCTCCAGTACATCCTAAAGACTTTCAGTAGGGTTAAGCTGTGGTGCACTTCATGTGTGAAAATGATTTCTCATGCTCACGGAACCATTTCACAAATTGAGCCTGGTGAATCTATTTCCAACATGGTTTATTTCTGTTCTTCATTATGTACATCAATTTACTAGTTTAACACAGTTCATAAGTACATCACTGAACTATTAAAGATTAAGCATTTAAATTAGGAATGGGGCAAGAGTGGTAGGGCAAAAACCACTGCTAACCCAGAAGAACATTAAGGCTCATCTGAATTTTGCCAAAACACACCTTGGTGATCCTCAAACTATTTGTGACCCTGGACCACAAAACCAGTCTTAAGTCGCTGGGGTATATTTGTAGCAATAGCCAAAAATACATTGTATGGATCAAAATTATTGATTTTTCTTTTATGTCAAATCATGTGGTGTTTGGGTCCTTTTTGCTCTGAAAATTTTTTTCCCCCCCCGAAAATACTAGTTAATGTTAACTAGTTTTGGACTGAAATTTTGTGACTTCGTTCACAAAGGGTAACTACTTCTAAAAAATGTTTTGATAATTTTCATACTTTTCTGGGGGAGATTTTTCACCTTGTTACACTTGTGATGTTCCAGGGCAAAAATGACCCGGCCTCAAAAAAATGCTTGTAAATCACTCATTATGCTATATTATCACCAAAGATTGGATTCAATCTTTTTGTCAACTTCTTATCTTTCATTTAGGACTGGTTTTGTATTTATATTTGCTTCTGATTAATCATAGGCCTCATTTATCGTAGGCCTACCCTTCCGCCTGCTTCAAAATAATCTTTCTTTCATCCTTCTTTCATCACACCTTCTAGACAAAATATTATGACAATGGGTTTTGAGGTTTTCATGTTCTCAGAAAGCAGACAAAAGTTTACTAATAAATGCTTTAGCACAAAGACAAAGCATATAAATATTGCTGAACCATGAAATGTTCTTGATATGGAAGTGCTGTTTTTTCATGTCACAATGGTCAGATTTGTTGTTGCATGACTTTGTCTCTGTGTGACAGTGTTGGTGTTTTTTTGTGACAGTATAATATTGGTCGTTGTTCCATGAATGTTCTCTATCTAAAGAATCTTTAAAGGGATAGTTCACCCAAAAATGAAAATTCTGTCATTAATTACTCACCCTCATGTTGTTCCAACTCCGTAAGACCCCCGTTCATCTTCGGAACACAAATTAAGATATGTTTTATGAATTCTGAGAGCTCTTTGACCCTCCCATCGTACAGCAATGTATTACCACGATCAAGGTGCAATGTTGTCACGAATTCGGTTCATGGACTTCCGTTTATTCACCACCAGAGGTCACCCTTTCCATTTCATTGACTCTCGCACAACACAAACTGTTGCATAGCACCCCGGACTACATATCCCATCATTATTTGCATGATTTGCACACTGCACTGATTGTACACAGCTGTTTCTAATCACCTCACTCACTATATAACACCCACTCTAACCACATTTCTTGGCTGAGTATTGTTTAGCCTGTACCCCTTTCCAAGTCTCCGTGTTTTCCTTGTTTTGCCTTGCCTTGCCTGTTTTTGCGGTTTTTGATCTTTGCCTGTTTTCTTGGATTTCTTCCTCTCGTCTCGCCCTTTTGATTCTGTCTGCTTATCGGTGACCTTCGCTAGCCCTGTGACTATTCTTGTGTTTTGCCCGCCATATACCTGTTTGCCAGTGTTTTGACCCTGCCTGTTTACCACGTCTCTGTCTTCTGCTTAAATAAAGCCTGCAGATGGATCCACATATCTCACGTCTCGTCAGCCCCGTTACAATGTAGCAAGGAGCGGTAAAATAATCCATGGGACACAGGGGTTCAACAAAACCGAATATGTACCAGCTACGAGAATACTTTTTTGTGCAAAGGAAACAAAAATAACGACTTTATTCAAAAATTTGTCTGCTCCACGTCACCCTGGTGCCATTTTTGAGAATATCCACTGAACGCAAACTGCGTACGCTATTCTGTGGCATCTGCGTCACGCAGATACATTGTTTTCGTTCAAATCAAAGCGTAAACAACGTAGACATCGTGTGATAAACAGTGCAAATTTTGGATTCGTAAAAATCCAAATGCAAAATGTAAATATAAATACAAAACCAGTCCTAAATGAAAGAAAAGAAGTTGACAAAAAGATTGAATCCAATATTTGTTGATAGTATAGCATAATTAATGATTTATAAGCATTTTTTGAGGCCGGGTCATTTTTGACCGGGAACACCACAAGTGTGACTTTGTGCCATTTTGTACAAAATAAAAGCCTTTCAAAACAAACTCCCTGATTAAGCATTAAAGCACACTAGTGTGATAAACAGTGTAAATTTTCATCATTTTTTATTTAATATTGTGAAAATTATTCATAAATAATGCTTTTTTCACTGAAAAAATTAGGTGCCTACTTTCAGATAAATGAGGCCTACGATTAAATATATGCAAATATAAATACAAAACCAGTCCTACATGAAAGAAAAGAAGTTGACAAAAAGATTGAATCCAAAATTTGGTAATAATATAGCATAATGAGAAATTTATAAGCAATTTTTGTAGGCCGGTCATTTTTGCTTTGTAACCCCAGCGGAGTCGTAAGTGTGACAGGTTTCTGAACACAACACAAGGGTTCGTAAGATTAGGTTTCCATGAAGATATTTTGTACATTTCCTACTGTACATATATGAAAACGTAATTTTTGCTGAGTATATGCAGTGCGAAAACTTCATTTGTGACAACATTTAAAGGCAATTTTCGACTATATTTAGATTTTGTTTTTTTCACCCTTCATATTCCAGATTTTAAATAGGTCCAAAGTCCTCTTTTCATATGAGAGCAAGTTTTGTATTTCATTTGGAAACCAAGTTCCTAGAGTCTGGAGGAAGGGTGGAGAAGCTCATAGCCCAAGTTGCTTGAAGTCCCGTGTTAAGTTTCCACATTCTGTGATGATTTGGGGTGCAATATCATCTGCTTGTGTTGGTCCATTGGTGTTTTTTGAAAACCAACGTCACTGCACCCGTTACCAAGAAATTTTGGAGCACTTCAATGCTTCCTTCTGCTGACCAGCTTTTAAGATGCTGATTTCATTTCCAGCAAATCTCACACTGCAAAAGCACCAAAAGTTGTTAATGACCATGGTTTGTGGTATTGTGAAGCGGAAAATGAGAAACAAGAGACCAAAAATGCAGATGAGCTGAAGGCCACTGTAAAGAAACCTGAGGGCTTCCATACCACCGTGCCACAAACTGATCACCTCCATGCCACGAATTGAGGCAGTAATTGAAGCAAAAGGAGCCCCTACCAAGTATTGAGTACATGTACAGTACATGAACATACTTTCCAGAAGGCCAACGATTCACTAAAAATGTTTTTTATTGGTCTTATGAAGTATTCTAATTTGCTGAGATAACAAAATACTTAAACTACTTCAGTCTGTGTTCATTGAATTTATTTAATACACGAGTTTCAGTTTTTGAGTTGAATTACTGAAATAAATGAACATTTCCACGACATTCTAATTTATTGACTGTACATATATACACACACACATATAAATACATACATACACAACACAGTAAAACATACCATTTAAACAATAAAAAATAAATAAATAAGTAATCAATAAATGAATAACCTTACCTAGTGTTATTTAATAAATTATTGCAGAAGGAATAAATTAATTCTTGTACCGATTCAATCTACATCTTGGAATTTGTAATCTCCTACCTGATTGCAGCATTACAAACTCATAGTTCAAAATGTGTGTTGTATCATGCAGAATCTTATCTGCCTCCCTCAGCATAGACTTTTCATATAAAGTCTGGAGATAAAGAGGTTCTATCCTGCCCAAGATTTTCATGGCTGTTTGAATAAAACGTCCAAGCCTTGATTTCAGCTGTACCGTCAGATTACCATACCAAAGGTCTATACCGTATCTGATCACATTCTCTAGTACAGCTTGGTAAAACAACATCAGAATCTCGCTACTGACACCATAAAATCTGAGCCTTCTCAAAAAATACATTCTTTGTTGTAGCCTAATACATAAGCTTTCAACATGAACATGCCATGTAAGAGAGCAGTCAAGAAAAACACCAAGATATTTATATGAGGATACCTGTGCGATTGGAACGTTATGAATATAAACAGGGCTATGGTCGCCAATTAACTTCGGATCGAATATCATCTCCTCAGTTTTCTTCACATTCACAATTAGGTGATGAGCGTCACACCACTCAGTAAATTGCTTGATTTCAGAGCGGTAAGACAAAATGTCTTGATCTTTATATAATAAACTAAGAATAGAGGTGTCATCACTAAATTTCACAATGTGATTATTATCATATTTGCTCACACAGCCATCTGTATATAATGTGAAGAGAACTGAGGAACTCACACATCCTTGAGGCACTCCTGTACTAATATATTTCAAGTCAGAGATCGTCTTATTGACTTTAACCTGTTGGGTTCTACCCGTTAAGAAAGAAAAAAAAACATCTTATAATATAAGGATTTACATCCATATGTTTCAATTTCTCTAATAATAAATAAGGTTGCACAGTGTAGTAACGAATCAGCTCATGGGAAATATGAATAATTAACCATAACTAATTATGATTAATTATAAATATTTTAGATCCGCTGTGATATTTAGCTGACCTCTCAGGGTCAGCTGTCTTGTCAATTCTAAGAACGTTGGTTTCCTGGTTAAGGGAAATAACTTTTTTACTGTACAATTCTACAAAGCTTGTAGCAATAAATCGGCATGATTAAGTGACTCCAGTTAGGAGCAAACAATGAACCACGTCAAGTGTGATACAAGTAAGGTTTTATTAACTACATAAACACTTAAACTAGTCTAACATACTACATAAACACATAAACTGGTCTACATACACACACACACACACAACACACACCCCCACACACACACGCATACGTTGGTATGGAAGGGTTAAAAAGTTTAACTCGGTACAGAAAGAGGCATAAAGAATGAAATTTATGGAACCATTTGCATATTCGGCAGATCTACACCTGAGGGAAGCGTCATATTCTTAGTTCAAACACACCTTGGTAAAAAGTTGCAACTGATACCTAATGTATCACTTAATAAGACTACGTTTGATACTTGCAAGTCTCGTCTGTCTGAAATAGATTCCTGATGCAATCTTAAGGCCCAGGATCTTGCTGAATTTAGTTGATGAAAAGAGCCAGTTTGAGTCAGAGAATCTTGGTGAAATGGAAAGGTCGAGGGCGAAGCCTGGCACGAGCTTAGGGTTTCCAGGTGCGTTTTTCTCACATCCTCTCAGAAATAAAACAAACCACCGACTGGGAGGGTCCCTGGAGCAGGGCCTTTAAAGCCTGCAAAGATTCACTCCTCTCAAGATGGGCTTGTCCAATGATGAAGTCCGGAATCTAAAGTGGGAGTTCTGAGATACTGGGGCGTTTTTATGGCCCTTTGTTTTAAAGCATGGTAATTTGCATATGAAACTTGGATCAAAATTATTAAAGATTCTTAGAACACTAATATGTTGTATAGGTATAAACATATAATATACACTTTCAATTAGATCATCCGAATACTAATTCCTAGATACTAAACATGGTAGGGTTATATACAGTGGGGCAAAAAAGTATTTAGTCAGCCACCAATGGTGCAAGTTCTCCCACTTAAAAAGATGAAGCGGCTGTCAATTTTCATCTAGGTATACCTCAACTATGAGAGACAAAATGCGAAAAAAAAATCCAGAAAATCACATTGTAGGATTTTTTTAAGAATTAATTGGTAAATTCCTCGGTGAATTAAGTATTTGGTCACCTACAAACAAGCTAGATTTTTGGCTCTCACAGACCTGTAACTTCTTTTTTTAAGAGGCTCCTCTGTCCTCCACTTTTTACCTGTATTAATGGCATCTGTTTGAACTCGTTATCAGTGTAAAAGACATCTGTCCACAACCTCAAACCGTCACACTCCAAACTCCACCATGGCCATGGCCAAGACCAAAGAGCTGTCAAAGGTCACCAGAAACAAAATTGTAGATCTGCATCAGGCTGGGAAGACTGAATCTGCAATAGGTAAGCAGCTTGGTGTGAAGAAATCAACTGTGGGAGCAATTATTAGAAAATGGAAGACATACAAGACCACTGATATCTCCCTCGATCTGGGGCTCCACGCATGATCTCACCCCGTGGGGTCAAAATTATCACAAGAACTGTGAGCAAAAATCCCAGAACCACACGGGGGGACTAGTGAATGACCTGCAGAGAGCTGGGACCAAAGTAACAAGGCTACCATCAGTAACACACTGCGCCGCCAGGGACTCAAATCCTGCAGTGCCAGACGTGTCCCCCTGCTTAAGCCAGTACATGTCCAGGCCCGTCTGAATTTGCTAGAGAGCATTTGGATGATCCAGAAGGATTGGGAGAATGTCATATGGTCAGATGAAACCAAAATAGAACTTTTTGGTAAAAACTCAACTTGTCGTGTTTGGAGGAGAAAGAATGCTGAGTTGCATCCAAAGAACACCATACCTACTGTGAAGCATGGGGGTGGAAACATCATGTTTTGGGGCTGTTTTTCTGCAAATGGACCAGGACGACTGATCCGTGTAAAACGAAAGAATGAATGGGGCCATGTATCGTGAGATTTTGAGTGAAAACCTCCTTCCATCATCAAGGGCATTGAAGATGAAACGTGGCTGGGTCTTTCAGCATGACAATGTTCCCAAACACACCGCCCGGGCAACGAAGGAGTGGCTTCGTAAGAAGCATTTCAAGGTCCTGGAGTGGCCTAGCCAGTCTCCAGATCTCAACCCCATAGAAAATCTTTGGAGGGAGTTGAAAATCCGTGTTGCCCAGCGACAGCCCCAAAACATTACTGCTCTAGAGGAGATTTGCATGGAGGAATGGGCCAAAATACCAGCAACAATATGTGAAAACCTTGTGAAGACTTACAGAAAACGTTTTGACCTCTGTCATTGCCAACAAAGGTTATATAACAAAGTATTGAGATGAAATTTTGTTATTGACCAAATACTTATTTTACCGAGGAATTTACCGATTAATTCTTTAAAAATCTTACAATGTGATTTTTCTGGATTTTTTTTCTCATTGTGTCTCTCATAGTTGAGGTATACCCATGATGAAAATTACAGGCCTCTCTCAACTTTTTAAGTGGGAGAACTTGCACAATTGGTGGCCGACTAAATACTTTTTTCCCCCACTGTATATTTGACGCTACGGAGTGAGTTATTTCGATCATATAGCTGCATAAAAACAGGATAACGATCTCAAAGACAAAAATAACACGATGACAATAAATATACACCATGACCCTGAATTATCATGTTGTCATTCCAAAGCACGGTTTTCCTCTTACTTAATTATAGACAGACCATTCCTACTGTGCCTTGGTGATTTTCCTTATGTAAAGACATGCTTTTTCCTGCTCACCATTCCATGAGGTTTTAAAAGTTCTTTTTTTTTATCAGGGTTGCCATGGTTTGGTGGTCATTTGCAGGACATCCCTGCATCCATTTTATTGGGTGAGGGGACTGGGCGATTTGTTACTCTAATTAAGCACTGATTTTGTTAAATCAAAATGAAAAATTGTGTTTTGATGTGGTCCATACGCTACAATACTTTCCCCTTTTCGGGCATTTTTGGTCACATAGAATAGACAGCAACGACGAGGTCCAAAAGGTGCAGAACAATCTAATACACACTTGTCACTCACGGCTGGGAGCCAGTGGCGGCTATTTGGTTGTTGGTGCCTCCAGGAGTGGGTGTGGTGCCGTGGTGGATGCTGTCAGGTGTTGTGCTGTGGTGATGTAGGCTGTAGCATGGTGTGGGTCCTCGAGCTTGTGCAGCAGGTGTCAAGGCTGTGTCACATGTCATCTTGAAGTGAGTTAGTCCGGGTAAGATGGTTGTTTGTTAATGTTGTTAGCCATAGGCTATCTGGGGTACCCGTGATGTGGGACAGCCGGGTTAGACTCTCACTGGTGAGAGTGCAGTTGATTCCAGGGATTGCAGGGAATTGTTATAGAGATTTTGTAGTGTGCAGAGAGTTTCAGACTGACCTAGTAATGATGGCAGGAGAGCGGCAGGTGGTTGTTAGCTCTCTGTTCTGCCCGAACGTCGCTAGAAATCTGATGTTTGCGGTGTCGTTTGGCTCTTGTGGCGGCACCGACTTGAGCTTGCCTGATTTGTGTTGGTAGAGCTTTCGCTGTTGGGCATGTGGCCCGTTGCTCAATCCAACGTTGTCTGGCTGCTTCTGGGGGTGTCGACCGGTTTCAAGGGATGCTCCTCCCTTGGAGGGGCCTGATGCTGTGTTGCAGCAGGCAAGGAGTCAGAGGTTTGTCCTTGTCCCCTCCATGCTACTCCTTAGTTGAGTTTTGTTCAAGGAGCTCTTTTGCGAGTGTCAACAGCTCCTGTAACCCAGAAGTAGGCGCGTCCAGCTGTCCTTGTGTAGCCTCCGTTCAGCACCCGTGAGGTGGGAGGAGGATGTTGTGTTGGACTGCTGTTGGACATACCGTGGTGTTTGCAGGATGAGGACGCCTTTTCCCAGTGGTTGGTCTGGAACCTGGGTCTGTTGCCATGGTGATGGCTCTGTCTTCTTCTGGCTAGGGGCTTTCTGTAGAAGGGTTTTGCATTGTGGCAATGCTGGGTGCCTTCTGGTGCCCGCTTTGGATTCTGAGTTGTGAAGTTCAGAATCAGCAGCGATCAGTCCCTGTTCAGACTCTGGGTCTGAGAATTCCTTTATGATGGCTCGTTTAAACTGCTGGTGAGACTGCAGGATCAGTTCCTTTGATGTCCTCAGGGTCTCTGCAGTATTTAGGTTGCCAGATGTATTGTCTCTGGCCAGCTCGTTGGGGTCTGTGGGGTCACACGGTGTGTGTGTCTGCAGTGATCCTCTGGAAAGGTCCCTGCCCCACCCCCTTGTGGCTGCTGGTTGGTGACGTGTGAACAGTGGCTCTCGCCCCCCCTCGCAGGTTCGGACTTTTGGCTGAGGGGGTGGGCCTGCTGGCCAGGGGAAGTTCTGTTTCGTGTTTTCCCTGTCTGTTCACCTTGTGGTCTGCAAGCATATTTCAGTTCATTTGTGACATTGAATTCACCTCGGGCTGCTTGCAGGCTGGCTGCGTTGTTTCGGTTCGCCTGAATTAAACCTCTTTTTTTTTTCTGCAGCTGCAGAGGTTTTCAGGGAGCTGACTTGTGAAGTGTCAAGCAGAAGGCTTTGGCTCCCTTTCCCCCCTTTCGTAGCTGTGCACAGGCGTGGAGGGCTTGGCACTGCTGGCGACGTGATGTTCAGCAGGCTGTATTTTGCTTAAGTCTATGTGCTGTCGGTAGGACTGTTTAAATTCTTTCAGAACCATGTCAAGCTCCTCTTTAATTACTGAGTCAGGGTTTGGACCTCNTCTTAATTGCTGAGTCAGGGTTTGGACCTCAGCTCTGGCTGCATGCAGCTGGCCTTGTAAGGCCTTAGATCTGGTGTCTCTCTCATTTAGTTCCACATATGTTGTTTTTAAGAGTGACTTTGTGTGAAACAGTTCTGTTTTCAAGTCCTGTGTGATGGCTTTTTCCAGCGGCACCTGGTGTTTAGCAGCTGTTAGAGCCCCTGTGAAGACTGGTGATTTCCTTCTGCCGCACCATTCTGTGAGGTTCTTTGCAACCGTTCTGTGCTTTCTCTCGTTGAGCAGGTGTCAGTTCTCTGCAGAATTCTGTGACTTGCAGTTTCAGCTCATATACCTCCTGTCTGAGGCCCTTGAGGGTGTGGGCCGAGGAGAGGATGATGCTGGTCAGGTGTTCACTTATGTCGCAGTCTCGCTGTTCCTTTCTTTGCCATCGCAGGTAGTTGGCTGCTTGGAGCTGAAGGATGTACATTACAGTGCTCTACCTGGTTTCCAGGTGGTCCTGGTGAGCTGGCAGGGCTGGATGTCTGTGGAATGTCTGCGACATACTGGCACACTTGTGGGAACACCAGAGAGAGAGAGACACAAGGCAAATGCAGGTACGTACAGAGGTGTTAATCTATCTCTATGGGGAACGGCTGTGTAGGCCATGTAAGGTATGAATCGCTGGTGAGAGGCAGCTAGTGAGGTAGGGTGCTATGTTTTTGTGTTCGTGAACACAAAGGGAGAGTTTGAGTAACTTTGTTGAGGGGGCCGTAAGCAGGGGTCAGCTGATGACCGGGCTATACATGTAGTCAAACTATTACTTAAAACACTGATGGTTCACGGGTTTGGTCACTATGACGAAACTGAAATAAAATAAGATGAACTCAAAAAAAAAAAAAGGAAGATTTTACCTATTTTAGTTTTTTCTAAGAGATATGGCTAAGCAGGTTTCACTTGTGTGTGATGCTGCAATAGACTTCATAACCCTAGGGTTAGGCTGTTAGCTAAACTAGCAGGGACCCACCAAATACCTCGTCAAAAGAAAAAGAAACAGTGGGAATTGTTCCTAGTTCTATCTTAGCCTACATTGTGTTGAATGGTAGCTGCCCTTCAATGTATTAGGCCTGGCACTGAGGCGTGAGGAGAAGTAGAGAGGAAACAGGGATTAGGCTACTAATAACCTGTAACTCATTAAGGAAACAACAGTTGCTAGAACTACTGTAATCCTATACAAAAAGCGAAGATGGTGATGGTAAAATAACTAAAATAAGGTAAAAGTAAAACACAACAAACAAAAATTTTAATAAAAAGGGGTCCTAAGAGCTGTAAGAAATTAAAAGGGAAAGTAAATAAAAAAAAATTACCATAATAAAAAATAAAAAAATAAAAAGAAAAATAAAAAAAAAAAATGAAATACACAAATTAAAAGATTTAATTTAATTAAATCTCAAATTTAATACAAATCAATTTAGCTGAATTGGTACATTTGTGCTAAACAAATGTAAATAAATGCAATAAAATTAAAAAGAGGTAGAATAAAGTCAAAACAAAAATAAACAATAACACAAGGAAAACCCAGTATGTGGGTGGGTCCCACAGGGCCCTGTGATGGCATCAACAGGAAGTGACACCAGGGGTGACTTGGATAGAGAGAGAGAGAGAGAGAGAGGTGAGAGAGAGGTGTGGGTAGAACGTTAACACTTTACACACCTATCTAACTGTTAGTCGGATGCAAACAGCTAGCAGTTGAGGTAAAGGGCTTCGCTTAAGAGTTAGCGTTAGTTACACGCAGTTCTTTGTTTACACACAGGTCTGTGAAGTGGGTGCTGCTGTCAGATTAACCGGAAGAGTCTGCTCACACTTCCGGGGTCACGTGTTGCTAGGAGACCAATGCAAGCTCACAACAGGTGCACGTGGATCAGACTTGCACTGCTGTGAGCATGCACGGGAAAATCATGCATGTCCCATACAAATTCATTAATTAATCAAAACAACACATTCACTTCACAGGCAATGGTGAACTCATAGTTAGCTAAGCTAGAATAAAACCATTAATTTGACGTAAATGTTTCAAATGAGCGAGTCAAAATGAAATACAATAATACGTAACACATAATAAGGCCTTAAATTAATGAAATGAGGAGTTTCGCTCAGATCACCTACACAGTGCTGAAAAAGGGGATTTCTTCGCCCAAGATCAGACTGATGTATTCTGGTACCATTTATATGGGCTGCTAATCTGAGGTTTACCCATCAGAACAGCTTTACCCTCTACTAACAACAGAAATTAGAATTTCTTCGCTAAAATCAGGTTAGTTTCTTAGCGTACGATTTAAAAACATTATAGCACTGATACTTTCTAATACCTGTAGGAAGGCACATTAAAGCTATAGTTTTATCTGATTATATTAAGAACCTGGTGCGCGCATGTATAAGAATTACGTAAATGTTTCACATGAGCGGGTAAAAATGAAATACAATGATACGTAACAAATAATAAAGCCTTAAATTAATGAAATGAGGAGTATAGCTCAGATCACCTACACAGTACTGAAGAAGGGGATTTCTTAGCCCAAAATCAGACCGATTTATTCTGATACCATTTATATGAGCTGCTAATCCCAAGATTTCGTCGTCAGAAAATAGACTTATGATCCACTAACAACAGAGATTAGGATTTCTTCGCTAAAGTCAGGTTAGTTTCTAATCGTACGATTTAAACACATTATAGCAATGAAAACTTCTTACTGCTTGTAGGAAGCCGCATTCAAACTATAATTTTATCTGGATTTGATCAGGAACTGGTATGCGCATGAAGAAGAAGTTACTAACTTATGAAACAAACACATAAGATTGATTACTGGGTCTGATTGCAAGCAATGTTTAAAACGACTCCAACGTTCTAAATTACTGCTCGTACTGCAAAAAGTAGGAAACTATTTCCTGGGCCATGTGAATGCTGGGAGTGGTCTGGATAGCTTGTCAAGGTTCTGGGGGTCACATCATGTCGATGCTGCAGGGATGCTTCCTGTGGTTGCTGAGTATCTGGTTCTGTATGCTTGAGTGTTAAGCAGAAATTTGTGGCTCCCCCTTCATAGCTTGGGGATATGGTAAGTTTGCACGGCGAGTGGAGGAGCAGGAGTAGGGGGTCTCTCCCACTGGTTTTCCTTTCGACAGCCTGTAGGAGTCCCTGATTCTCTTCGGACATGCAAGCTTGTCTGAGTGTTGTTCAGATAGCGGATATTGTGCGCTTGAAGTTATCAATTTCCTCCTGTAACCGATTCGCTAGGGGTACTTGGGGATACCGCATGTATGTGTTGAGCCATTTCCTTCTGTTTCAATCCCATTAGGTTGTGGGCCAGGAAGATGATGACCTTGGTGAGCTTTTTGTAGCCATAACTCTCGCTTGAGTCATGAGTCTGAGGTACTCTTCTCTCTGTGTCCAGTTGCTTTCGGCTCAGTAGGTGGTCGTCGGCCCTGGGTAGGGGGTGTTCCTCACAACGCCTGGCCAGCCCTCTTTGGTCTGCATTCTGGGCAGTTAGTCTGAGCATCTGCAACATTTTGACACACTTGTGTTGAGAGTAAGGGCTAGAGACTACTACAAGATCAAACAGAGTGTGGAGCTAGGTTTTACAGCTAGGTTTTCGCCAGGTGTGCTTAGCTGAAGTATTAGGTTATTATCTTAGCTGTGAATGCTAAGATAGGTTTGGGTCAGCATATGTTTGCTGAAAAGGGCGTAAACAGGGTTTTGATTGATGACTTAAGACTACTCTTATTGTCAAATTATCACTCAGAATTTACTGACGGTTCCCCAAACAGGCTCAATCTCTGAGGGATGAAGGAGAAAAGGGAAAAGCAGAAGGAAAAGGAGAGCATTTCTATTCAGATTATGCTTATTATTTGGTACTCAGGATGATAGTTATGCCCTAGCGTTTGTCTAGATGACTTTTGTAACAGGGTAATAAAAATTAGGGCACATGTTTGAAAATAAACAAATCAAAAATAGAAATGTCTCTGGTTCCTTCTGAGGTTCAGAGAGAACATCAAAACAAAGGGGGCATAACATGTAAATGGATTTAAAATTAGCTGACTGCTATTATTAAAACAAGGTAATCAAATCTGGTATTAGGAACAAATAGCAGCACTAGTGATTAGTGTGTTACTAAAAGCACCCAATACCTTAATGATTCTTCTCTAGATAGACCGTTAAGATGTAATTAAATTTAGATTTAATTAACTAGTAACTAAGCAATAGCATTCAGGAAGGATACATCTAAGATAGTTAAATTCGCTGAGACGAATTGAAGATTGAGAAACATAGAAAAAGAAGAAAAAGAAGGAAGAGAAATGGAAAAATCAGAAACCAGGGATTAGGTTAAATTCAAATTACTTCACACTGCACACACACATGCTGTATTTAAAAGCTTCAATTAAAGAGTGTTAACCCCTAATTGTTAAAGCTATTTGGTAGCTTAGCCTAAAATGAAACTATGCTAAGTCGTGTTAGCTTAGCTGCTTCAGGTGGTTTGTTTACAACATGGCGTGTTGTGCTATGTGAAGTTAGCGCTTCCTGTGACAAGTTGTTGTCACGGTAACCAGTGCATGCCAGTGCAATTAAAGCAGTTTAGTGTCTGCCAGTTTTAGACTTGTTGCATTAAATAAGCACTTCGGTGAGTGCTTCTCTAATGTAACAATAAACTTCTTGCACTTGTTTAAAGAATTACAAAACGGGTTTACTGTAAGTTAAAACCGGTTTAAACATATATGTAGTTATGTTTGCCTCACACATGAGTACAGTATTATCCCTTTAATTTCACTCAGCGAGTGAAACACATAATGACCACCAGGTTGCTAGGCTTGTATATATACAGTCAAATGTAGATGAATTGCTTCAATCTAATTAGAAACTATAAGGCCTTTATGCTGTAGAAAAAAGAGCAACAATCAAATCTACCTTGATATAACTATACTGAGATTTCTTCTTCAAAGAAACAATTTAAACAATACTGCAATTTTGTGATTTCTTCACTAAAGCATATTACATTATGGTACAGTTTGGACATGCCGCTGAGCTGAGATTCAGACTTACGCTTTGTCAGGACAGATTTATGCTTTAATACTGAAATTAGGGTTTCTTCGCTAAAATCAGATTAACCTTACACTGATACCATTAAGCATGAAATACATAAAGACTCTTTCAATCATAATAGAGGTAACAATTCAAGCCCCTACTTTATCTGCATCTAAACAAACCAGCAAATAGGGACACAACAGGGCATCTCAAGTCACGCACTATTTTAACCTGGACTATCACACACACACTTTTAAGTTGACAGTGTTTAAACTCATAACTTTCGTTTTATCACGCCCGCATATTCTCCACCAAATCATGTAACGAATCAGCTCATGGGAAATATGAAAATTAACCATAACTAGTTATAATGAATTATTCATATTTTAGATCCGCTGTAAATATTTAGCTGACCACTCAGGGTCAAACGTCTTGTCAATTCTAAGAACGTTAAATTTCCTGGTTAAGGGAAATAACTTTCGTACTGTACAATTCTACAAAGCTTGTAGCATAAATCTGCATGATTAAGTGAATCCAGTTATGAGCAAACAATGAACCACTTCAAGTGTGATACAAGTAAGTTTTTATTAACCACATAAACACTTAAACTAATCTAACATACACACACACACACACACAAAACATGGTCTAAACATCCTAATACCACATTAAACTGGTTAACATACACACACACACACACACATAAAGTTTGTATAGGAAAGGGTTAAAGTTTAACTAAGTACAGAAAGAGGCATAAGGAATTACATTTATGGAACCATTTCAGTATATTCAACAGATCCAAGCCTTCAGGGATACGTCAGATTCTGAGTTCAAACACACCTTGTAAAAAGGTGTAACTGATACTAAATATATCAATTAA
The DNA here is from genome assembly GCA_018155175.1 of Sinocyclocheilus anophthalmus. Classification (NCBI taxonomy): domain Eukaryota; kingdom Metazoa; phylum Chordata; class Actinopteri; order Cypriniformes; family Cyprinidae; genus Sinocyclocheilus; species Sinocyclocheilus anophthalmus. The sequence continues at coordinate 187,319 of JADLZN010008588.1, read as the reverse complement.
TAAGACTAAGTTAGATACTTGCAAGTCTCGTCTGTCTGAATATAGATTCCTGATGCAATCTTAAGGCTCAAGATCTTGCTGAATTTGGTTGATGAGAAAGAACCAGTTTGTGTCAGAGAATCTTGATGAATGGAAAAGACAAGGCCGAAGCCTCGCACGAGGCAAATGGACTTGAATCGAAATTATTAACGATTCTCAGGGCCCTAATATAGATTGCCTATGTACCAATATATAATATACATGCTCGTTTCGATCATCAGAAGGCGAATTCATAGATACTACACATGGTAGAGATTATATATACAGTATGTAAGCTGACAGGAGTGTGTTTTGATTATAAGTCTGCATAACAGTATACAATTTCAAAGACAAAACACACGATGACAATAAAATACCCAATGACCTGAAGGATCATGTGTTCATTCAAAGAAAAGTTTTCCCATGAATTAATTAGAGAAGAGTCCATTTCTACTGTGCACTTTTCCTATGGGACATGCAGGATTTCTGCTCTGCATTTTCTTTGGCAATAAACCAGGATATCCGCGTGTTGCTATGGAACCAGGGGCCTGTTCGGCTTCTGGGGTGTTACGCATTTCGGGGGGAAGTGTTCATGGGTCCTCATATGGCTTGTTAACTGAGGGGGGTTACAGAGTATTTGTTAAATATAAAAACAAAATATATATTGTGTGTTTGATTGGTCCAGACTCTACAACTCTGATCCAATTTCAAATCTCGGTGGGACTTGCTTTTGTCAACAACGTGCGCAAGACCCAATCCAAAAAAACTTTTCGGCTGCAGTGAGCCCCAAAAGCTCACGTAGGGAGCTTTACTTTGTAGTGTCAAAGCAAAGTTTGTCTCTTTAGGGAAGTGAGCATAAAAGGGAAGGACCCAGCTTGGAGAATGCAGGCATCGATCCCGCTACCTCTCGCATGCTAAGCAAGCGCTCTACCATTTGAGCTAATTCCCCTAGCCATGGTGGAGTGATGTCCATTGCTCCAAAATACGCCTTCGAAAAGCTACCACTATTATAATGGGCTTGAAGAAAAGAGATTGTACTTTTGTTTTTAAGGCCCTTCTTGGTTTTGTTACTCCAGTATATATGTGTGTGTATTCCTGTATTATGTGTGCTACCTTTGGATCACTCATGTTGTGCAGCCAACTTTTCCCCTCTGTTTCCCACACTAGCTTAAAGTCTACGGGACATCTGACCGTTTCAGCTGTCCTCCCTAAGATCCCTCTACATGTTAGGTCCAGTCCCATTTTTAAATCCATTCAGAGGCCAGATTTCATTCGTTTGCCTTTGACACTGTCTCGAGGTGTTTGATTACTTCCATGTTAGTTCATGTTCCTTCTTTTGTTATTGCTGTAGTTATTATTTTCTTCTTTTTATTTGGCTAATGGCTAGGTGTGATGCCAAGGCTGGCTTGTTGGTCTAGGGGTATGATTCTCGCTTTGGGTACGAGAGGTCCCGGGTTCAAATCACGGAAGAGTCCATAGCGAGGCTTGGTCATGAAGCTCTTTTGACTCTTTAGGGTCGCAAGCAATCAGGACGTTTTTAGTCAAACGGGCAGATGTCCAGTCAATGCTAGGTTGGTTAGATCAGGTGGTTAGAGCGTTGTGCAAGTAACTCCAAGGGGCCAGTGACCATAATTTACTGGGATCCAACCACTATGTCTAACTGCTTCCCCACAGCCACAGCGCTACCTGTCGCCCAGGTGTAGTGGTGTAGTTCCATGGTGAAATGGTTAGCGCTCTGGACTTTGAATCCAGCGATCCACGTTCAAGTTTCGTGGAACCTGCGTGCTTTCTTGCAGCAGGAAAAGAAAAAAAGTTTGGTGGTGGTGCTGGCAAGCCTGTAAGTGATTTATTCTTTGTGGCTCTGTGAGCAACAGCTGGTCCAGTCAAGGTTGCATGGTGTAATGGTTAGCATTCTCGACTTTGAATCCAGTGATCTGAGTTCAAATCTCGGTGGGACCTGCTTTTGCCACCAATGTGGGAAGACCAGGTCCAAAAAAATTTCGGCTGCAGTGAGCCCCAAAAGCTCACTTAGGGAGCTTTGCTTCGTAGCGTCAAAGCACAGTTTGTCTCTTTAGGGACGTGAGCATAAAACAACAGGATCCAGCTTGGAGAACACTGGCATCAATCCCGCTACATCTCGCATGCTAAGGGAGCACTCTACAATTTGAGCTAATTCCCCTAACCTTGGTGGAGTGATGTCCATTGCTCCAAAATACGCCTTCGAAGAGCTACCGCTATTATAATGGGCTTTCAGAAAAGAGATTGTACTATTGTTTTTAAGGCCCTGCTTGGTCTTGTTACTCCAGTATATATGTGTGTGGATTCCTGTATTATGTGTGCTACATTTGGATCACTCAGGTTGTGCAGCCAACGTTTCCCCTCTGTTTCCCACACTAGCTTAAAGTCTATGGGACATCTGACCATTTCAGCTGTCCTCCCTAAGATCCTTCTGCATGTTAGGTCCAGCCCCATTTTTAAATCCATTCAGAGGCCAGATTTCATTCGTTTGCCTTTGACACTGTCTCGAGGTGTTTGATTACTTCCATATTAGTTCATGTTCCTTCTTTTGTTATTGCTATAGTTATTCTTTTCTTCTTTTTTTTTGGCTCATGGCTAGGTGGGATGCCAAGGCTGGCTTGTTGGTCTAGGGGTATGAGTCTCGCTTTGGATATGAGCGGTCCCAGGTTCAAATCACGGAAGAGTCCATAGTGAGACTTGGTCATGAAGCTCTTTTGTTTCTTGATTCCTGTATTACATATGTTAACTTTGGATCACTCAGCACGTGCCGCCAACTTCTCCCCTCTGTATCCCACACTGGCTTAAAAAGTCTGACCATTTCAGCTTTCCTCCTTAAGGTCCCTCTTTTGGTCCAGCCCCATTTTTGAATCCTTTCAGAGGCCTTCTTTTGTTGTTCCTGTAGCTCTTCTTTTCTTCTGGGCTGGGTTTGTACACTAGATATTATTATTATTATTATTTTTTCTTGTGCTATTTTTACTTGAAAACAAGTCAACAAGAACTAATTAACTCGTTAACTTATTTTTCAGTGTGCTCTGCATTTGGAACGATGACATAATGTTGCCAACAAATGTGTGAGATTAATAAGGCATGCGTTGTCTTGTTTCATTCTTAAGGGTTTTTATTTTGAAGGCGTCCTCTGTGCTGTCTTCTCAATAAATGATAAATACATCTTCACTGGATCCCTGGACAAAACTATCAAGGTCTGGGATGTCTCTTGTGGTGAGGATTGTTCACTGTTGCATATGATACCTATGTGTTTATGACTAATCAGTCTGTGGAAGATTCACTAATAATTTGCTAATAATGTCATTCATGTCTGATTCAGTTGCTTGACTTCAATTTATTTACAGGTAGTTTGCTGTACATCCAGTTTGTCTACTCTCCAATCATAAAGATGATGCCACACAAGGATGGACTTGTTGCCATGTCCCAGCATGGCTCTTTCATCAAGGAAGGCTTTCACTGTCCAGACACCCTTAAACCTGGATACAACCCCCTCTGTAACTTCAGAGCACATTACCGAGTCACCTCTCGTCAGAAAAACCTGAACGCTCCACACACCGTGAACAATGAATTCCCAGATTACAGCCCTGCCCAGTTAAATTTCATCAGCATTGGTTTGATTAAAAGCAAACCATCCAACACATGTGTTCTCCTTTAAATACTTTCTAGGTTCTAAACCTCTTACGATTCAGCAGCCCACCTGTGTATAGAATTAGGCTTTACACTAAGATATCATCTGTCTTATTACATATTTGTAATTACAATATTCTAACTTTGTAATTACATAAAAATAAATTTTTAAGAATAATCAAACAATTTACTATTTAGTCATTTTATAATAATTGAATCAATATTGCAAGTGTTAAAAGTAAAAGACAGCATGTTGTAAAATATATTTTATTAACAAAACAGATATGTAAACAGACACAAGCACAGGAAAATATAGTTTTTTTTATGTTAGCACTGAATTTAATCACAGCTTTTGACTTAATAACTCACAGTATAATATAGAATAATAATCACATTATTTGCTTCTAATTTCTAACATGTTATAACTTGGTATTTCAAGTGCAATGCATCATTGAATTCGAATGCCTGCACTTGGTGAAAGGTAAGCGTATAAAACGAGTCAAGACTTTCTGTTGCAGCAAAGGTTTTTGCTCCTGTTACGTTTCCTCTTCTGTTGAACACTTCGGATTTGACGGAGCTGTACTGAAGCCAGTGACATCATGCATATCTAAAGAACAGACAGATCGTTTATCAGCCTCAGTGCAAAGAGATTTACTTTTGTCTTTTTTGTTTTGACTTTTTGCTTCTGAGTTTCATGTGTCCTACATATCAGGGATCAGCGATAATATTTCTAGTGGCTCAGTATGGGGTTTACTGTGGTCTATGTACTTTGGGTTGCTGTTCATGTCTAATTAATTGTAATGAGTCCTGTATGAAGAGATCACTTTGTACCATAAAAGCAAAGGAGAGTTGTTAAAAATTTAACATTTACATACAGTGGGATCCAAAAGACAGCTAGTGAAAATAGTTCTATTTTGCATTTAATATTTTTTCCACTAAAAATAATAATTGAGTAGAAATTGAATTGTTATTTTCGCCGCACAAAATCCACAAACTGTGTTTATTTCCAGGTTTTAAAAAAATCACACATTTACAATGGGCCCTACTGTACTTTTTGTAGTTTGTAATTTTATGACATATCTAGAAGGAAAAAAGCAAGTAACTCTAGCTATACGATCTATATTTTAAAAATCAGTATGTTTTCCTCATCGATTTGTGAGCGAGTCAATTAATATGTATCAATATTAAAGATATAGATTATATATTTAATATTGATTAAGTGGCTATTCTTCTAGATAATAAAACAACAACACTAGATTTGCCATCTATGTGTTTGTTCTGAAATTTCATTTTAGTCTTTCTAATATATTTTGAAAATGATTGATGAGATCTAATGTAGAAATTCCGCCATTAAGAAACTAAATGACAAAATGACCACAAAGCAGTATTAGGACCAGTATAAACTTTTATAAATTCAATGGAGAACCCACATCTACTCACCTACATGTGGAAAGAACGCCATCCTCCATATTCAGTTGTGATCTAAACGATTATTTATATATATATAAGTAATTATATATATATTTATAATATATAATATGGCTCCTGTTATCTAGTCTTTCAATTTTTCTTCAGTAATAAAGTGCTGCAGGGATGACAAATATTTTGAAGAAAATAAAAAGATGTAATGTGTGCCTAACCTCAATGCAAAGTAGGGCGAGGGTCATCCCTCCCACCAGCAGAAGATTCTGTTTTCCCCACCAGACGATCTCGTCCAGACATCCAGAGGTGTAGATGAGCCGACTCACCACACTCTTCTTCATCTTCTGGGTCTCATAGCAACACATAGAGTTGAACACAGTCTACACATAAATAAACAGTAATATGAAGTAGGTGAAGGGGCTATAATACTTCAGTGCCATTTTTCCGTCATCTCATAGCTTTCATTATTTTTAATACGAAAATTCAACAGCTAGTGTCAGTTTCAAAACGAGTATATTTAAAATCTTAAAAAGTAAAAAAAAAAAAACAAGAATGGGTAAATCGACTAATTGCGATTAATCGCATTCAAAATAAGTTTTTGTTTACATAATATATGTATGTTTACTGTGTTTATTTATTATGTATATACAAATACACAACCATGCATGTATATATTGAAAATATTACATGTGTGTTCATGCATTCTGTTTATATTCATATAATGTATATGCTATATAAATCATTAATATTTAAACAGAGACATTTTTCTTTTAAATCTAGGCGGCATATGTGTGTAATTAGATATTCTAATAAAGTGCTCACACAGCCCACACACATATATACGTAACATTCTTGGATGCGATTAATCGCCGATAATCGTGACCATGCAATAACAAAAAAAAAGTATAAAAAGACTTTAAATGTTTCATGAATTAATTGCAGTAATACTCCGAAGGAGTATACAAACAGTAATATTTGATTTTTTTTGACTATTGACCTCGTTCTTAGCCGTTATGCAGCAGGAGAAGGGAACGCCATAGGCCTCCAGGACGGGGTTCTGTCGATGCGTTGAAGTACATGTTTAGACCAGTCAAATAGGAAGTCACGCCACAGAACTTTAAACCTACCAGGCTTGTGGTATAGTAAGATATAGAAAGACAACAGTGTAAATCTTGACCTCGGCCATTGCATGCATTCGGCCATCATCAATTACTACTTACATATTACTGTTCAAATGCAGGGAAGTCAGAAAGTGTTTACTGAAGTAACCTTCTATCAGCAAGCATACTGAATCTGAGAAAAAGTAACCATGGTAAACTATTTCAAATAATACTATTATTATGATTCTAAAAACTTAAGACTTATAAATGAATTATAATTTATTCATCAACTAATTTTGAAAGTATTCATACTGCGACAAAAAGATTGTATTAAGACAGTGTTACCAACATCAACACTGATCACTCTTAAAATTGCTGGGTTAAATACAACCCAGTGATGGGTAAAATAGGGGCAAACCCAGCAATTGGGATGTTTTGACCCAGCGTTTGGGTTAAATGTTTAACACAACTTTCTTGTTAGTAACCCAATCTCTGGGTCAAAACAACCCAATTGCTGGGTTTGTCCCTATTTTACCCAGCACTGGGTTGTATTTAACCCAGCATTTTTTAGAGTGTAATAAATAAGAAATGTTTCTAGAGAAGCAAATCAGCATATTAGACTGAAGTAATGATGCTGAAAATTCAGCTTTTTCCATCACAGGAATAAATGACATTTAAAAATATATTAAAATGGAAAATAGCTATTTTAAATTGTAATAATATTTCACTTTATTATGTTTTTTACTGTATTTTTTGTATACAGTATGTGTATATATAAAGTTAATTCACCTTTTTCTGTAAAAAATCAATCACATTTTCCAGGTCCTGATCATCACGATAGCGTACAATCGTTTTCATCATCAGCTGCTCTGTCCTCTCTTGAACCTACCAACAAATATTGAAAGTAGTCGTTTTAAATATCACATAATTTCTCCAAGATGGAATCTGGTCCAAAGTTTGTCCTTGTACTTCTGTGATTCTTTACCTTTTCAGAGAACAGAAGGCCCAGAACAGCGGCTGTTACTTGAAGAATCAGAATGGCCAACAAAATTCCTACAAACTGGACAGATATGATTTCTTTGTAAATATATAAAAACCAAAAATCATACATGTGACTAAAATCGGGCTTGTCACAGTATAAGGGTAAGAATATCTGACCATGTTGAGCAGCAAGGAGATGTTGCGTAGAGCTCCGAAACAGCCAAAAAATGTGATGGTGAACATGAGAGAACCCACGATGATCAACAGCAGCGCTGGATCTGCCATCAGCGTGTCCACTACATCTGTGAAGCATTAGCGAAGAATATATACAGTGTAAAATGTACATGGGTAGCTGACATATCTTCATTAACAACATACTGAAACTGATTTGGTAAGCATAATACAGTATAATGTAATATGCACATATCTTTTGTCATTCTTAAGTGTTTGCAAGCTTCTTTCATTACAAAAGATGAAAGAATATGGTAAATGTTGTTTACATACCTGACTCTTTGGCAACTTTGGCATAGATTCCAACAGCAATTAGAACAGCACTGAACACCTTTAGCACAATAACACTTATTTATATAAAATGTTTTCAACCTTAAATTCCATTCAAATTTTCTCAACAACATGCAGTATAGGCCCAACATAAAATATAATTAACTAGAATATTGCTGTACATGTTAATAGGGTGAATTCTTTGGTAAGGTGGGGTATTTTTTATTGAGCAGATTAACTTTAAGGTCTTAAACATTTTCTTCGTGCACCTATGTGCTATTTGAAGTAATACGAATACATATTTGCGATCATGCACTCAGATAAATGATTTCAGGTAAAGTGGGCCCATCTTGAGTACAAAAAAAAAAAGACCTGTATCTAATAGAAATTATAAAAACATATTGTTTGTTTAATATTATCAACAAACATATTTAACAAACTGACATGAAAATTATGCGTGAGCTATGAGAAAGTTAAAAAAATCACTCAATTCATGTGTTAAATTCAAAACAATTGACACCACCCAAAGACATGTTGGTGTGATATTAGATTGATGAAATCTAATGCAATTTTGATGCAAATGAACAACACTAAAATGTGACTATCCACATGAAATAAACAAATAGGCTTAGAAAAGAAATAAATATGAGCATTTAAGTGTATTGTTGTAAATTTTAGATGAAAGTTTTTGCTCTGTCTTCCCTTTTTCAACTTCAATTCAACTTCATAGCTTTGCCATCCTTTCTGCCTACTTCTCAAGACTGAATGATTATCCCGATGCACATCATACTCGGTTTGTAAAAAGTCAGAGTATTGGTTAATATTAAAAATAACAAATCGAATGTCAATTTATAATGTATTCGTACCAGTCTACAATATTTAGCTAAGGTGAAGGTTCACGGGGCCACACTTTACTTGTAAACCCTTGAGCAAAGTATAATCAGCTACACGAGCCACTTTACCGAATTTCACAGGCAATAGAATAGAAAAAAAACACAAAAAAACATTGTGCTCCATTAAACAGCATAGCTACATGATACACGGAACACACTTTACCCCCGAAGATGTAGGCAAAACACAATAACGTGCACTTTACGTCCTGAATGATTCGTTCTACGGGTTTCATACTTATCTCCGTGTCATTAAACAACAAAGACAGCTTTGGATTCTTCCGAGTGGTAACGGAAATTAGTGCTTCAGGACCCTTATCCCCATTTCGCAAACGCGTGTATGCGCTTGCCTGATCAAGGTATCGCCCCCTACTGTCTGTCTTATGCATTTCAGTAAGCTATAAGATAGATCGGTCTTGGTTTTTTTCTTTTGTTTTTGCAAGAAATATATATAACAGACCAAAGAACTAAAACATGGGGAGGTGGAAACAAAAGGAAAAGAGAGGAAGAGAGACATACGAGATTGTCGTCATTAGGCTTTTTTTATTGCAGGAGATTTTGAGTGATGACAATAATAATTGTAACTCAGAAGCTAAATTTGCAATGGGTTTAAATTAAGCAATCTATCTGGGTGGAGTATTGTTATTAACCCATCCACATAATATAGAAAGTTTAAGACATCATCTAACTCCTTATTGTCCGAAACATGAGAATGGAAAATAACCTTACAGATAGAAATAGCTGAGCTGGTGGAACACATAAGTAGGGAAGCTGATATTTGAAGCCATAATTGTTTAACAGAAATAGAATAAATGTGAAATAGATTCTTCTTCCCTTGGCAGAAAGAGCAGAGTGGAGAAATATTATGGTTAAATTGGCTTAGGGAATCTCAACATTTGGCGTACCGGACCCAGTCCTAATGCAGAACCATCCTCAAGGACCCCCAGAACAAAAGATCATATAGGTATCATTTTGTGTCTCTGGGGAGGACAAATGCAGTCAAATATTATTCAAGTTAGTTGACCATATCATCAGCTATATTGGATTTTTCTTTCATGGGAACACGTCGTCAAAATATACAAAATGTATACAAAAATCCATATAAAATTCATTTATATGGACCCCCTGGCCTTACATCAAGGACCACTAGGGGTCCACAGACCCCTGGTTGAGAAACACTGGCTTAGGTAGGCTACTTAGGCTAATAGTGATGAATGATTTGAAAAATTAATTTATTTTACTTTATTATTAAACGAACATTTATTTGGCACAGTTCATATTCCTGTGCTGCAGAAATAACAAGACTGACGTAATGTCAGGTGAGCAGAGTCCCCTAGTGGTTACAACTGTTTAGTATGCTACTGAAATTTATTGATATTGATTACATAATCAGGTGTAGCCTAAGCCAATAGGGCGATAGCCGTAAGCTAAAGTAACCAAAATGCATTTAAGTTAAATTTAAAATGTAATTTAAGATTCCTCCTCTTTTGCACTAGTTTGACGTCTTCAGTGAAGTGTAATTGGTGTTAGCTGTCAGTCTGGAGTCCTGAAATCCTCCCACAGACACGTCACTAGTCTGACAGTAAGCGGATTGAGTCTGTGTCCAGTCAGCGAAAACAGCCCAGAGACACGTTATCATTCATACACTTGTGTTTAACTGCATAACGTTACACTTTCCTTTTAAGCAGCGATGTTTACCATATTTGCAAAGATAAAAGACTGCGTCGAGGCTTTTTTGAACGAGAAGAATATAGTCACTGACTGTCTCAATAAAATCGAAGAAAAAACAGGCATCAAGAAACGTTATTTAGCACTCGGTAAGTCCTGATTTTATATAAAGCCCGTTTCATGTTCTGTATATTTAATAAAAAGTACCTGTAGGCTAGGTTATCCTAAATTTTGATGTGACAGGTGCTCAAGTCAGCCGAAGCTGCTTTGATACACAGAAGCCTATTATTGGCATGTGAAATAAATGACAAATATCATAACATCATGAATAAAGAGAAATGAACTTCCCTTCATGAAAAGGACAGAAAAATAGCTGAAATGTATAAATCAATTTCTGAATAATGAAGTTTCTCAAAGGGAGATTTTGTCTGACATAACCAACCCGTGACTTCGCCTTCGTCCCTCAACATCTAACTCTACATTGAAAAATAGTGCTAAAGATTACATTTGAGGCTTCATCCAAAAACAGTTACCCATGATAGCTAGTTATTTACAGTCATTTCACATGTGATTTTGCTGTTTACACAAGGTGTTTACACAAGGACATTTTATGATTTTCTTCCAACAGGTGCTGCTGGTGTGACTGGAGCATGTTTATTATTTGGATACGGTGCTTCTCTGCTCTGTAATCTGATTGGTTTTGCTTATCCTGCATATTACTCGTGAGTTATGTGCTTTTAAGAGTTTTTTTTTTTTTTACAGATCATCAGTTATCGTAACCTACAATACATCTTTATTATAGTGTTTTTTTTTGGTTGCTGTAACTTCTTAACTTGGGTATTCAAATTTTGTTCTGTTTACATTTTTAGTATCAAAGCAATAGAAAGTCCTGATAAGGAGGATGACACACAGTGGCTGACATACTGGGTAATCTACGGCTTCTTCAGCGTGGGTGAATTCTTCTCTGACATTTTTCTTCACTGGTTTCCTTTCTACTATGTGTGTAAGGTAGGTAGAACAAGGCCAGATGCTTTCTCTGGCTAATATCTGATTTAAGAGGATCAGTTATTAATTCTTTCTGCTAATTGGAGGAAAGATTCTGCCTTCCTTTGTCATACGCCATCTGAGAGGTTAATTAGTTGTTTGGCAAGCTCTTTAATTTAGGACAGCTCTGTTGTTGGTCTTTAGACATCTGCCAGTTTGTCCATATTAGTGGTCAAGGGCATATGTTTGGTTTTAGCATTGGTATTTTAACATAATTTTAAAATCAATCACACTATACAGATGCACAAAATTTTTATCTTATTTTATTGGAATTATATGTTACAGCCGTGTTGTATGGAAGCCGTTCCGCCACGATAAAAAAAGTACTTGCAACTTTTTATCTCACAATTCTGACTTTTTTCTCACAATTACAGTTTTTAAAATGTGTCTGAATTGTGAGATATAAACTCACTATTCTGACTTTTTTCTTGCAATTGCCCTATCGGTTAGCCCCTCCCCTCAAACGCAAATGAGCCAATGGCAATCGAGTATCAGTTGCATGGGGAGCGGAACTCTGACATCTTTAGGTTTCAGTCAAGCGGCAACCTCCCGCTCTCTCGCGTGAAGCCAACACGGAAGTGACTTAACTGTAATTCATCAACTGGCCGCTAGAGGCTGGCTGCAAAAGGGAGTCAATCCCATAGACTCCCCATGTTAAAATGCCCAACTTTACAGCAGAAAAAAACATGTTTACAGCCTGGTTCAAAAAATTATTTTGGTTTATATAGCTAATTTTGCCCTTCATGACAACTGTGAGGGGGGTGAATTTTTTTATAAGTCATCCGTTTAAATTATATTAAGCCTAAAATTTCTGCATAATTAAGGGGGTGGCCACTTGAGTGACAGGTGAATTGCCACTGCTGTCACCACCGTCGAGCTAGGTGGGCGTGATTTCAGCAACCAGCTCCCGCCTCTTTGCCCATTTTTCGATTATCCGGGAATTATGAGAGAGGGAAGCGCTGGACGGTGACGCGCTGCCAAGATGGTGAAGGCTGCCTCCGCCCACTTTTGAGCTTCAAAAAACGCTCTTCGGAAACCTACGGGTGACGTCACGGACACTACGTCCATGTTTTTATACAGTCTATGGTCAGAACATTAGAGAAAGAAACACTGGAAGATCCGAAGCTTGCATCGTTTTTATTGGGTTTATGCTTCAAAAATGGAAAAACGATGTGCCTGGGTTACTTGTAACAGTGATTTCAGGTATCCTGAGAGGATAGGCAATGGAATTTATTTTATTATATTTCCTAAACCCAAAACAAAACAAAGTCCTTTTAAGACAAGTCATGTCACACGGGGGCCATCTTTGAAACGCCTCTCGGGCATGCAAGTGCAACTCCAATCTCTTGAATGGGGAAACATCAAGTTCTCCAAAACTGTTCACCAAGCTTACGAATAAATTTCATATTTGAAATCACCAAAAAAATCTCATAACAACTGTGTCATAAATGTTGTTTCTTTTACTCAAATAGCGTAAAAAAAGCTTATTTTTCAGGCTAGACCAGCCAGTGCGCATGCGCAGTCCTAAGCGCATGTCTCAGAGCGTTGACTGTTTCTATAGCAACCAGGACTTCTAATGGCAGCTGCAGTGATGCGCTGATTTTACCGATTAGTGATTGGCTCTTTTGCTGAGAATGTGGGGCTTCGTTCGATAGAGTGGCCATATTGAGCTTTGCCTTTTTCCCCATTCAAAACTATACGAGGTAGGTATGGAATTCTGTAGGCTTGGGACAAAACGGGAGCAAATGTCCCCAAAGCATTCACCCCAATCCAATGAAGACAAACACGTTGTTTTATGGTGTCATAATTCATTAAGTTTAAAAAATAATGCTTCTTAGATATTATTAAGATCATCTTGTACTTAGCAAGTAGCTCTGGCTAAAATAGGCTAACGTTAAATTAGTGAGTCCCTACAAACCTAAATAGGGACTGTTCTCGCGTCCTTGTACAGTGTAGGTTAAAAACAACATAAACGAAGGTCTACGGTTCACTGTCTCTTCTATTCAACCGGTAATGTAACTTAATTTAAGCGTACCTGCGGTCTCAGAACAGTGTTGATCTGGGATGTTGTCATCCGTGATCGTGACGACAATAGCATGAGACTTCTCCCGCTTTCATTGTGATCTGTAAACTCTCGCTTCCAAATTAATCTTGTTACCACCATATTTATTTTTAAAATCTTTATATCCCTCCATTGCATATTTAAGTCCCACTTGAATGGTTGTCCTTCTGTGTCCAAAATGTATCAAAAAGATATAGGGACAAGGCATTCACACTGACAGCTGTCATTGTAAGACAGCTAGCAACTCCGTTTATTTGTCCGAGTGAGCAACAGTAACTAAAGGGGGCGGGGCTTACCGATAGGTCAATTGCGAGACATAATGTCGCAATTCTGAGAAATAAAGTCAGAATTGTGTGATATAAACTCACATTGTTTTTTTTGGTTTTTTGCGAGGTATAATTGCGACCAGTTTTTGATCTCGCCAGTGTGACTTATATCTCGCAATTCTGGACTTATACAACTCGTCCATTGCGAGTTCATCTACAATTCTGTGAAAAAAAGTCAGATTGTCAGATAAAAAGGCGCAATTACCTTTTTAAGTTCTATCATTGGCGGGAGGTAACCGGGGTTACATTAGACTTCCATATTTGTTACCTAAAAAAAAACCTGAAAAAAATTTTGTTAATGGAAACTACGACCTAACGACATAAAAATAAGTTAAAGTATCTAAATTACAACCCTTAAAAAAAAACTAAAAAAATAGGCACATATTTCTTATTTTCAAAACCTCATAAATAAAAATAAATGAAAAAATTATTGTAAACTAAAAAATAAATAAAATAAAATCAATTGTATTAATGAATACTATAATAGTAAATAAATATTACTGGAACAACACATATGTTTTTGTGTTTTGTTATAATATTTGAAACCTTGTTTGTTTGTATAATTGTAATTGTAATAATAATTGTATAAATGTGAATATAAATGTTTTTATGTAGTTAAATGTTTTATGATTTCATAAAATAATTTTTATGAAATATCCTGAGACTCTAGAAAGTAAATTGTAAAAAAAATACATAATTTAAAATGTAACCTTTTCCTGTTTAAAATGAACAAAAATTAAATGACTGAGTACATTGTAAAACAATTTTCTATCCTGTGTTTTTGCTTTACACTAAATCACTGTGGTAAGCCATAATTATTTATATTTTAGAGTTCTCGGGACAGATTTCCTGGGAAACGGTATACTTTCATCATTTGTTTGCGCATGTTGCGTCACAGGTGAGGCTGCTACAATATCCATATATACGGGAAAGCGAGAGTACATGATACAAAACACAAATAGTAATTGTAAGGTTTGCAAACTTTTATAATTCTCAGCCGCTTTAGTCTCTTTGGTAGGGACAACTCTACGTCGCTTTATGTTAATGGTGAATTCTCACACCTCACACCTGATAACCCCCTTTTTTACTGCCTTGCTCTTTTGTGTGTGTGTGTGTGTATTTTTTATTTTATTTTCTCTGGTGTTTAGTGCTTGTTCCTGTTGTGGTGCATGGCTCCGTTCTCCTGGAATGGTTCTCAGATACTGTACAGGCATGTGGTGCGGCCATGTTTCCTGAAGCATGAAGCCAGAGTAGATGAGATGGTCAACAATATAGGAGGGACGGCCATGTCAGCAGCTGAGAACGCCACGAGAGAGGGTATGCAACATAAGACCCGATTCAAAACACCATTCTTTTCCAGAATATCTGATCTTATTCACCAGTAAACCTCATAATCAAATAACAAAATAATCTGAAGATAAGTAAATGTTAAGAAATTTTTAATAGATATTATAACTGACACAATCGGCCATGAAATAATTGTGAAACATCTGCATTTTCAGACCACACCTAATAAAAGCTTTAGTCACACATGCAGAAATCAATAATAATAAAAAAAATGACATTCTTTGAAATGTATAATATAAATTGAAATAAAATAACATTTTTATGCCACTGCTCAGATTGGCCAATACAAATTATGTATTTCATCACATAACACATGGATTAATGCTGTTCCGTGAGGTCACAGAGATTCCAGCAAGGAGACAAATACCAAGGTTACATTCCAAATATAGGGACTGAGAAACAAACCGATTTAGACAGATCAATCCATCACCAAGATCCATTTAATACATTACGTAATATGATATAATATTTCTTTAACAGCATCATAAATGTAATGGAGAATTGTTTATTCACACCATAAAACTTAAAGAGTTTAAATTTAAATGTAAAATAAGTGGATTGATGTCAGCTCATTATTTGTATATATGAATATAAATGTTCTAATCACTGTCAGAATTTGTATCAACTGTTCAAGTTGGCACTTGTTCTATCCATTATTCTCTCTGTTGCAGTTCTTCAGACTCTGGTGAGAAACCGGACTATTGGCCCAGCTGAGCCTGAAGCCAGAAGACTGCCCACTTCTGCTCCTGTATGTCATCATAATGCTAATAAACCCACAGTTGACAAGTCATGCAGTTTTCTGTTCTTAGATTTTCAGCATATTAATCTATCTCTCTGTGCTGTCTCTTCTTGCATGTGTCTGACTGTAGACTGAACCCACAGTTGATTAAACGGTACGTTTTCAGTGTGTGTATGAGGTGGGAGGTATTTGTCTTAAATGTTTTACATTTGATGTTTTATATATATATATATGATATACAGGTGGCTAAAGTGATCTGAGGATGACACAAACATGCAAGAGATGCAGCATCATGTTGAAGACATCAATTCTGACAGCTGTATCATTTGGTCTCATTGTAAAGACCTCAATGAGTGAATCAATGCCTGATTTTCACACAGACGATGTCAGGAGTGGAGTTTTGGACTTTATAGTTTAATAACTTGGTGTATTTCTTTTCACTGTTCATATAAATGTGTTCAGATTGTTAAATGTCTTCAGCATTTAAACATAGCAAAACAGAAATGTACAGTAGCAAATTCAACAGACATTCAACAGTGTATTTGTTATGTACTTATTTATTTATGGGTAGTATTTGATGCATTCATGCCCATATGCAGGGGATTGGTAATCTTCGTATGATGATAAAAATGTAAATCTTCAATAAATTTTTGTATTCAACATTTGAAAAGATACTTTCTTGTAGAATTATTTTTTTTCTTATGTACCACTGACATAATCAGCTTAAAGGGATAGTTCACCCAAAAATGAAAATTCTGTTATCATTTACTCACCCTCATGTCGTTCCAAACCTGTATGAGTTGCTTTCTTATGTCGAACATAAAAGAAGATATTTTGAAGATTGCTGGTAATTAAACAGTTGGTGGTGCCATTGACTTCCATAGTATTTTTTTCCCCAACAAGGAAGTCAATGGCAACCACCAACTGTTTGATTATCAGCAATCTTCAAAATATCTTCTTTTATGTTCAAAATAAGAAAGAAACTCCTACAGGTTTGAACAACTTGAGGGTAAGTACTGTAAATGCTGACAGAATTTTCATTTTGGGTGAACCATCCCTTTAGTCCGAACTAAACTCCAACTGTCGAGTTTTCAGATGAAAATGTGCAACAGAAAACCATTTCATTGTCAACATGCTCATCGTTTTCGTTTACTAAGATACACAAAATATTATTCTATAAAATAATTACCATACAGAGATACTTGTGACTTTTGAATTAATAATAGAAAGAAAAAAGTTATTTATTTATTAATTTAGAATTAATAATGGAAATGAAAAAAATTATAAAATGAAATTTATAAAATATCTGATTCATAAGAGCTTATCAAACTGAAATGTGCGTTATGCAAAAAACAAATAAATAATTGTACTGCAGTCAATCATACAAACCTGTATGGTTGTAGATCATATGTAAACTCGTTTTATTTATTTCTTATTGTGAGATCATTATGGTTTAATTTGTACGTCTGCTGTAAATTGATCGTAGCTTGTGTTTTTGTAACAGTCGTCTTTTTCTGTTCTGTTTACAAATGTTTGCTGTTTTACTCTGAGTCGAAAGATGGAGACAGTCATCACAAAGATCTTCGTTGTGTCAGCTCTGTAGCTCATACATGTGAAATATGTTCAGTCTTTACTTGTTGAGATTGTTTCAAGAGAGGATAGTATGCCCATCAACATGAACACTAATGCTTTATAAACGTCACATCCTTGTTGTTTAAAATTGGAGCTGGTGCGTCTCTAATCAGGATGAATTTTGGTTCCAAAAGCAAAATGAATTTTTTTTTTAATATCCTGGCAACCCTGAAACTTCAGTACTGAAATCATGACGTCATGATTTCGCCCAGGCTAAGCAAGTCAGCTTAAAGTGGTTTTCTGTCTCAGCAAGCAACATTTCACCATGTTAATGAGATAATTTGTAATTAAATACGTATTAATGTACGTGACGTCCTGTTCAATCGCAACACAGAGTCAGATTTCCCTGCTAATTCTAACTTTTGCCTGTTTTATGAAGTGTAACACCATACATTACAATTAGACAGTTAAATTCCTTCCTCAGGGGCATTCTTTTGTTCGACGCCCCCCCCCCCCCCATAATTCCATTCATAGGTTTTTGTACAGTGCTTACTCCCCAAGGTTAGGCGTGGTGCTTTATGCTTACTTGTTTTCTAACAAATCACATCATAAAAATTCATATGAAATAAGCATCTCATAAAACGGGTACATTTTTTCTTGTGATCAGGAACTAGACTGTGGTGCAGAACTGCAAGTTATCATTACTTTAAGTAATGTACAGTCTCTAATATATAACGAGGAGTGTATATACAACGTTTTGCCGCTATACAAACATATTTTTGTCATTTTTCTAGTGTTTGTTCACCTGGTAATGTTAATCCAATTCATCATTTTGTTGGTAACTTGACGTTCTGTTCTTTTGTGTGTTGTGTTTGTTCACCTGGTCATGTTAGTCCCATACAGACAGAATGATATTAGAATCCAGAAGTTGTTTGTTTTTTAAGCCCATGTCTTAGTTACTTGTTTCAAATGGCAATTTAAAAAGTTTTTAATAACAGTGAGGTAATTAGTGATTACATGTATTATTTCATCTTGGCCAACTTCTGTGCTACTGCTAGCAGTGTTGGACATGGATGTTAGCTAGTGTGGCACCTTTGCATGCATAATGGTAATATTTGGCCTTGACTTTTCAGATCTGAAAGCCAGTTCCAGCAGCAGCAGAGTGGAGGCGAGATACCTGCAGAGCAGACGCTACATAGAGCTGCATGAGCGATTGCAAGAGGAACGTGGCAGTCTCGCACGGTGGAGAGACGAGCTGCGTGCGGCTGGGGAGTCTTTGGAGTACAGCGTGATGAAGGTGAAGAGGAGTGCGCTGTGACAACTTGCCTGTAGCTTTCGAACTTGAGCTCATTCAGTAGCTGATGACTGAGCATGGCACTTGATTTCCATGGAAGAGCCTTTCCTCTTGCTAAGCTGCTGTTAGCATTTAGGTTCAATGTCATCATAACAACTCTCTAAATGTGCCACTTGGACACTTTTTACATTTTTAATTTATGTTTGTGATATTTCTGGCTGATTTTGTTTTTTATTAAATCTACTTGATCAATGTTAGTGTGTTGTGTGCGTTCAGTACTGTGTAAGTGCAGTCCATTCCATAACTTGTGCGGTCTTAATGTATTTTTCATTATTTAATGTAATTTACATCTAATTTTCACAATCCAAGCTTTCTTGAGTTTACTGTTTACTGGAATATGTATATGTATATATATATGTATATGATATATGTATATGTATATATATATATATAGCTGTGGTCCATGATTGGCCAGTAAAAAACTCAAAGCAGTAGCACCGAGTCTGAAGTCATTAACTGATTAATAAACTGATAATAAACTGATTGTAGTTGACACAGTGTCAACATAGCAAGGAACTTTCAACTTTTTAGTTACTGAACATAAATCTCATTTAGGTTTATGAATTAAAGGCAGCAGTTGTGGTGGCTTCTGCCGCTATTGTGAAGAATCTTTCTCAGAGTCTTGGAGTTTTGATGCCAGAAGAGGTTTTATTTTCAGAGACAATACAACCTGAGAGAACTCAGCAAAGACTCTTTTTCTGTACTCTCTTATATAATGTTCATTCTCTAGGCGTGTTTAATGGTTTCATTCATATTTGATATGGGATCATCACGATGCAGTCATGAGGCCTTAATTTTATATTCTGTGAAAATAAGAGCCCCATTATGTGCCATCATGTGCTTATCATGTACTTCACCATATGTCTGCACATTCCATTCTCAAACAGTTTTCTATACATGCAGGCAAATACACATGATTATAATAGTAGAATAACTTAATACATACAGTAAATGGCCACATTCACACCGATTATACCTGAACAATTTACATTTTGATTAATTAAAATCTTCTACACCATCACCTCATGTTGCAGCATGATCTGTACACAATCATTTGTCTTTACCCAGAGTGCAGCTTCACAATTCAGTCTCATCAGTTATTACTACCTAGTGACTAATTTAAGTCACACAGTTTTATCACCAATGACCAGATTATGTAACAGCACTCTGGCGAGAGCAGCAGGACCAAACCTCTCCCCCCACACTTGACTAGGAGGGAGTAAAAGATCCCCATCTCTCTAATCCCTCATTAATATAAAACAATTTTATAAGCATGAGCATGCAATTGGTTCAGCGCTTGCCTGTGGTTGTCACAGTTATGTAGTATACAACAGACATTACAATTCAAAACATAAAACATGTAACGTCACAAAAAATAATATAGTTGATCTTCAGCCCAGACACTTTGCGCATTGTAGAGGGCCATTTTGGTTACCCTCTAAAATCAATTTCCCATCATATTGACATATTAGAATTTTAATTTGCTTTAAATAAAAACTGACATATTTCATGGACATATTTCATAGACTTTTTTAACATCTGTAAATGAAAAAATTAAAACATAAATATTAGTGAATAATACTATAAAATAAAATTGTTATTTTTCTTAAATACTTAATTTCTGGCATATTAAACTTTTTATTAAGTTTAAGCTTACAGTAATGTCAATTGTTTTTTGATCTCAAATATTTTGGTGGGTCTTGAAATATTATACTTGTTTAGGTGGGTCGTGGAATGGAAAAGTTTGAGAACCCTTGACTTAAACTATTCATCATGAAATATTCTACAACTGTGTACGAGTATTGGCATAATATATAAGACTGGTTTTGTTTCAAAGAAAACTATGCTAACTAACAAACTAAACTAATATTTTTTTAATATATTTGACCCATTTCTACCAATTATAATATTTTCAATTCCTAAACATTGAAGTGCTAAGTTCCGTAGACACATTGTAGATTATTAATCAGAATATCCGTGATATGTGATCGAGATATATATATATAATAACTAGATATAGATTATATATATTATATAGATATATATATATATAATATAATTTTTTTTTTTTTTTTTTTTCCTCGATCCAATTTCTTATTCATTGTGGATTAAGTAAAAGATACTGCCAGATTCAACTGAGGGGGTGAAAGTCAATTCTAGGGAAGTCTGGGTGCTGCTGTCTATGGCTTGAGCTTGTAGAATTAGATGCATTAAGCATGTGATGATCATTAGATATCTTTTCACTTTTCTGCTTCTCAGACAAAAGAATGTGAGCTTCTTGCTTATCTCTTTTTGAGTTGTCATCAGTTTGCACTTCATCTTGCGTCTCTGGTCTCTCCACGTCACTTTCTCCTGAGTTGTCTGCTTGTCTGTTGCCTTCTCTTTCCACTTCCTCTTTTCCATTTGTTGGCCCACATCTGTTCCCAAGTATTTTTATCATCTCGTTAGCCGTCCCATCATTCATTCCATCTTCACCAGGGTGACTCTTTGCGAGTCGTTGCAATGGTCTTTCCCTCGTTGGCAAGGGAGGGTAGTTACTAGCACGCCCTTCATCCCTCACTTCATGCTGTGTGGATTTGTTGAAGTGGTTCTTATTGATAGAGCAAACCATTCCTTGTCCTTTATAGAACTGCTGTCACCTGTAAATGGAAACCTTCAGAGTTTTCTGTTAGTGATATCAAGCATGCTCATCTGGCCAGTCATCCTTCTTGGTGTGACCTGTGGAAATTTCATGTGGGTTGAGGGCTGTCCTGGCCCCTTTTTTGAGCTCTGAGCAGGGCTAATACCCACTTTCTATAATAAAAAGCTTTAATTAATTATTTGCATCCTTACTCTGTTTTTGTTTTTTGTTTTTCAAATTTATTCTTAACAATTTGCTAATTCAGTTTTCTCTTTGTTTTATAAACTGAGTTCCACTATATCACTGAATAATTTTTTAGGCCTATCTTGCTCAGTAGCATAGGCCTTTTGACCTGGAAAACACTCAACCCACTTTATTATGTTAACAGTCAGAAAGACAATATTTTATCCTTTTGACACAGAATCAGCTCCATCATGATATGCTGAAAAGAAAGTTAGATGTGGGGTGGAAAGAGCAAGCTTGCTTTGCAGAGCAAGTGTGGCACTGCTTTTCTTTCTGCCACAACAATGACCTAGTTACTGACCAGGAAACTTAACCAAATTCATCCATGGTCATTATTTTACTGGGCATAATTTGCCCTGTGGGCCCACATATTAAAATTTGCATACGGCTGTTTTGGCAAAATGATTGATTTGCCTTAGTGTCTCGTCAGACACCTTATTTCACTTCGTACAACACCATCGTTCACACTCTTTCACATTCCCCTTTTTGCCAAAAACATATTTTTTCTTGAGTTTTCAGCTGATTGTGAACTTAGTTGTGAATGCCACGAATTCTGAGTAGCATGATTTATTTATTTTTTCTTTCGCTATACACTACTGAGCATAGATCTGGTAGCATTCCACATAGTTTCTAGATGTCATGCAACCAGGCAACATCAGTCACCATAAAGTTTAGTTTAACACCGCTGTATAAACCTCTCTTTTTCTTTCTTTTTTTTTTCTCATCAAAATCTAATAGATTAATTCATTTAGAATAATAGGCCTAGGCATTGTGCACTTGAGAGCCAATTACAATTTCTCCAATGTCACTTGTTTGTCTAATTTAGATTTTAGACAAATTTGTTATTGCTCATGAGTTACTTTGAGAAGAGGATTGGAGATCTCTGCATAATCTAGGATCCATGGCCATCAACATTTCCATCTTGTTATCCCCAGTGATGACAGCATATGTGATTTCATGATTTTGGATCTTTGGAGTACATTTCTTATTGTTATTTTATGCAATCTAGCCCTAGAAAATTACCATTAAACAAAATGAGTGACCAATATTTTTTTATTTTATCAGCCATATTTTTTTCTATTAGACATCTTGTCTACCCTTTTTTTTCCCCCAAAGAGTTCAGCATTGTTGTCAATAATTCAGTTGTGCATTTGTTCCTAGTTGGTTAATGAAATTGCCCTCACTATACCAAATCCAGCTCCATTTTTATCTGATTGGTGAGTGAGTCAAGCACCCACTTCTGTCTGTCATAATGTCTTTGTCTTTAAGACATAAGGCTGGACTGGTACCTATTGAAAAGCAGATTGAGAATGTTAGTTAAAACACAGAATTCAAAGAAGTGCTGTGAGACCAGTGAATAATCGAGATTAATATAGTTAATAAAATAATTAACAAAATATGAAGCAGTCTCAATACACAGTCTAGTTAATAACAACAAAAAAACAAAGTAAGGACAAAAGAGCACATTGGCAAATTGATGGCTTAATAAAAGCAAGGCTACTTTATGATATATGATATTACCTAATGATAATTTAAACAGCGCTTAAAACTAGACTTGTGGTAGTTGGTGGTTTCCCTCATATTTGGGGTGAAAGGTGGGCTGCCCCTTTTATAATGATGAAATGGTTTGCCACATGGGGAAAAAAAAAACTGTGAACATTGCAGTCAGGGTTGCCAAGTCTGCAGGAATTGGAAACTGTGCTAGATGTGAAGTTTTGTGAAGGAGGAGCACTGAGAACTAAGTTATTGTGCTTCTTCATGAAAACAGATTGTGTTTATGATTACTAGTATATAGTGGTTTTCATATTGAAATCGTTAATGCCACATAACACTGACTGTAAAATATGTATTACAGGTACAGGAGTGCTATATTTTAAGTTTTGTTAGTTGTGATAGGGTCATTAGACTAGTTTGGGCTGTTTTTGATTGGCCGTTGGACTAGTGTTGTGCCAGCAGACCTGGCAACCCTGAAGATATGCAGAAGGCATCTACCATTGAATAAATTACTTCCACTCAGATAAAGTAAGGACACAGGTTTTATGAGAATGTTTATTTGAGGACCCCTTAACCCTTGGCCAGCACCACATTCTTTCAAACAACATTCTGAACCCAATTCATACTTTGACAAGACCTCTCAAATATGCATAAAATGTTCCCTTTATGTCAATTTGAATTTAGCATTGCATCATATTGCTTTATCCCGACCACCACTGATAAGGGTCATTACAACATTACACTGAGCTCTGTTACTGGTCAATTTCAATATCTTCAGAGGACGTCTTTAATGTGGGAACACCAGTTGGTATCGGCACTCACAGTCACAGCACATCTGAAATACACTGTAGTTCTCTGTATCATTCTCAGAATTTGTGGGATCAATGACTTTTCTTTTAAGAGAGAATGCATGTTTTCTGACTAAAAGAGACATTGAGTGAAGCTGCTATATTACAGTTAAGACAAAGCCCATGTTAATACTGCACCTCACCAAATAAGACAAACACTTTTTTTTTGTGCTGGCTAATTGGCCATAGTGAAACCTACACTGATCATATGTCTACAATATTTGCTTGTGTAGCTGCAGTTTTGGCAATAGGCTTTGGTTGAATGGAAGCTATTTACAACTTGCTAATTCTACAGCAGTCTGTTAGAATTCAGCCCAACTTACTGTAAATGGCACGTATTTATCTCAATCCACAGAGTTGCTACTCATTAGCTTGCTTTTAAATACTTAAAGCATAACGTGACTCTACACAAAATGACATTATGAAAGCATTCAGTAAGCAAGAGGATGTACAGCCACTTAATTATATTGCATACATTTGCTGAACACTCAACAATTACAACAATCTTATATTAAAAAATGCAAATGTGTGGGTAGAGATTCATGGTTGTACTTACAGTCTGTCATTTTCAATGAAAAAAGAAACTGCAAAGTCAACATCACATGTTTACAGTGGACAAGTGAGTATTTAGCATGCTATTTGTAGCAATGGCAGGATTACATTTTGCCTTCTGGGAAGCATTTGACTACAGTTGTATATCAGTATTTACAACATTACCACTAAATATCCATGACAATTACATTGACATTTTGTGCAGATTTTACCTATTGTAGCTATATTTTCCTGCAGTAATAATAAGTGAAGGCAAGAGGCTGTTTAACCTGTCTGTGTGGCATAAAGGCATGTGCATACATGGTTCTCATGTGAGAGTACAACAGTCTTTTCTGGTTTGCAGGTGGCACATGGTCTTTTAAAGTATTTGTCGCTGTTGTTCGAAGAATAGTTTGCATATTGTTCTAAATGTAGGCCGCAATTTTTATCTGTGGATAACACACTTCTGAGACAGTCGTTGTCATGTGTGATTAATTGTCCAAGTAGCACAAGCAATGATTAATATCACTGTACAAAAGTATAAAAAAATGAGGGTATACCCTCATTTGTGGTGGGGTTAGGTTCATGTTGTGAATCCAGTGAGATTCTATACTACATGGGTAATTGTTCACATCCAGATTGTAATTTTTTTCAAATAGGTAAAACTTCTGATGCACTGGAAAGCACAAGACTCATTAAATATCCGAGGTAAAGAGAACCATATCCATTACCAGCTGAGTTTTTTACAGCATCAGGAGCATAGTACTTTGTCAACCTTGGAACAGTGGACTGATTATGCTTCATGTTTTTCCCTTGTCTTTTCTGGCATTGTCTGTGCTTGACCATGTGTCTGTGGAGAGCAGCAGACCATGGGGCTGGGGATGTAGTTGAAAGGTGTAACCCTGACAGCTTTACTGGGTGAGCTCTGTCGGAAATGGCCAACACCACCACTGTGGCTACTTTCCACTGACTGAAAGGTGGAGGTTGATGCTGTGCTGTAGGTTTTTAGAGATCCATCCGAATCCCCATCTTGAAGGGTATTCCCAAAGGCCATGCTTATTTTCCTGGAGAGGGCCATCTTTGTGGCCTCGTCTGTAATGCCAAGAACTTTTTCAATCGTGGGAGAGGTGCTTGAATTTGTTTTGATGGCTGAGTAGTCCTCAGTTTGAACAGTTGCATCACTTGTTTTCCGTGATGCTAGAGTAATAGTAGGCAGTTTTCCTGGTAGCGGTGGTGGCATCTGTTTGGCGCCCTCAGGTGAAGGCAACAAAGGCAGTGCAGTGGGTGGAAGGGTGCTCTTTAATATCTGGGGAACATCCTCATCGCGAATCCTTCGCCAGGTCACTTTGTCAGAGTTACGTGATCCAGCTCTCTTTTGCCTCTGATTTGTGTTCCTTTCACTTTTAGCTCGTCCACTTGAGTCAGAGGATGAAGATCGCAGAGATGAGCGGCTGGTGACACGACTCAAGACATTTATGCTTGGTGAGGAGGAGTATCTTTTGAAGGTATCCTCCCTCTTTTCTCTTGGCTTTGGGCCGGGCGTATTTCTCTGTGAGGCCCTGCAAGGACTTTCCGAGCTTGTACGTCTAGCTGGGCGTTTCACAGTGACATCCCTATCAATGGAGGTGGCTCTTGATGGAGCCATGCCCTGCCTGATAACCCCCTGTTCCTGCACTTGTCTTTGTCCTTGAGTCACAGGCATTCTTCTTGGACCTTGAACTGCTTCCTTCAGCTCTTGACAACGAGAAGAACATAAGAAAACTGCTGGGGCCCCTGGAACTGCTCTTCGGGGTGAGGCATGCTGTGATGTTGGGACAGAACGTGAAGAAGCATCACGTCTTGAGACTTTTGACGACTCTTTGATGAATGTCAGTTGTCTGAGAAAGCCATTACGATCTGATTCACCACTACTTGAATGAGTAGATGTCATGCGAACCAAATCCAATCGATTTGCTGGTAGGATTCTTTTCCCTGACATCTGTGTATTTTGTCTGCTGATGCTAGTGGGCTGGTTGGTTACTAAAGGTGAAATGTTTCTTGTTTGCCTTGATGGATTCTGCATGAATGGTATTCTGACAGGGGATTTCTGTGTTTTCCTGTCTATAGGAGACTTTGAGTTCTGATTGGTGTTTGAAGTGCTTCCTCTTTTGTCCGGTGGACTACATGGTGCTGATGCCACGTTCTCTGGACCTTGTTTAATGGTTTGGGTTGGGGAGGTTACTTTCCTCTGAGGATGCCTGGAAGGTGTTGAACTTTGAGATGAACCTGAAGATGAGCTCTTTGGTATCCTGGCAGGTGGTGTTGAGCTTCTTTTGGGCAATGATAACAGCGTGGATTCCATGGGGTGGCCCAGTCTGTGAAGGCTTCTTGACCTGTGTTGAGCTAGATCTGGATTTTTAGGGGCATCTGCTTTCTGTGTCACTTTTTTAGGTGGTGGTCTTTGAGAGAGGGTTATCTCCTTCTTGGGCGTGTATATCACTGTTCTACCCCTGAAGACCACAGGCAAGTTTGGAACAGGTTTACGAGGGGCAAAATCAAGTGGTTTATTAGCCTTTTTGTCATCTTTGTATACCTTCTTCTCTTTAGGAGTAAAGCTTGATCCAGACATAAATGACAGAACTGATTCAGACTCTGATGAGGGTTCCTGGGATTTTGAAGCTTGTAACTTGGTAATGATTGTATTAGCTCCTTCTTGTATTGCTCTCCATTCAACACTGTTCAGATCAGAGTCTTTGTCTGATGCCATTTCATCAGAATCTAGGTCATTTTCAGGGCTCCACTCTGTTGCTGTCTGAAGAGTAGCTTTCTGTTTGTGCTTTTTCTCTGCTTTCTTTTTTCTGGCAGCCTGCCTTTTCTTGTGTTGAGGCATTGCAGATGTTATGCATTTTATCAAAAGATCATCTTCTGAATCCATGCTGACTGAGCTTGGTGAGCTGTTCTCTTCAAACTGGTTACGTTCTTGCTGTGATTTTGGAGGGCACTGGGGTTTGGATGTAATATTTTGTTTATTCCTTATCCACGTATGCTGAGGTTTTCCATGATGTTCCTCAAATTCTGCATCACTCAAAGAGCTAAGGGAGGAACTCAGAGAGTAACATGGAGGTGCTTCTTCTAAAATTAGGTTTTGCTTGATTCTGTGAAAACCCTTTTGGCGGGACTGGTAACAGTTGACTTGATCTTGTATATTAGCATTGCGTATTACATTAGTCTTGCTTGATTCATAATGTTGTTTCTGTCCCGTCCTATTTATCAGTCCATCCTGTCTGTCCATTTTATGGCATATGGCCACTTCCGTAGTTGTTGGGTGATGCCTAGACTGAAAGGCTAAAGTGTTTTTCTGTGCATGATTCTGATTTTGGTACACCTCTGTGTTTTGTTTTCTTATAGGAATATCTAACTGTGGCATGCTTTTTGACAGATTCTGTCCTTGCTTTTGAATTTGTCGAACTGGCGACTGGCTTTGCATCCTTTGCTGGGTCATTTTTGCTGCCATCTCTTTACTCTGTATAAGTAATCTCTGAGTGGGTAGCATATGTCGGATTGTCTTGTTCAATTGGTTTGTGACTATGTGCGACTGACATGTCATTTTAGTTGGTTTGTGGAAGCGAGAGAACATGCGTAGGTCTTCAATTCTCTTTGCCTCAATGTCAATCAGCTCTTGTGTCTCTTTGTTTCTTTGCCAGTCTTTTATTCCTTTAGTTTTGAGTGGATACTGGAGAGTTTCATCGCTCAAGGAAGTCGTGCTTGAGAAATTGATGGGCGTACCTTCAGCAGAGTCAGTGTAAGAGGAATCGTCATGATAGATTTCTTTTGAAGACATTCCAAGCTTTTGTCCAGTACACATTTGATTGTTTTTGTTCTGCAGCACCATATACACTGGTAATTGCACAGATTTTTGACTCTGCATGTTGAGAACTTGGTTTGAGAGGTTGGACATCACAGTTGGCCTTACCTTCTTAAACCTGGAAGGCATGGCAGAATTAATGCACTCTTTCAGAATTTCTATGTCATCATCTGAGTTTCCTTCACTATACTGTTCTTGGTCATCCATGTCCTCTTCCTTTTCAGAATCCTCTGGATCATTGTCTTGCTGGTTTAGCAAAGGAGTAAGTTTGAGCTCCACATCTTTCTGGACATAGTGTTCATGCAGAGGGAGGGCACTCAGACTAGAGGCACATGAGAAATTCTCAATTGGTTTTTCCACAGTGAAATAGATCATTGTGTCCAAATCTGGAGGTAGGTTAAACCTTTCTTTAAAGTCTGCGATTTCCATAAATTTGCGCAAACTGTTTTCCCACTGGCTTCCTACACCACTAAGATTCTGTGTTTCTGGTCCACTTGATTCTGCACAGCATGGAGTTTTGCTGCGACTCGGAGGCATTGTTTGTCCTGGGCTGTCTGGTAAGTCACTGGGGCTAACAGTACCACTTATCATTTCACTACATGGATCACTTTGAATAGAGCTGGCAATTGAAGGAGATTCAAAGCTGCCAAGTGAACTTACTGAACTACAGCGGCTCATTACAAGAGGTGTTTCGTGAATGTAGTTTTCTGAAGAGCTGGATGGTGTCCTGTCCTCAAGAATTACTGGAGACACTCCTCTAAGGAACCTCTTCTCATTTTTGATTGTACTGGGGATCTCAGTTGGATCAGAGGTGCTGATTTTCTGATCAGTTAATAATAACTGACTGTCACTCAAGTCATCAAGTGTCTCATCCTCTTCATCTTTTCTCTCAACGTTCACATCTTCCACCTCAATGATTTCTAATGAGGAGTCACTCTCCAGCTCATTTTCAGTCTGACTCTGTCCATCAAGAGCTCCATCGCCAGAAGACAGAGAAGACAGAGAACTGCAGCGAGAGAAGCATATTGGAGTGTTCTCTACAGAATACTTCTGAGGGGTCTCCAGCTGTCCTATTGTGGGGCTTCTTGCAGAGCATATTGGGGAAAACTTGCTAATACTACCTCCAGTCATCACTGTTGGAACCCAAGCTTGCCTGCGCATTGCTTGAGCTGCCTGAACATTAATTGTAGTTTTTGCAATGCCAAACTTGGCAACACTCTGGATCAGTGGAACATGCTGATAGGAGGGAGACAACTTGACAGTTGGTATACTAGCTTCTGAAGACACCTTGGTTGAAACTGTTGTAGGTGTGGATATAAAAGTTTCTTGGCTTTTCTCTGTATCGGTGGAACCTAGATCAGGCAAAATAGCATCTTTGCTTGTCTCAAAATCTCTTTCAGGGATCTCATTTTGACACAGGACTCTTGAAATATATACACCACTGTTCACTGGTTCTCCGTGAGTTACCTTAAGGTCAAGTTTATTAGGACGTCGTTGTTCTGTTGGTTTTGCTGAGGTATGAGTCTGGTCCTGACTGCCACAATAGCCATCGCTGGTGCTGCCACTGTTAAGGCTGTCATTGGATAAACTCGAGTTGGCCGTTTTAAGATGCAGGAAGGCATGTGCTCTGCTGAGATGCTCTTTAGGTGAAAAAGAGCTGGTGTCAGAAAGATGACAAGGGGAACAGGAAATGGCTCGTGCCTCGTGAAGCTCATCTGGCCCATAATTCCAATCCACAAAATGATCTTCTGAGCTGAGGCTGAAGCTGTCTTCTGAGGATGTATGCATGGTAATGTCTTCCACCAGTTTGTCAATTTTAGCCACAGTGTTGGTGATCTTCTTGGCTAATTTCTCAGCTGCCACAGTCACGTCATCATCAGGGGGTTGTGACCTTTTATTTTCAGTTTGAAAGGTTTCAACGTCTTGTTCAGGCTCCCCATCTCGCTTACGGGGCTGGGTATTAAGGAAGTTAGAATTGTTCAAGAACATGGAGAGCATGGAGAAGGTTCCAGTATCCAAGCTGGTTGATACATTAGGTGCCTCATCATCATCAAAACAACCAGAATCTGAGGCATAGTCTTTTGCTAGGCTCTCAATGTGCCTCAGTGGTTTGTTTATACTTTGATTCTTGAAACTTTGCTTCTCGATTGATTCAAATGTTTCTGCCAGATGCTTCGCATCTAGCTCTGCCTCTAATGCTTTCTGCTTCCTCATATAGAGGGATGGCATGCAGGATCCTGGCGATATAACAGCAGTATCTTTATATTTAAGTGGACGATTTGTAAGGAGGTTTCGCAGAGCTGCAGCACTTCCCATGGCTATCATTTTGTGCTTTGAATGGATGAGATTGCGCAGCATGCTTACAGCTCCCAGATCCCACAGCAATTCCTGGTCCTTTGGACTTCGTGCAGACAGGTTCCAGAGGGTTCCACATGCATTACTCACAATAGTCAAACTGTGAGATCGCAAGTGCTGCAGCAGAGTCTGAAGGCAGTTATGATCCCTGAGGATTTGCCTGATTTAGGAAAACAGAATTTAAGTGATGTCATGGAAAATTTGATCTCTGCTTAATTTGAGAATGTGAATAAACATGATACCTGTAATCATCTCGGGTAGCAATAAGGCTGGACACATTACGCAGGATACCTCCACCACTCTCAATAATGGCCAGTGAGTTGGTTTGGCATCGATAAGTCAAAGTGCTAACCAAAAAGCCGAGAGCACCATCAACAGAGCAAATTGCCACCTTATTATCAGTGCTGTGTGCTGACAGATTCCACAGTGCACTGAGCACACTCTTTAAAGTGGATTCCTGTGGGGAAGACCAGACCATGTAAAATTACTCATCACTTTCTGAGTGGTATTGAAGCACAAATATCACCAATTTAAAGGGTAAATCCCTCATGTAAGAAATGGATGACATATACATTTTTTATTGTACCTTTGTAGCCTGCAGTGCACAAGTCATAAGTGCTGACACACTGCCGACATCTCTCAAAGCCCTCTTGCTGTTGATATCAGCACGCCATGACAAGTTTCTCAGTATACTTGACACTACCTAAAAGCAATGACAAATCACAGAGCTGTTGTGGGCCAAATAATTGCAAATGAGAGAAGCAAATAAAAAATACTATTAAAATGAGCTGTTGCATAATATTTCTCATCCTAGAAGTTAATAAAGGAGTGATGGTTTGCTGTATGGAAAAGTAGGTTATGTACCTGCTGTAATTCCTCGCTATCAGATGCAAGCTGTGCAACAATGGCTTGAAGACAGTTTTTCTTTGAGCAAAGTGTAGCCTGATAAATTTGATAAAGATCATTTTGTCAACATCACAAGAAGTTGTACATTTGCCTGGCACTGCATGTATGCATTATTAACAATTCATATTATAATTAGAGTGCAAAATTAACTGTTACCAAAGATAAAATATGTGTTTTGTTTAATTATATGACAATAGTTAATTTTATACATATTTCAATACAAATATTTATGGGCAGTTTGGACACTGATTACATTATTGTAAAGGAATGAGATGACTGTACAAATAGCAATGTCTTTAATTTTTACACAAATCCACACTTGTATGCAATCATTTCTAAATTTACCTTATTTACAACATCTCCATATGTAAGATTTGTGAGTGCCATTCCTGCGTAACGCCGGAGGGCCATATTGATTGGCTCATTTTGCATGCCATACAGTTCTTGGTCCAGCTGTATTAGCTCTGCAATGGCTTGCAGTCCCCCTAAAAGATGCACAAACAAGCTTCTTCATTGTGTTTTCACCTCACTGTATTTGCAACTTATTTACAACTGCAGCATACACTCTATTGCTCTTTGGTCTATTTAGAGAAAATGTATTCACGCACCTAGCTCATTCATCGCCCTGCGGTACTCTTCCTCAAAGGATAACTTCATTATTGCACACAAGGCCTGGCACATTTGGGGATCCACTGGCTCAGGGATTTCTGTGGATATCAAAGTAAATGTATACTTACATTAATTATTTTATAGTATGCTAAGAGTATGTATCAAAATAGTTTTTCAATCAAAAAATATATAATTTAATGAATATATAATGAAAAATCTAAATCACCATATTGAACCTCTCTAGTTAATCCAATACTTAAAGTACTATAAGAAAGTAATCCGATACTTACAGTACTCATAACAGTACTTATAACTTATATGTATAAGCTTTGTCTTTTTGTTTGGAACTTGATATACACAAATAAAAGAATATGATTATTCAAAACAAATGAATGGTAAGTCTCACATTCTATAACACATTGACTATAGCTTAACCAGGGCTCACCTGTGCTTTTGCCACCACCAGGTGAGGGGGTACTTAAATTGTTTTCAATCCAGTCCCAGCCATTCTCACAGTGCGAGCGGATCTGCTCTAGCACATGAAGAACTCTCATCTCGCGACGTGCTTGGCCCTCATCTGGCTGCGAGTACACAATGTTGTGCAGGGCAGCACTGGCTCTCGAACGGGCTTCCCGACTATAGCCTCCTGTCCCAGCTGCCTCGCCAGTGCCACCCTCATGCAGTATTTGCACAAGCAGTGGGACGCAACCAGACTTGCGCATAGCAATGCAGCTTTCCTGCGAGCTTGACATTGCCAGAAGGGTACGGGACATCTCTTCTCGATCTCTAGAGGCCAGCATGGACAGCAGCCAAAACACCATTTCCACCTGCAACCCAAACACAATTTAACTATAGCTGACATATGCTGTCTTAGAGTTCATTAGCGCACTATTGTGTTTGATTAAAGTATATTCAAACTAAAACTGCATATAAGCTGCATATAAGGTCAGAAATGAAATGGCATTGGCTGAACATCCAATGTCTTGTTAAAATGTAGTAAATTATATTTTGTGTATTATTTACAGATAGTTTTTAATCTGATGTTGATTTTAAAGGAAACCATCTATTTGTTCTCCAAACTGCTTGTTTTAGGGTTGAAGAGATGCTGGAGCCTATTTCAGCATCTCGGGCCAAAAGAAGGAAATATCCTGGACAGATGGTCGGTCCATCACAAGACCAACACACAGTGCTGTACAGGCAACCATAAATGTTCACATTTATTTGAATGCATTTGTTAAAATAAAGTATGAAGTACAAATAGATTGACTGCTGTGTTTACAGAAAGGCTGATATAGCCCCTTATGATACATACTGTAGTTAAAATTATAACCTGATCTGTAAGCTTCCTAACGATTCTTCTGTGAATTTTTTAAATCTCGAAATATCATTGTATGTAACCAGGTTACATTTAGGAAAACTAACCAACTAAAAAAACTAAACAAAATGCTCTTACTTTGCTCCCTGCTTCTCCAGAGGCCTCCAAAGTACCAGCACTTCCGGTATCCATGTCAGACACAGATACTTTTGAGAGGCACTCGGTGCTCTGTGGACAGAGGATATGGTTTATTATTTGTTCCTGTTTAGTACAGAAGATACTTGGAAATTTGGTCTGTATCTCTGACTTAACACATTAATATTTATTAAAGCAGCAAAGTATCAGTGAAGTACTGAAAATCTGCTGTATTAAGATTGATACACACATATTGAGAGGGTATATATTCTTGTGGCTGTCAAACATGAAGTGTCCACAGTACCTGTGATGCATTACACCTGTGAATATTCTGCTACAGAGCTTAACTTAATAACATCGCCTTAACACCAGTTGAAACCAGCTGAAAAAATCATCATCATTATCATCGTTTCCATATGCAGCATGGTCTAATATTTTGTACCCAGTGCTATGATATTCATCTATTTTAATTCTGACTTACTGCCCAAATAACCTTTGAAGCCAAAGGTTTAAAAACTGTTTGAGCATGTGCACAACATTTGCATATGGATAGTGAATCAGCACCAGTGCCAAAGACCTGATTCGTTCTTTCATGCTCAAACCCATCACTATGGCAACGTTTGGCACCAGCTACAAATACAATCTCTAAACAACCAGATTACAAGAAAGGACACATACATGGCTTAAATGATATTCTAGAGTCTTCAGAATATAAGTGCCCAATAAGCACTATCCAATTTAAAAAGTATCCCAGGATTCACCTCATGAAGTTGGTTGAGAGAAAGTCCAGAGGTGTGATCTAGGCAATGATTGCCTACTAAACATAAAACATTATTATTAATATTGCTGTTAGCATATACGTTTGATTTGCTGAACTATTTTGGTTACTGAATACTTCCACTTAATTTCATAGTTTTGATGACTACTATTATTCCAAAATGAGTTTAAGAGTCCAGTGAAGATCCCAAAATAGTGACAAATCTAAAGCTTTACTCGCTGCATACAATTTAAATGATAACTTTGTACTGCAGGTTTCATCATATCCTGACTTTATCATTTCAGATTCTCAGCCTTATTATACAGTAGGCCTCAAGAGCTCATGGCCAGTCTGGTGCAGTGTTGAGCAGACATATAACTGTGCTGCGGTGGGAATCCCTTAGTCTCAGATAACTATGCTTTAAAATGATATCTTCACACTTGCCAAGCATCCTAGCCAATAGGAGGCAGCTTACGGAGGGCATACCCTGTTTTCTGAATAGCAACACTGAGTGCTAGTGTGTGCTGTGAGACAGCGCCAGGTGAGATCGGGTGGATGTGAAGCTGTGCAAAGAAAATCCTACAAGAATAACGCTTCTGATTTTCGTAAGCGGAGTAGCCACTGCAGAAATATCTTACGGTAATATGGTACACTTAACACGGTACACTGAATACGGTACACTTAATAACAAGTTTTATTAAATTACAATAAATATTTAATATACAATTTTTATGTAACAGAGCAGTTATGCTACACTATAGTGGAAACCACACTTCTAATTTATTGCTTAAGACTAATTCATTATGATTACAATTTATCATGTTTGTAATTAAAATTAGCAACTGCCAGTGATGCAAAAGGAACATTTACTTTTAGCCCTGTTACATAATATATACAGTATGAATTTTTTTTTACAACCTCCATCCATTACCTGAGCCATAAATGTCACATTTATAATGTGAGTTTTCCAGCAGGCTGGTTCAGTCAACAATGTTCTCTGTGGTTTTGTGTTGCCTCTGGCAATGCAAACCCCAGTAGTTTACAGCATCTATAAATTGTGCTGTGAAAACGCCACTACTGAGAGATAAATAACAGCAGAGAAACTTACTTTGTAGCATTTTGATGTTACTAAATAATTCACCGGAATGAAATCATTAAAGTGCCGAGAACATATTAGAATTAGACTTTTTCTGTCAATAACAAGTATGACTCTGAAAGTTTCCTGTGTTTACTAAACTATTATACTCTACAAATTATTCTTAGTATTATTCTTAGTAGTAGTAGTAGTATTAAAACAATGAAATAGAAAAATATTTTTAAGATTTGTGGTGTTAGTGTCAGGTGGTGTAACTCAATCAAATATACATATATATACTGTATATATATATATATAGTGGGTACGGAAAGTATTCAGGCCCCTAAATTTTTCACTCTTTGTTTTGCAGCCATTTGCTGAAATCATTTAAGTTATTTTTTTTTTCCTCATTATTGTACACACAGCACCCCATATTGACAGGAAACACAGAATTGTTGACATTTTTGATTTATTAAAAAAGAAAAACTGAAAATATCACATGGTCCTAAGTATTCAGACCTTGCTGTGACACTCATATATTTAACTAAGGTGCTGACCATTTCTTCTGATCATCCTTGAGATACACCTTCATTTGAGTCCAGCTGTGATTGATTATACTGATTGGACTTGATTAGGAAAGCCACACACACCTGTCTATATAAGACCTTACAGTTCACAGTGCATGTCAGAGCAAATGTGAATCATGAGGTCAAAGGAACTGCCTAAAGTCTCAGAGACAGAATTGTGGCAAGGCTCAGATCTGGCCAAGGTTACAAAAACAATTCTGCTGCACTTAAGGTTCCTAAGAGCACAGTGGCCTCATAATCCTTAAATGGAAGACGTTTGAAACGACCAGAACCCTTCCTAGAGCTGGAACGTCCGGCCAAACTGAGCTATCGGGGGAAGAAGAGCCTTGGTGAGAGAGGTAAAGAAGAACCCAAAGATCACTGTGCCTGAGCTCCAGAGATGCAATCGGGAGAAGGGAGAAAGTTGTAGAAAGTCAACCAACACTGCAGCCCTCCACCAGTCAGGGCTATATGGCAGAGTGGCCCGACGGAAGCCACTCCTCAGTGCAAGACACATGAAAGCACGCATGGAGTTTGCTAAAAAAACACCTGAAGGCCTCCAAGATGGTGAGAAATAAGATTCTCTGGTCTGAGGAGACCAAGATATAACTTTTTGGCCTCAATTCTAAGCGGTACGTGTGGAGAAAACCAGGCACTTCTCATCACCTATCCAATACAGTCCCAAAAGTGAAGCATGGAGGTGGCAGCATCATGCTGTGGGGGTGTTTTCAGCTGCCGGGTGACCAGGAACGCATACTGGTTGCAATCGAGGGAAACAACAAGATGAATTGGGCCAAGTCAGGGATATCCTGGCCGAAACCCTTCTCAGAGTTGCTCAGGACCTCAGACTGGGCCGAATTTTTACCTTCCAACAAGACAATGACCCTACGCACACAGCTAAAATAACGAAGGAGTGTTTTCACAACAACTCTGTGACTGTTCTTGATTGGCCCAGCCAGAGCCCTGACTTAAACTCCAATTGAGCATCTCTGGAGAGACCTAAAAAAATGGCTGTCCACCAACGTTTACATCCAACCTGACAGAACTGGAGAGGATCTGCAAGGAGGGATGGCAGAGGATCCCCAAATCAAGGTGTGAAAACTTGTTGCATCTTTCTCAAAAATACTCATGGCTGTATTAGATCAAAAAGTTGCTTCTACTAAATACCGAGCAAAGGGTCTGAATACTTAGGACCAAGTGATATTTCAGGTTTTCTTTTTTAATAAATCTGCAAAAATGTCAACATTCTGTGTTTTTCTGTCAATATGGGGTGCTGCGTGTACATAAGGAGGAAAAAAACAAAAAAAAAAAAAATTAACTAGAATGATTGTAGCAAATGCTGCAATCTACAAGAGGGAAATAAAAATTTAAGAGGGTTGAAGGTATACTTTCCGTACCACTGTATTATATATATATATATTTATAGAATATATATATATTATATATGAAACATTATATTATATATCGGTGTTTAATTATATACTCAACGCTTTTGATTTTAGTAGACAAAAGATTTTAAATTTAATGTTTTAAAAAACAAAACTGCTCACTATTAAAACTTTTCAAGAAATATATTTTTCCCCAGTAATTTAAATCTTTAAAATAAGACCTTTTATTATTTGTTATTATTATGTATTATTTTTATATTTTTATTGTAATCACTGGGCAGTCATCTGGAATTTTTGTACCTATACCATTAAAAATCTAAATGAAAAGGAGGTCCCTTATGTCATTGTTCTGTACTTTGTTGGCGCTGGTGTTGTGTAACAATTTAATGATGTGGGACAATAACTGAGCATCACAGTTGCATTTGATGTTCAGATCTAATTTAGGCATTTTATGATTCAGGCTCAAATGGAGGACAGGGGTGTATAGGTCACCTGAGACTCTGGAAGAGCACTCTTCTCTTGAGGACCATGCGAGCTCTGGGCCTCCTGAAGCTCTTTCTCCAGCTGCTCCAATCGAGCAACACGGATCTGTACGCAGAAACATATACAGTAATTATTCATACAGTATATAGTGAACATTTGAATGCTTTGTTAATGACACTTTGAGAGAACATGATCATATACCATTTTATGATATACCACTATTATCTCTGCTAAAAAGCCCAGCTTCAATGCAGTTCAAAATGTTTCATCAAACCTTAGCTGATTGATCAAGTACGTCTTGTTAGGGTAGTTAAGAAGCCTGGTTGGGGACACCAGAATCCAAAACACAATATAAACTGTGCTAGATGTTTGAGTGTCAGTATTGTGGTTCAGGTCAAGTGTTGATAAAAGCATGACGTGTTTGTGACAGACACGTGACATTTAAGCTGGATTTAAAGCTGGACCTTTCTTGACGAAAACGTGGCATTAAATCTATAATCTGTTCTTACTTGTGTTCTCTGAACCATCTCGTCGCTGGTGCCGAAACGTTCCTCCATCACAGAGTGTAGTTGTTGAGCTTCAAATTCCAGCTGCTGGCGAATAAAATCCACCTGCATTGAGAACTGTGATGCACAGAAAAATGCACAGATATCATTTGTACTGTATGCATACTATTCTTTTTACCATGATCATACAGGAAAGAGACTTACAGACTGAACAAACTATTCTATAAAAACATTTAATCAACATGCTTTTATAGTACACGCTTTTGTGTTCAAAGGTGAAAAAAATCATAGAGGTTTGGAACAACATGTTAGTAAGTAAATAATGACAAATAGTATGTGGTGGTAATCAGTGGTGTTACTTTAAATGAGACAAGGGACACCTGACTCAAAAAATCTAGGTTTAGGACAATCTGTGGTCATTAGCAGCAAAACCAAGTGACCTCATTTTTGGCTACAGATGCACACAGTCCCATCAGTGAGTAATTGGGGTGAAAGTTCTTTAGGCTGCTTACCGTATCAAGCCGCGGCAGTTCGGACAGTCTCTGAGACAAACCTTGCAGCTGTGAGTAATACCACCGCCGCTCTCTCTCCTCTTTCTCTATCTCACTCAGCAACATGGACCTAAAACACACAAACACACACTTCTAAAACCTGAAATTACTGTACTCCAGCAGCGTTGGGCAGAATTCAGAATTTAAGAACTGAATCAGTTTTGTGAGTGTGAAATTAAATAGAATTGGCCACAGACCACAGGATGTTGAAATAGACTTCAATTTGTATTACATATTTTATTAATTTTAGAACTTAGGAGTTTTTTAAACTCCTTTCTTGTGACAGATTTCGAATAATCACCAGTTATGCATATGTATTCCTTTACATGTAGAATATTTTTTTATATTTGTAAAATATACACACTACTATTCAAAAGCTTGGGGCTTGTTTTTGATTTATTAATTCTTAATATATGTATTAATTATTCATTTATTATTTATTAATAGATTTAGTAATGTTTTTGAAAGAAGTCACTTATGTTCAAATCAAGGCTATTTAATCCAAAATACAGAAAAAACAATAATATTGTGAAATATTATTACAATTTAGTGGGCCATGATCCTCATCCAGAGATCAGTCTAAAATGTTCTCGATACCTAAGGAATATTTTTTATTATTATTAGGGTTGAAAATGGTTGTGATGCTTAATATTTTTTTGGAAACCATGATATATATTTTTTTAGCATTCCATGATGAAAATAATTTTTAGAAGAACAACATTTATTTGACAAGTATATGCATTTTTATTTTCTCTGCTACATAACAAAACGTTAGGAAATGCATATAATAAAATTACTTTTTGTAAGTTATATGAATTTGAAATTTACAGTTGAACTTTTGTCCAGCTCTTTAAAATGAGAGTGCCAATTACCTGTTAAACCACCTACTTTTGACTAGCAATAGCAAGTAATTATGGTTCATGGATGCGACCTAAACTAAAGGCCACTGGTTATTAAAGTGGACAAACCCTCTAAAGGAAATAACACTTCCCTTAAAAAAACGAGACAGATGATTAGCATGTTTGGATGTAATGATCTCACCTCTCTTTACAGAGATCCTCTAAGTGCTGGGCAGTGACAAGGCCTTCTCCAGTGGCCTGATGAGGGTGCACAGCTGTGCCCTCTCCAGATGCAGATGAGGACTGGCGGGACGGTGGACAGGCGGGAATCCAGGCCCTGCCGATGCTCAGTTTCTCCTCGCCTTCTCCTACCTGGCTAGCCATCATCTCTGGAAACACACGCAGGTTGTGAGGCTGGTACTTGAGCTCGTAGTAGTTGGTCAAGTCCATATGCAGCTCTAGAAAAACAAGAAAAGTCAAAGGTTTTATTTTTTTTATTATTTTATAAAAAATGTTATAGATTCTTTAAGTATTTAGGATGTGTACAATCAGCAAATAACATTTATTTTGCTTTAGTGCTTGCATATTTAATAGTAGCCTAGTTTACATATTTACTATAGTCTTCTGCCTTCAAGAATTAGAGCTGGGTTGACAATATTGATTCATTTATTTTAATCGTTCTTCATTCTGATTAACCAATATCAATTCTTAAATCCCAAGACTGATCTTCAAGACTATGCTGTTTTCTGCTGTGTGATGCTTGAACATAATTTCATAAACATATTTGTAGTGTGCCTGCTATCCAGTAATCACAATAAGCTTTGTTCTTTGTTACTTTCAAATTCTGGCAATTTTCTAGTAAACATTTCAAACAAAAAATACCGCCTCAGTTTAAACGGCAGCACAAAGTTGACGTGAAGCGATCATCTATTTCCCTTTACTACTAATTATATCACAAAATAAATATCAGAAGGTCTTTTGAAAGAAACAGTATGACTTAATGAAATGTATCATGTCTCATGTAATCACTCAGAACACTGTTAAAACAGCGTAAAACGTTGTACACTGTAGAATGTAAAATTTATATAAAAATGCCCAACGTGCAGTTTAAATGTTTGTATACAACATTTTTGTTTTCTTGATAATTATATATAAAAATAAATAGCAATGTAATTTAATAGCTTGGATTTAACCTTTAATATTATAGTAATGTACCAACTGACAGGGTTCCCTGTATAGTTTATAGTTTTCCTTAAGAAAATGTACATGTACTGTACCTGATATACAGTTTATCCAAATGATATTGAATCATACCAAGAGCTTGTGAATTGAAATCGAATTGAATCGTGAAATCTTTGTCAACAGCCAAGCCAACCAAGAATCGTAAATAGAACTGAATGTCCTTAAAATGATTCAGTTTCAGGATTTTTTTAAAATTGAATGAGAATCAGTTGTCTGTTTCCATCCCAG
Organism: Sinocyclocheilus anophthalmus; assembly: GCA_018155175.1. NCBI lineage: Eukaryota > Metazoa > Chordata > Actinopteri > Cypriniformes > Cyprinidae > Sinocyclocheilus > Sinocyclocheilus anophthalmus. The sequence continues at coordinate 146,109 of JADLZN010008588.1, read as the reverse complement.
CACGTCACTCTGATGTATGTTATACAGTTGCCAGGGCAATTATGTAAATTGATTAATGCACAGATATATGCACCCTCAATGACCCAAAGAGTACATCAACAATACAATGGTTTTTATTTTAGCTAATAGAAGAAAATTCCCATTGACTTAGATGCTGTGGCATGTCCTCAATACAGTGTTGTTGAGTGTTCAGTGTTAAACTGAAAGAGTTTTGCAAAATATCTCATGACTGTTGTGTAGTTCTGATCTGCAATTACAGGACACGTTTGGTGCAGATAAACTGCACCCAAAGAAGCATTAACCAGTTAGATTAACCAGTTCAATCCACTGTGTGCGACAAAGACATGTAACCTTTGGTGATTTGTTTAAACAGACTGTTTAACTTCAAATTAAATTTGACTGAATTCTATGAACAATGTATGCAGACATCCGGATTAATTTTAGTATCTGTATAATTCTGTGATATTTTTATGGTAGTTAATCATAATTTTTTTGGAACATACCTTGTTCATTTATCAAAAACATAATTAAATAACTAAAGAGTAAGAAATGAATATAAATAAATGCTATAGTTAAATGAATTATGATGGCTGTGTAGAGAAGTGACTAGATTTCCTGCAGTACCTTTGAGCTGGTCCAGTACATCAGTTCTACCTGAAGAGGCAAGAGTTCCGGCCTCCTGCTCCAGTTTACTCTGCAGCTGCCTCAGAACCTCCTATTACAGCAAAAAAACAAATAAATAAGCAGCCAACAGTCTTTGGTTTTCCAGTGGAGTCCAGTTGTGCAAAAATCGAACTCTTGTATATTTCCAGTACAAGCGAATTCTCATAGACGCTTCTCTCATATAGAGAAAGCAGATGACCTAATCGGAAATTAGGTATTACTTACTCGTTGAGGGAGAACTGACTGCGAGAATGAAAAGATTTGGCAGGGATTACACGCAGCATCTGGGCATGTGGGCCACAGTGGAATCATGGGATACTGAATATGACCCATGTATCATTTATAATCTCATGAAAGCATTTGCTCAATCAGTTTCAATCGATGATTTTGTGTAGCGAATGGCTTAGAGCATTTCCACTGCATAAACAAATGACCTTAGAATACACGGTATTTTTAAAATGGATTGGTAAAGGTTAGTTCACCAAAATGAAAAAAATCTGCTTTCTTTTACTCACCCTAATGTTGTTTTAAATCTGTTTGCATTTCTTTCTTCTGAAGGAACACAAAAGATGATATTTAAAAAAAAAAGGTTTCAATGTTTCTTTGTTAATACTGTGCAATGAAAGTCAGTGGAGTCCAATTTAGTTTGGACTCCTGCAAAATCTTCATGTTCATTTGTGTTAAATACAATAAATAAATGGCTTAATGCAGAAGGGAGATATCCAACACATTTTAGTTATTATATACACTACAACACACCAGCTTGGGGTTGGTAAGATTTTTAAATGTTCTTTCAAATGTTTAATTCTCACCAAGGCTGCATTTATTTGAATAAAAACTACAGTAAAAACAGTAATATAGTGAAATAATATTACAATTTTATTAAGTCATTTAACAACTATACATGGCATTTATTTTGTGATAGCTGATTTTTACAGCAGCCATTACTCCAGCCGTCAGTGTCACATGATCATTCAGATATGCTGATTTGATGCTTCATTTCCTACTATCGCAGTTGAAAGTGGTAGTTTATATTTGAAATAGAAATTTGAAATTTTGATTTGCAATTTTCTTGAATTAGAATTTTTTTATTACACCAAAACATTTTAAATGTCTTCAATGGTCACTTTTGATCAATTTAAACCCCATCTCGCCAATAATTATCATTTATTAAAATAAATAAATAAATACCATACTGACCCAACTTTTGAATGGTAGTGTAAATACAATGCACATTTGTAGGGTTTTTATATATGAATGTTGCAACAGTTAACATTTGAAATTAATAGCTATCTCTAAGTCAAGCAAAAATTGACAGAACAAAGCTGCTGATTCCCAAAGAGCTCTTCATGGCTTTTATTCCCTATAGGATTCATGTCTCCATTAAGCAGTTAAACTGACAAAAACACACATGAATTTGCTTCTTTCAACCTACACACAGTCTTTTAATTGTATTTCCTCATCTGATGAATTTCAGTGCCATCTTCAGTGAGTTCATGTGGTTTGTTTGTGTGATTTCATGCGCAGAATCACTTAATATGAACAGGAAAAAGACACTCCCATTTTACTGGAACTCGAAAGCTGAACCGACATCAAGCTCATGTAACACATAAAACATTCTGCAATTTAAGACACGGAGTCAATAATAAAATTAGCTCCATTGTCTAATGGTTGCCTTCTCTGCTCAACTGAGAGCTGTAACGGGCAACGGTGATTTAAAATGTGCTCAGACATCATTCAGCTTAGAGATGCTGGACATTCATCATTAGAGTCTCCAGACATTTTGTGGAAAGTGGGTCACGGCAGAGACGAACGCATGCAGTAGAGGCTCACTCCTCGCCACACAGATCTACCCTTCACACTGCTCAACCAACAGTATTATAAAATATGTATGTACTTCATACATATTAGAATAGTAGAAAATATCAAAACTATCACACATTCCGAACAGACAACATTCCAAATTAATAAACGTGTTTTGATGTTTAGACAGTTTTACAAAGTGTGTTTCTAAAATAAATAAGTAAATACATTTTAATTATTTGAAATACATATGAAAATTATAAATGTCTCAAACTCAAAGCACTCTCCACAGTCCAAAAAGACACTTTATTGAAGCTAAGCCTTACCACACAAAGGCAATGTTTATTCAGAAACAGGCCCATCTAGTTGATGAAATTATGTAATAAATTTATATATGCAATATTTTATTGCTATCTCTTACATCTCATTAGTTTTTCTTTGGTCTTATATATAATGTAATATAATAACATTACAAGAGCAAACTGTAAAAATCAGCCCATACGGCTGTTCCCATGCATGGTTATTACATCATCTACAACCATTAAAAAAAGTATAATTTGTATGTAATAATATATATATATATATAAGCTAATATGTTATATTTGGTTATATACATATGTGTTTGGTTAAAATAAATGTTTTTCTATCCAAGTTTTATTTAAAAAGACAACTAAATCAAGCTATTTGTATGCTGGTTTAAAGACTGCAAATTATGTTGCTCTGTGGTTCTTTCAAAACATTGCTTTTTTGGGTAATTCAACAAGTCAACTTGTCAGATGTTATATGTTGCACTTAACTAATAGGCCTAAGCCTTTTACTAGAGAACTGACCAGTTTGGTCAAACAATAAAAATGTAAGAGAAGTGCAGAGTAAATAGCAAACCTACCTGTACACTTTTAAAAACGGCTTGATTATTAGTTGTGCAATTGTGCTTGGTGAAATGGCTTCACTTTAAGGTCTACATCATTCTCAAAGATTATCCTGACCTTCCTGACCTTGCAACCTTACCCATGACAGCTTCGGTTTTATGCTCTGTTATGTAAATTTAGAAGCATATACAACACATTCAAGCAAAATCAAAGATCTACTATCAGGCCTGACTCCAGCTCATGGACCATGTTCATAATTGGGTGGACCAGGCCTCCTTGAGGAGCCAAGGCTGTCCTTTTAATAAATTTGTTATAATCTGAGCTTCACTCACCTTCATGTCAGAGGTTTCATTCTCCAGCTTGGACAGGTGGTGTGAGTTGTCCTGAAGCTCACGGCGCAGGTGAGAGTTCTCCTTACGGAGATCCTCCACCTGCCGCACCAGCTGGTCATAGGAGGCCGTTGGGTATGACATCATCACTCGATGGAATCCCTGAGAAGTTCAGAGGGCAGGGGTCAGTCAATGCAATAACGTCCCTAGGTTCATTATGAATTCAGTCTATACAGTGTGCAATCAGCAGTACATTCTTGGAGAACCCCACTGAAAAGAAAAAAAACAATTCATATGCCTTTGGAAATTGGTATCTGCTTTTTTTGCTGGTTCAAAGTAGAAATAATAGAAACAGTCTCACATGTTGTCACAGTTTTAAAGTTTTTGTCAAAGACCTTTTTTTAAGTTAGTAAATTGATTAAATATACAAACTACCCCAAATCTGCCTATTATCTGATTGGTCAGTTTATTTATAGTTTTTTAATCTATAGGCTAGATATATTCTTTTCTAAAAATAAAAAAAAACTGCAGAAGGTACTTGATCAAAAAAGGAAAGATTTACAATTTTTAAGCTATGACAGGGTGTAGGAATTTTAAATTCTTTACATTACTATTCTACACTCAAAAAAAGTGAAACGACTGGGTTATATATGTGTGTGTGTTTATTATTTAGTCTACCAGTTCTAATAAGCCTGATCAAGACCAACATCTGGTAGTCCAACTACTGAAACATGTCAGCCAGATTGGACCAGCTAGGACCAGATAACAACCCAAAAATGGGTAAACAATGTCTGGGGTGTTGTCAGGGCTCTCGACCACTCAGGAATATTTCATACTGCAGGCAGCAAATGTCAAAAAGGTGAATTAATCAGCTGTCAAATTTAGTTTAGGCCTATTTCATATTTCATCAGTGTTCACACTTAACAGGCCTGAATGTACTTCCTGTGGGGCTTCAGGTCAGATTGGCCACTATTAAAGTGAAAACTCATATACAGCCTAAAAGAGCAAGTGAGCATGTGTAACATTGGATGCAGAGAATTATTATTTTTTTATCCTCAACAGGGCGACTTAAATCATCGACTTAAATAGTTTTTAATCATGACAGCGTTATACAGTATGAACATTACATACATAATTTACCTATATCCAATTGTGTTTCCTGGAAATTCAGATGAGAAATAACGTCTCTAGGTTACATATGTAACCCTAGTTCCCCGAGGGAATGAGATGTTGCGTTGAACGCTTTGGGAACACCTTCAGCATGACCACGCTCTGAATCACGTGTGTAATCAGTCCACTGGATGGGCGAGACATCACGGGCGGGGTGACGTAGAGACCAGGGAGCTTAAAAACACATGCAGTGGATACAGCAGCAGCTTCTGGTAGAATGAAGGAAGCTTCTCTCGCAGGGATGCTGGAAGTATGGCACTGAGACGCAGCGTCTCGTTCCCTCGAGGAACAGGGTTACATACGTCACTTTCAGGAACTCGAGCTGCGTCGAACGCTTTGGGAACATGTATGCCCACGGGTCTCATGAACAGCAGGCCAAAAGGTATCCCGTTGGACGCAGCTGCCATCAGACCCAGCAGATTCTGAAACTGCTTGACAGTGAGTGACTGGCCTTCTCTCACTCTCACGACTGCTATGAGGATCGACTCGATCCGAGCAGGAGACAAACGTGCCTGCATCGCGGTCGAATCCCACACAACGCCCAGATAAGTGGTTCTCTGTAATGGACTTTTCTTGGTGTTTAGTCTTAACCCAGCTCTTTCATATGGGCGAAAGATCTCGATGCCGAACCACCGTCTCTCCAATTTGAGCCATATCACCAATGGCCGATATCATTCATCGTGATGCATGGATTCTGCAGTGGAGACCGGAGCAGCTCCACATACTTGGGGAAAGTGCGGGGTGAAGTGCATTAAATGGCTGTGAAGGAAGTTTACGGTATTGGTAAGCGTAGACCCCAAAGCGAACCTCAGGAACTTCCTGTGTTGAAACGGATGGTAATCATGTTTCTTCAGTTCATCGTGCAACCAGTCCCCTCGACCTAATTGAGACACGACCTGATCTAAAATAGGACACAATCACCCCTGCCGAGAATCGAGCCCTTCAGAACTCCAGCTTTGAACCTACTGGGCAGTGAACTGGGTCAAACTGGCGATCTCCGCACCAAGAAGTGAAAAGTTTACACTTCAGGGTGTACACCCATCCTTCTTTGGAACAATGAATTACCGCCCCCTCTCTGCGCGAGGAGGCACCACCTCAATGGCCTTCCTCAGGAGAGTGTTTACTTCCTGTTCCCTTACCAGAGCCTGCAGTCTGCAGGAACCATTGTGAGACATTTGCCAGAAGTCTCCACGCTGCCAGAAAGTCTACTAAGGGAATCAGTCTCTCGAGACTGGTCTCTGGTGTACTTGGAGCTGCTAGCTCGGTGCCCTGAAGCAGAGAACTGGCATGAGACGGCCAATCTAGCTGTTCTAGAGACCTCCTTGGAGGTAGCGAGCCTCCCAGAACCGCTACATTTCCGGAAGCTGAGAGAAGTGCTCGCTGGAGACCGCTGTGCCCTGAAGCACCAGAGGTGGCAGGGTTGACAGAACGATCACCTGAGGGCACTGAGGAGAGACGGGCACCCTATGATGAGGTGTACACTGCTCTACCCCAGAGGGGCCTGCCCTCAGAAGTCATCAGCCATGGGCATCAGAACTTTCTTTGGCCGAAGTTTCCATTGAAAATCCTCAGAAGACTTAGACTGACATAACCAGAGCCTGCTCGGGGCAGGACCCAAAGAGATACGTATCGCAGGACTTTCTTTGGCCGAAGTCTCCATTGAAAATCCTCAGAAGACTTAGACTGACATAACCAGAGCCTGCTCAGGACCCAAAGAGATACGTATCGCAGGGGTTCCCATACAGCCAGGTGACCCACTAAGGGAACCAGTCTCTCGAGACTGGCCTCTGGTGTACTTAGAGCCCTGACGCACTGGAGGTGGCAGGGTTGACAGACCGATCTCTTGAGGGCACTGAAGAGACGGGCACCGTATGATGAGGTGGACACTGCTCTTCCACAGAGGGGCCTGCCCTCAGAAGTCCTAGGGCACTGGTGAGGACTTCTTAGCTAGACTATCCAGGGAGAAGGAACGTCCGCATATCCGCCTTCTTGTAGAAGGCTTCGCCCCCAAATGAAGAGCGGGACCTCATCACTCTCCACAGAGGAAGAGAAGTGTGCTCTCACATGACAATTTTTTTCCCCAAGAGCTCACTGCATTTAGAGAGTGAGGGAGGAGAAAGGGTCAAGTCCAGCTCCGGGGGGTCCCGAACCAATAATTATATATATATATATATTATCTATTCTACTTCTCAAAGCCGATGAATATCATACTTAATTTCTCAGAAATTAAATCAGGCCAAATAACCAGACAAGTAACAACGGTCTGATTATGATAAAATATTTAATATAGAGAATCGTGAATGACTGTATTAAGCGTTGCGAGTCACAATTTTACAGTGCATAAGACTTTCTTCCCTCGAGAAGAAACGTCAGCGGGAGCAGAGCTAAACATCCAATGTAATGCCCCTTTTCTTTTTTTTTAGGGACATTTACAGAAAGAACACAGCCAGCCCCCTCAAGAGCTGACAGTGCGTGCTCTGCTCCAAAACAAGACTACACATAAATCGCGTGCATCCTTATTTAGCGAGGGCAGGGAGAACGAGCGATCCAAAAGCAGTCTGCTCATATGCAAACAATATCAATCTCCTTGGAGAAAGATAGCTGCAGCAGCGAGCTCTCACTCAAAGGGGGAAAAGACCACAGCGCGGGCTTCTGAACCCCGAGAGAGAGTGCTCGATCTAGGGAGTGCAGGCGGAGAAAGGGCAAGCCCGTCTCCAACCCGTCCGTGAGATCCTTGTTCGATCCCCGCGATCTCAATTGCCGCCGTGCCTCAGCAGTAGCGAGACTGCAACTGCAAGATCACAAGCACGGACACACTCCTCGAAGCATGCTCAGCGGGAGCGTTTGCAGCGGGCAGAAGCACAATCAGCCCCCTCGAGAGCTGACTGTGTGAGCTCCGCTCAGAAAAAACAAACAACACATAAACTGTGTGTATCCCCACCCGTAACGTAGAGTGGGCAGGGAGGAACACACAGTCTAAAATGCTGTCTGCTCTTGCCCTTATGCTTGTCTTTCGCCTTAGACGTGGCTTATGCTTTTACTGGAACAACAATAGGACAACAATAAATAGAACTGACACACTGAGTGCTTTGCTGAATGACAGAAGCTGCCGCTGTATCCACCGCACATGCTTTTAAGCTCCCTGGTCTCTACTTCACCCCGCCCGTGACGTCTCAGCCATCCATTGGACTGATTACACATGTGATTCAGAGCGTGGTCACGCTGAAGGCATTCCCAAAGCATTCGATGCAGCTCGAGTTCCTGAAGAGGAACCAACTATACAAAAACAAAAAATATTCTAAACCCTGGGTAAACAGAACCCGGGGTTACTCTTAAGTATGTCCAACTTTATCTGTATGTAGACAGTATACTCGCATAGGGAGTGTATACCATACAGCAAATTGCTCAACTGCTTGATTGCTTGTATTTTTGTAAAATGAAAACTATGTTATCTGAGTTTAATCTGCTGAATGTGACAAGGCATGAAGATATTAAGAATGTTAAAACTGATTTTCTGTAAAACTGCATTGAAAAGACATGTTTTGTGAAAAGCACTATACAAATTTGACTTGACTTGAATTTACATTCAACCTCACAAAAACAATACAGTGTTTTTGAATACAAAAAACCCCAAAACAAACGCACAGCCACGTCTGGAATACACAATGAAAGCAAGTAGAAGTCTTAAAGAAGTCTGCCTTTAAGCTTGTAGATGATCACGTTCCAAAAAAATCATCACCAAGCCATCTGTCTGTATGAGCAGAGCCTCCTTGCGGTTGATATGACAGGTTTGCATTATTCACGGCTGTGTTAATTCTCCCTGTGAATGGTGCCAGCAGCTCCTCCAACCCTCTTTCACCATCCCCCACTATAGTCCAGATCAGGAATACATTAAACATTTCTCTACGCCACTTGCCTTCTCTACTATCCCTTGCTTTCTGTCAGTTTTTCTATGCTCCCATCCCTCCAGTACTAACAGACATTCACATACCCTAAGCACTTCCTTTTTTATCAGTTGTGGCCATGTTTGTAATTCAGATTTACAGCATAGGGGAAGAAAATGGATGTCTGTATTTGTGCTGTCTTCAAACAGAGCTGGGTGATGGAATGGTTTCAACTTCAACATTTTTAGTCTACAGCACCAATGTCATAATATAAACCTGCTAACAATATCACCATAGACACCATTGACAGTTTAGCACAGCACAACATCATAACTTATGATGCAGCATGCCCATCACAACTTAACATGCCAAAAAATAGTCCAACACATCTTAACACAGTCTAAAACACAGCTTACCCACCCTAACACAGCACAGCACACTATATAACATATAGCCCAACACATATTAAAACAACATTAAAACAGTCCAAAACATCTTAACAGACCCTAAACATAGCCTTACGTTCTTAAAGAGTTTTCTTTGCGCACAAAAAGTATTCTTGTAGCTTCATAAAATTATGGTTGAACCACTGATGTCACATTGACTATGCAAATTGTCACCACGACGATCCCGACTTCTGAACACAATCAACTATGTGCCTTCAGTCATCTGATTCTTACGGTGGCCGAGAAGTGCAAAGCAGATCACAATTCTGAAAACAAAATAACAAATTTGTATGTAAATATATAAATATAAATATTTGTATATGTAAATATACACTCCATATTTTTTAATTCCATAGTAAGAGCAATTCATACAATACATTTAAACTGAGCTACTTTAATACCATCTCCGAACTTTCTACCACGACTCTGCTGTTCTTCGGCTGGTTCTTCCTGTATTGTATACGTTGATTGACAGATGTCTCATCCAGTCAGCAGTGAGTAATCCCAAACCAATGGCACTGTCTCAAACTATACCTACCTCTTTCCAGTTTGTCTATTTGTCGTTGTGTTTTTCTGACTTGTTATTTTGTTTTCGAATTTGTCAGTGTGTTTTCTGACTTGTTATAATGTTTTTTGAATTGTTGTTGTGTTTTCTGAATTTTTATTTTGTTTTTTAGACTTGCATTTGGGTTTGTAATTTGTTATTTTTTTTTCAGAATTGTGATTTGTTCTGCACCTCTCGGCCACCGTACTTTTATCTGCTGTATTTTAGTTTATATATATACATTTTTTTTTTTTTTTACATTTTTAATAATAACCGTAAAAATAACTTTTATATTAACATTTACTGTATGCAGCAACTGATATTCACATGCACTTTATATAAGTAGTCTGATATACTATTATACAGACCTCATTGATACATTACAAACTTAATGTTACTGTTTGGCCATCTAAATATTAGCAACAGTACATTTGTGATATATGCCTCAATTTGGGCCTCTGACTAACTAACAGTGGTGGATGAAGTACCTGAAAGCCACACTTTAAGTAAAAGTACAGATATCTTACCGGTAGAAGTTTAAGTCACCGTTGTTGGGTTTGAGAGGATTTAAAGCGCAATGACCATATTCCAGATATCAAATCTCAAAATATGTCATTTCCATATCTCAATACATATTTTACAGTCACCGTTATGCAGATTGATCATAAACACAGCTAAAAGGGTTCCTACCAGTGGCCATCCTTCACAAAACTTAACATCTACCAGAGTTTTATCATAGGTAGAATGCAAAATGTTTCAATACAAGCATTTTAGTCAAATGTCATGTATACAATATTTCAAACATTTAACCCAGTGGAGAAAATCAACCCACCGCAACAGTTTAAAATCAGCCCAATTCCGTGCAAAAAATGTGGATTTGGCAACCCTGCATCCAATTCGAGCTGCATCCAAAGTGATTTAAATACTCTGCATATTCATAGTGGCTCCCTGATGCTCACAAATTATTTTCAATATTAGAATGTTTACAGGAGCAGACTGTAATGGTCTGAAATTCAGCGAGAGTGGGATTAAGAAAACAGTCCCATGCAGGGCTTTGATCCAAAAACGCACACAATTAATGGCAACTATAGAAAGCAGAAGCCGAATCCCGACTTTGGCGTATTTAGAATCCTTCGCGGACCCTTTAGGTATGGCTAACTAAACTGTTTTTAAGATTGTCATACGCTTTTGTTTGGTGTTTGTTTTTTCAGCAGTTGGAACAGTTTTTTTTAGACAAAAATGGCTTATATAGTATGAAGTATATCATGTGAAAAATGGACCGTCAACCTGACAGAAAAAACAACGTTATCTTCAGTGGTGTAATGTAATGAAGTAATAATACTTTCGTTACAGTACTTAAGTATGTTTTGGGAGTATCTGTACTTTACTTGAGTTTTTATATTTCAGCCAACTTTTACTTTTACTCCACTACATTTCCTAATTAAAATGTATACTTTTACTCCGATACATTTCCCCGAAACATATTCGTTACTTACAACAAAATAGTCAGAAGTCTGCAGGAATGCAAGTTTGACGAATCAGTGGTCTGGCTTTTGCAAGTTAGACTCCTAAAAACACCATTGCTCATGTGCAAACAAGTGCGCGCACAACTGCGGATGATTTCATTTTCCACTCAAGTCGAGTCTGTGTGTGCGATACAGCATCGTCTGTGATAATATGGTAAGTGTCGTAATGCTGTGCAATCGGACATTATCAAGTAGGCTATATCAACAAATCACACACAGAATGCACGCACGTTGATTTATTAGTCTATTAAACTCAAAAAGGCATTCTAAATTGTAGATGGCAAAAAATGCTTCTGTATGCTTTTTATATTTATGTAATTTAATATAGTTAACTTAATCTATTCTATATCACACAAAGTAGTACCGTTTTTCTGCAGATATCAGCTTGATAACACATTTAATAATAATTTTATAAAAATTCAGTAAAGCAATAAGTGACTTACATTTGAGACATAATATTGCTTGTTTTTGCTAAATTTAGCTAACGAATATAGTTACAAACAAAGATCACAGCACTGTTTTACGTCTCTGAGCAACACGATGGTGTTATATGAATGAATGCATTTAACCTGCAGTTACAAATGCATAAATAATGTTTTGTTTTTAACATAAAACGTTGAATACTGATATTTGAAATGATTTAAAAACAGGAAAAAATACAGTCGAAATGTGAAATTAAAACCGCCAATAGGTGTGACTGTTTAAATGAGTGAGACATTGAGATTCAACAGATTAATTCAAACGACTGATTCATTCAGAAACAAAGCATTTGACCGTTTGTGTTAATGAGTGAATCACTGAATCATTTATTCAACCGATTCGTTCAAAAAGCTGATTTATCTTAAAACAGTATTAGTTTAGCATACCTAAAGGGTCCGGACAGGATTTCTAAATCGCCCAAAATGTCCGGGATTCGGCTTCTGCTTTCTATAGTTGCCATTCATTGTGTGCGTTTTTGTATCAAAGCCCTGCACGGGACTGTTTTCTTAATCCCGCTCCCGCTGAATTTCTGACCATTACAGTCTGCTCCTGCAAACATTCTAATATTGTATATAATTTTCGCGCATCAGGGAGCCTGCTATCAATATGCGGGTTATTTAAATCACTTTGGATGCAGCTCGAATTGGATGCAGGGTTGCCAAATCCACATTTTTTGCATGAAATAGGGCTGATTTTAAACTGTTGCGGTGGGGTGATTTTCTCCACTGGGTTAAATGTTTGAAATATTGTATACATGACATTTGACTAAAATGCTTGTATTGAAACATTTTGCATTCTACCTATGATAAAACTCTGGTAGATGTTAAATTTTGTGAAGGATGGCCACTGGTAGGAACCCTTTTAGCTGTGTTTATGATCAATGTGCATAACAGTGACTGTAAAATGTGTATTTTAGGTATGGAAATGACATATTTTGAGATTTGATATCTGGAATATGGTCATTGCGCTTTAACCCACTCGGCCTCCACCCCCCCCCCCCACACGGCCCCTCTTTCTTGAAAACCTCAAAAATAGTCACCCTACTTCCAACACAGTACCACACATCTTAAATAACAAGCTCTCAAGTGCCCACAGCTGGGCGTTTTCAAAAGAGCATCTGGCATTTTCAGCTAAAGGCGCTTTGGTAGACACACCGCCTAATGCTGCACAACACAGCTTAACACACCCTAACACAAGCCAATACACCCAGCGTATCTTAACGCGACCCTATATAAGCTTAATATGCTGCTTATTATAAGCATGTTTGGGCTTGTTGTCAAAGTCAATAAGGTCACAGATTGTGTTTTAGCTTATTTTCAGAACACAGTCACAATTTTGCTTATAGTCCCCATAGCACAAGGAGGTCTGACTGATTGGTAATATCCCACCTACTGTTCAAGCTGCATTCAACATAACGATGCATAAATGTGCACATGAAAGAGAGATTTATTTAATGATTTAGATCAGGGTTGCCAGGTCAAAACTAGCCCACAACCAGGCCAAACTAGCCCAGTCAAAACCTCCTACGGGGAGTTCCACCTTTGTTGAAATTGCGTTCCAAAGGTTTAAGGGGTTTCACATATATATATAGTTGGTTTTATATATATTACACATTTAAGCTCCGGTAAATTAGATCAATGATTCAAGCACCTATTCCCCTCATCCACCTACCCACCCCCACACACACCCAGACCGCCTAACACAATGTAACACCTCAACAAAGCCCAATATCTCTTAACACAGCACAGAACAAAATGCATCTTTGCACAGAATGCAACACTAAAATCTTTCAGATTCATCATTTCTAATAAAAAAATTGGTTTGGATGACATTCTTAATGGAGATGCCAGCACAGATACAAAATCCCAAGGCATTCACTGCAATCACGACAATCCTCTAATTGTCTAAATTAAGTCTCTGTAATTCTGCTCTAATAGCCCTCCATTAGTCAAACAAAGATTTACTCACAAACAGACTGCTGCGTTCTCCAGACCGAACAGATTCCAGTCTCATTCCAGTCTACATTACCAGAGCCGGCCAGACCCCAGGACATTCACTCAGACCTCTCTGGAGGACATCGTGCCTTTATACGCTCGGGTGAGGTCCATCTAAGGACAGCCTGGATTATGTAAAGATAACACATAACCCCAAAATCAATCCATTAAAATTCAGACTCACAGATCAATGAGAAAATAACAATCTTCCAGGAACACGATGGCCAGAGCAGTGGCTGATTTTGACGCAATTGCTTATAGATCATGAGGGCACAGCTAACAGAGTATCTGACTGTAAATTCAGCAGGGTTTGGACAGCATGAATTAATCTGGACAGCACAGGACACCCTACATTGAAAGCTGGTGCCTCTGATAAGATATAAAAAAGAGGGGGAGAGAAAGCTGAAGAACGGAGAGATGTTTGATGATGAAGCATGCGTGACGGTCCACAGGGATTTAAGCACAGCTGGTTCGTCTTTTTCATCTGGCTAGTCTTGTTCCAGATCTAATAGGCTGAATGCACAACCGATTGGGCACCATGCAGACACTTTAAATGCTTCTGCATTTTAATTGGCTCCTGGAGGTGTTTCAATAACTGTTAAATTAATGAAGTCAGGAGGAGAGGAAATGGCAATACTACTCTTTTTTTTAATCTTTTGTGTTCTGCTGTATGTGCTGCAGTGGATGCTGGGTAATCTACTCTAAGATCTATCCCTTGAGGAAAATAACTGGAAGAGTGTTAGTGAGCTGCCAAAGTTCTCGGCAGTTGCCATGGTAACACCCAATCCCTGCTCTCTTCAGGAGGGAATGCTCTAAAAATCTCAGCATCTGATTTTACATTGTGACGAGACATAAAGTGATACCCAAACGTATAGTTAGTCTCAATGTATGCGCTGATTCTCAGATCTACAGCTGTATAGCACTCCTCCCCTAGGCTACATGGGAAAGACATTCAATATCTCATTACATGACGCATAGAGGACAGATACACACAAGCCCAGGGCAATAAAATAGTCAGCTATAATGGTGCAGCTATTGTTTAGTGTACAAGATGACCCAGGTTTGATTCTAGAGACCAATTCATTTTCAAATAAATGCTGTTCTTTTGAACTTCTATTCATCAGAGAAAAAACATATAGTTTTTTGATATATATATCCTTCCACAAAAAAAAATATTTATGAAGTTTTCAACATTAATAAAAAGAAACTGTTATTAATAATTCTCAACAATGATAACTGATAATTACTGAGCATCAAATCAGCATATTAGAGTGATCTCTGAAGGATCATGTGACACTGAAGAATGGATACAGGAATAAATTACATTTTAATGTATATTAAAATAGAAACACGTTATTTTACCATGTAATACATTATCACAATTTTGTTGTTTTTACTGTATTTTGATCAAAATTCATAGTATGCAAGAAACCAATCACAATTACATTATGGTTGTTGGTGTTATACTGTGTGAGTCAAACCCTATTTTCAAACTGCTTATACAGCCTTTGACCCCTGACTATGTTCTGACCCTGCAGGTTACACAATCTTAACTTAAAGATATTAGGAAAGATCTCAGAGCAACTGAAACTAGACATTAGTAGGCTAAAGCAAGCTTTGCGCCCCTTTTACGATTATAGATATATATATATATATATATATATATATATATATATATATATATAATATTAATATATATATATATTTATTTATTATTTTTTTTTTTTTTTTTTTTGTTTGTTTGTGTTTTTTTGTAAGAGATGGACTTTCTGAAATCAGAGAATTGCGAAAATAAATTCCATCACAAGATCTTTTAGTAATGGATAGTGACTCAGTCTACAGATTCTGCTTACGACTGAGTGTTTGGAGGTTAGGAAATATTATATATATATATATATAATATATAATATATATATTGTATACTAGTCAAATTTTGAAAGTGGACAAAACCTTTCATCAAAGTTGTTATAAAAACAAAAGTGTTCTTGCCTTAGGATCCAAATTTTTTGATCAACTGCAAAGTTGACTTACTGTAGTTAAAAGTTTACAAAAGTTTTCCTTTTGTCAGTTGAACAGAGGTCTGTGATGTGTGTGAGTGACCCTGAGGCCACCCGTGTGGGCTCGTGGACAGTGTCTAAGTGCCCTCTATAACTGTGATAGAAAAGAGCCTGAGGCCCTTCCAGTCATGCACAACAAACAGCCGGAAAAAACGCTAAGACTACAAATTGATGCGAAGGTCGGCCAAACAGCCCTCACTAATCGAAGTATTTATCAATCTACCAAATTATATAGAAATAATCTCCCTTTACGTTTTTCACTGGTGTCTGCTCTTTAATATAATATAAT
Source organism: Sinocyclocheilus anophthalmus (assembly GCA_018155175.1). Lineage (NCBI taxonomy): Eukaryota > Metazoa > Chordata > Actinopteri > Cypriniformes > Cyprinidae > Sinocyclocheilus > Sinocyclocheilus anophthalmus. Next base: position 130,055 of record JADLZN010008588.1, on the reverse strand, counting down.
ATAATATAATATAAATATAAAATATAATATATATAATAGAATATAATAAGTATATTATAGTATATTATATTAAGACCAAGAAAAATTAATGAGATGCAAGAGATAGCAAATCAATGTTATTTATTCAACCACTTAATTTATTTCATTTAAGCAAGAAAAAAAAAATATTGTAACCAGACATGCATTGAGCAAAGGGTTTCTATACATGAACTAAAGTAGGCCACGAGCAGCTAGGAATGAGAACAAAGAAGATGGATGAATCTTACCCTCCTCCCCCCTCCCTGACCATCTCACAACAACCATTCACTCCTAGACTGTCTGGTTACCAAGGAAACAGCACCTGCAAAGGAAGGGACCATGCCTGAGAATCCTGTACCCGAGCCAGCAGGTCATGTGTTTGTTAAGAGACTAGGTTAACCCGCTTAACTGTAGCGCTGTACTGTGGACTGTTTGTATAAAATGGTGGCTGAAATTCAGGCAATTCACCCATCAGCCAAGAGGGGGATAGTGATTCATTTCATTGAGAGTACAAGTACTGAATTATTCCAAAACCAATAACACTTTTTCAACCAGTCAACTGAATTGTGTGGATTACTTTAAAATTTGAATGAAGGCATTTCTCAAAGCTGACCTGTGTGAGTGCTGTAAAGAAGCCTCCATGCCAAAAAGCCATCAGTCAACAATGTGTTTATAAGGTCACTGAATTATTCAGTGTAATATTAATGACTCATCACAATGAATTCTAACGGTCAGCAAAATTGAAGAAAGAAATATGCAACCATACATTTTTCCAACCTTTGCTAAATGTAAAAACAACAACACTGCAGTAACCTTCATCATATACTCCATATCATCAGTTACAACATCCCTAAAGACTGAAAAATTAAACTGAAGCTCTGAAAATGTGCAAGTACTGATCAATATTGCATTATGATCAGGCTTGAGTGAAACACAAAAGTGCCACTGACAAGTTTCAGCTCTCACATGTCTTTCAACAGAAACATATATATCCTGGGACATATCAATCTATGCTAACCACAACATGACTAAACCGTCATAAAAATCAGCTTGGACATCATACATATCATGTTTGCCAACACAATCTCATGGTAATTCATAACTGTTTTATATGTTTGTACAACTTGCATAACCCCCATTGACAGTTAGGTTTTGGGATGGCTCTTCAAGCTTCCTTTTTTTCTGAAAATCATATATGAATCACATTATATGAGCTCATACAAAATCACCACCTCGTAAAATACTGATTTTCTTCCTCAGCATATGAGAAAACACCAGCAGCAATCAGACCTTCTATTTAACCATAAATAACATGAATAAAATAAGCTTTCCAAAATGATATATTTGATTCTGATTTCACTGAAGCACACAAACAGAGATCACACACACAGAAACATTCAGGAGCACAGAAATGTCTTGTCAACCATGCTTTACAACTTTTAATAATAAAATGCTTCGATACTGATGAAAATAACCATAATTTTTACCCTTCCAGTCAAACTTTGCACTGCAGACATCTTTAACAGATTTAACTTGTCAATGCATTTAAATGTCCACGATTTAAGCAGGATAATGCACGGCAAGCTGTACATTAAACCATTTTAATGAACGCCTGGGAAGGCATCAGTTACATGGTTGGCTCTTTTGATCCCAATGTCAATTGCGGTCAACGTTTCATGCACAGCTAGCCATGGATTATCCATCGTGATCTCTATTTGAGACAAAAAAATAAATAAATCATGATTCTCAATTTATCCAGAATACATACATAAACAAAACTGGCCTATATATTGTTTTTATACAGATTAACTGCCATATTCATTATCATATTTTCATCACTCAGGAAGTAAGCTCTTATAGATTGTTCATAAAGCACAACTATCTTGTCTCTGAATAGCCAGCAAGGTTTTACTAGCAATAACATCACCCAGTGGCTGTCACGTTCTATAATGCTCACATACCATTATGCAAGCAGTTATGCAAGTTGAGTCACCAAGCTGTGCAGGGGTGGTCCAGACATGGGTTTTCATAGACAGTGACTCCCTGGTCCCTGAAACATCTAGAATTAATGCTGGTTGAACTCAGCCTTTATGCTTATTAACCACAGGTAGAAGTTGTGGCCTTAATTTAGCCCCATTCAGCTTCAGGTTTAGAGTCTCATTGGATCAGGTATTGCTGTGCATCCCCCCCTCTCAGACACACAGTCTCTCTTAGAATGTCATATATTGTTACAGATCAATCTGGAATATTTGGCCAGGTGCAGCGTTCAGTTAAGAAATATTTTTGAAATAATGACGTCTGATGAAGGCCTGGATACTGGCCGAAACCATCACATGTATTTTAACCGACAAAGTTGCATTTTTTTCAAGAGTGCTGAACCTTTTCTAATTGAAATAATGATAGTGTCCACACATAATATGATATACTACATAACTGTTTCCTAATTAGCTGTGCTCATGTAAATTAATTAAATAAATTGTAAAAAATTAAACTCAAATCAACATGTCATGCCAATGCATGCATTACAGCAGGATAATGTACACTCAGCTGGTCACTATAAAATTAAGCTGTCAGTACACTAATCTGTTTATTAGACACAGCCAATTACAAAATGGCAGATGTAAAAAAAAAAAAAAAAAGAATTCCGGATTTACCATTTATCTCATTCACTATGTGTATGTTTATTGTGTATCTGGTAAAGTGGGTATTTTAAGCAACAGTTCAATGCTGAATAAATCTCTATCTATCTATCTATCTATCTATCTATCTATCTATCTATCTATCTAACAAAATAATGATTTTTCTAATAGTTTTCCTTAACTGAGGGTTATTGAGACAGTCTAATTTCTGAATCTGGTTTAGGATGAACCCAGTTTCTAACAAAAAAACTAAAGACTATTTACAATAATGTACTGACAAATCTAATAACATGTAATCAGCATCTCGAATAATCGTCACATTTTCTTAGTGCTCATGCATAATTCACGGTAATGGAGGCCAAGACACATTTGCAGAAGATTCCTTTTTGTTTCTATGGGCATCGAATGGCTTCAAATGACTGCTAGGAAGCTTTCATCATAAACTGAATAAGAAAATGACCCCCAACCTCGGGTTTCTGAATATTAAAGCCCATGACTTGGACAGAGCGGATATCCTTGCTGTTTTATTGTTGACCTTGGCCCTGATATTTGAACTGTGATATCAGACAGAGACATTCTTTCATTTTTAGACCCCTAAAACAACATAGTTGTTACCCTCGTGCAGTTTCATTTAATCTTATCAGCACTCGTTAACGAGTAAGATGCGGTGAACGGTCCTCTCTGGCGCCCTCATAAATATTCTCATCAGGACCTCAGCACGTCTCTCGGACACACAGCGTATAGAACCGTCAGATTTACCGCATAAATACCTCAAACATGCATATGTTGTGATACACCTGTCACCCGTGGTTTGACATATTCACTAATAGACTGAACTGGTTTAAATCTTACCTCATGTTCAGCAGCGTTGGTGGTGTTTTCTGGGCGTGGAGGCGCTGCTGTCTTTCTCTGTGCGGATGCTGCGCGCTCTGATGTCACTCCCACACACCACATACGCTTTTCTCCATCTCTCTCTTTTTATTTTTTTTATCTCAAACGTAAATATTGGCAAGAAAAATACGCGATTACCTCAACGTGCAAACGTAGCTCTGTCGAGGAATGTGGTTGCAGTATGATTAACTGTGAAAAGGTATCACATTATCTTGTATTTTTAATAATAAACCTAATAGTAGACTAAAGTTTATTTTTTTAGAACAATTCAAAATGTATATATTATACAGTATAGCTGACTCAGAAAACATCATGTTATTTATTTATTTATTTTACAATAGCTGTTGTGTAAAAGTGAACAAAACCACTTTCAGTCAAGAGTCAGCTGTATGTGTAATGATGAAGGTGCAGTTTGAATAGTCAGACTGTGTCAATAAATGTTATGAATTTATCAAATTGATTCATTTTAATTGATTAATACAAATAAATAATACAATGAAAATAGGGGTATTTGTAAATAGTTACACTCTTTAAGGAACAAAATTTGTCAGTACCCTTTCAAAAAGTAGAACTTTGTAACTTATTTAAACGGTTCATATAAGTACCTAAAGTGTATGTATCTACCAAAATGGTATATAACCACAGCTTTTGTACCTTTTTTCTGAGAGTGTATATAACTCAATTATTGCGTTTGTAAACGTTCTTTTTATTGCTTATGACAATCCTGTATATATTGTTACAACATGTCACAGTATTGGTCAATGTGTGTTTTAAAAAGTCACCTCAGTCTCTCCGATACACTCTTAAAAATAAAGGTTCTTCTAGGCATCGCTGTGAAAAACCCCTTTTGTAAGCTTTATTTTTAAGAGTGTATATTTTGAGTTTAGGTTGTCTTTGTTATTTCATTTTCTGTCTTTAAATTTCAAGTCTTGGCTACAGACACAAGCTCATCATTACTGTCTGGGGGAAAAATAACTATAATTCATATGACACACACTGGTCTTTTGTGACAACATACCCCGATACTGGAAACAAAAAACTATTATGGAACAATGCAGATGTTAGTCTGCGGAGGATGGTGCTAGCTTTGTCATGGGTTCAAATTCAAGAGAAACAAACAAACAATAAAATAAAATAAAAACATGCTGATGAAATTGAATTGAATTTAAAGTCATTTTAGATAAAAGTGTCTATCAAATGAACAAATATCAAACTACTGACATACTATTCTCTTGAACAAAAGTGTGCATTGGGCTCAAAAAAAGGCTGATGTCACTAGTTTGGAGGACTGTAGGGGAATCTTGCCACAGGCTGCTTGAAACAACACATTCATAATAGTCGTGGCCTAATGGTTAGAGCGTCAGACTCGTAACCCAAAGGTTGTGGGAGCGAGTCTCGTACCGGCAGGGATTGTAGGTGGGGGGAGTGAATGTACAGCGCTCTCTTCCACTTTCAATACCACGACTGAGGTGCCCTTGAGCAAGGCACCGAACCCCCAACTACTCCCCGGGCGACGCAGCATAAATGGCTGCCCACTGCTCCGGGTGTGTGTTCACGGTGTGTGTGTGTTCACTGCTGTGTGTGTGCACTTTGGATGGGTTAAATGCAGAGCACTAATTCTGAGTATGGGTCACCATACTTGGCCACATGTCACTTCACTTTAATATTTAATGTGAAACATTTATTTCTCTAATACTTAATGAGGCAAGCCATCTTGTTAGCACTCTCTTTGAAATAAAACTGCTGTCACTATCCCACAGTTGACATGGCTATAATACTCTAAAAGAGGTTTCATCTTGGTCATTGTGGGATAAGCTGTACTGTAATTCATGTTGTGTGAGGATTTCTCGAGAAGATACAACAAAACATTTTATTAATTAGACTACTGATGTCATTTGGGAAGTCACAAGAAATCTGATCTAAAAATAAACAAACCTCATATAAAATCTGATGTCAGCAGTCTTTGCAAAAAAAAAAAGGGGGTGATTTAAACAGTGTCAATAAATATTTAATACAATTTAAAACAAATAGTTTTTTTAATGACAGGGATTTGGAATTGAGTGTTATGGGGGGCAGTGAGCATTTAATTTGTGATGTAAATTAGCTGTTTTAACCTCTTAAGACCCGAGAAAATAATTTTTAGGAAAAAAATTTTTTTTTCATGTCTTTAAATTGTTTAGAGCCGGGGTGCCCAAACTCGGTCTGGAGGGCCGATGTCCTGCAGAGTTTAAATCCAACCCCAATTAAACACACCTGAACCAGCTAATCAAGCTCTTACTAGGCATGCTAGAAACTTGAAGGCAGGTGTGTTGAGGCAAGTTGGAGCTAAACTCTGCAGGACACCGGCCTCCAGGACCGAGTTTGGGCACCCCTGGTAAAAAAAATAAAATAAAAAATTATGTTCCTTCATAAGTTATTGCTATGTCTCTCAGTTCGAGGACATCGGGATCAATAAAAAAAAAAAAAAGGACATGACATGCAGAACAGCCATAGCAAAACCATTTTAAGTTTTCAGGATTTTTTTTTTTTTTTACCAAACTTTGTATAAAAATGATTCTCAACTATGTTATAACAGAATAATTTGATATACCATTTTTCTTCATGCAAAATGTGTCGTAAAAGTGTGTCGATGCACATTCTATGCATATCTATAACTAAATCTAATTGCAATGAATTGTTTTTGGGGCCAACACTTAATTGTGTGCAAAAAGAAAGGTGACAATAATGGGGTCACAGGGTCTCAGGAGGTTAAAAAGTGTCATACAGACGCTTCATTTACTGCGAAATATTGTGTTAATTACTTTGTCTATCATCAAAAAACCATTGGAGGGAGACAAATACTAATTCACCAGTGAACAAAAGGTTATCCTGACGCCAGAATGAGCACACCTTATAGTTAAGGTGTGTCAACTCCTTGGGAGTCTGTTGTTGAGAGATGTGAATAACTTAATACTTTAATGTTTACATATTGATTTAATTCCTTAATTATATATATTTTCTTTTCTTTCTTTCCTAAATAAAACTGGGCCAACTGTCTTAATAGGAAGTAAATCATATGATTACATCATCAGATGCACGCATGTCATCTAATCCTCAATTTAATTAAATAAATACATTAATTAATAAATAATAGCCTATAGATGATTTAACCGTAGGTTATATCCGAAAATATTCTTAACCATACAGAATGGCGTTTCAAGGCTATTTTTACTGGCGTGTCCCAGTAAAAAAACTCGCTTAATTAACATGCCTTTTGCACATCTACCCGTCCCTGAATTTTAGTCCCTTTATTTCTATATCCCGACAAGACTGATTGCTGAAGCACTTCTATTAGCTATTTTAAAATATAGTAGCCTACTATTTCCATCATTCCAGTGCCTCCATCCATCCCCAGTGTGTCCCCATAGAGGAAATGTCGAGCTCAAAATGGTGTTTTATTAATGTAACATGCCCCCGTTAGTGCCGGAATATGTAGAATGATCGACATGGCGTAGACGGAGAACAGTTGAACGGTATAGAGCAGGTGGGGTTTTTGTTCTCGTCGTGTAACGGGACACAGGACGCGGGGGTGAGCCGCATATCGCGTGCGTCAGAGAGGACGCAGTAGGACAGCTGGAGCACGCGCGCCGCCCGCACCAAGAGCAATAACAGCAGTTTTCAGCGACATCGCTCGATTTACGCCATGCAAATAACACGAGAAAATGAAACGGGACTGGTGCGGCAGAGAATGTAAGAGATTTGTCGTGTAGCCTATCTCCTGATGCTTCCTATAATTTATGACTAACAAGATTTGGGACGTTGCTACACAGTCGCCAGGTAAGAATAAATCGCTTTTCACTAGCGGTACGTGCATACTTGTTTTAAGCGTTCAGACAAATGCGGTACGCTCGTGTCTTTGACGCGCGTCCTTCGTGTAACGGACCGCAATAGCATCTTTCGGCGCACAGCGACGTAATGACTTTGAGGATCCTTTGCATTTTGTTATCCGTCGCCTGTGTGTGTGAACGATGCTCTTTTGACGACTTCAAAAAAAAAAAATCGCTCTTCTTCCGTAAAAAATGACGTTCGGTTCAGTGCGTATCCATGTGAATTAACGTTACGCGCGGATGATGTATTTGTCTCAGCGTGAATGTGAACGCGACTTGTGATTTAGTTAAAAAAATAATAATAATAAATGAAATAGCATATTATCCACGGCCTCCCATTGCTTGTTCATTCAGGTTGCATGGCCTACATGCTTTATTACCCAACTGGCTGAGAGAAAACAACAGGATGCCTGTTTTGAATGTCGCCTAATTTCAGCTTTACGTGCAATATTAACGCCAGATGAAACAGCAAACCCCGTTGATTAAGAGATGCGGACCTTCTCGGATCTGCATTCCATCAGAGCTCTGACGGGCTCAGGATCGAGCTTATAGAGTAAGAATTGAGTTGATGGGCTGTGGTATTTTTAGACATCACATGCGATAGACGTTTGCATGTCTCCTGTAGCCTTTTAGGCCATCTCAGTTACATATTTCCTCAGCTCAAGATGTAGTTTTGAAATATTTCTTTGAGAAAAATACAAATAATCCGTGTTGGTTAATACATTGCCCTATGAATAGCCCACACAAGAAAATCTGAACTGATCTGAGGTTACATATTTTTTTAGTAATCATTCATCACTGTAAATAGTTTCTTTCACCTCAGTGTATGAATAGGCTGCAGTGACGCAAATTAAACCCACTGTTTGCCAGGTGGTTACTAGGGTAACTGACAGAAAAGATGACAGGAACATTAGAAATATATTTATTATATATATTATATATATATATATATATTAATTATATATATATATTATATTTGGCTCCCCCAGTATTCTTGAGTTCATCAGTATCGCTGATGACATCCTCACTCTTGTTTTTGCTCATCTCTCCATCATCCTATACAGCCCCAGGGCGTTTCCGTAACCGGAGGAATTACCAGAGTTCCAAAAGCATGCCAACGAGATGTTCCCAAGAGCTCAGGGATGTCTTTTCTAAATAATCTTAGGTGTTCAAAGGCTGAGGCAGGGGTTGTAGCCTCATTTCAGAAGGTGCGGGGGACGAAAGGTAGATATAAAAAAAAGAAAAAACAAACAAACAAAAAAAAAAAATATATATAAAATTCAATGTTAACCTTTTTTTTTTCTGTAATCTATATAAACCTACCAGTCAACAGTTTTTGAACAATCGTATGTTTAATGTCTTAATGTTTCCAAACGTTTCTGTTTTTCTGTGAAAACAACTGTTTTCATACAGACGGAAGTTAGCGCTTTGGCCAATTAGGAATTTACTGGTCGACTTAGCGGGGAGAGCCCCTCGGCTTCGAGTGATGAATGAAACATACATACGGGAATGTTTAGCGGCTTGATGTTTTTCATTCGCCTTCTTCTGGGTCGAATAAACATCAGATCATGCCAGAATATCTGTCTCTAGATTTAAATTCTATATTATTCACACCGGTCTTGGAAAACCTCTATGCGAACACATTGACCCGAAAAAGGTGGGGGATGAATTTACGTGATATTAAAAGTGGGGGGGACCCCGCGTAATCTACGCCCCTGGCCTGATGCATCTAATGGACACAGCCACCTGTACAACACCAGCAGAAAACAAATGGCGATACATTCCGTGGAGCCTTAAGGCTTTACAGCACACTCATGGCCAACCAGGACAAACCAGGCTTGGAATGATTACATTTTTTCTCAGTCGCTTTGGTGCATTTCTCAAGTCAGAAATGAAATTCTCAAAATTACTTGTTCAACCTCCACATCATCTAATGAATTGTGCACATCATAAAAGCTGTTTCTCGTTTTTTTGACCAAGTTGCGAATGCTTTGGTACATTCAAGCAATTGATTATGTACATTTGTCTGCGGTTTCCTACATTTTCGGTTGCTAAAGTCATGTTGCTCAAAATGTATTAAATAGTTCTCTGTGCAATAGTCTTACCCCCCAAAACATCTAGGCATTAGTTCATCGTATAAGTCATTAAATGCAAAATGGTTGATCTAGTTGTTATAAACTGTTACGCATTATTTTTTACACATTATTATTAGACTTTTTGTAAATTTAGCATGAATTGTGCAAGTGAATATTGACTTTCACTAATGAAGAGAATTGATAAACCAGTTCTCTGAAATAGCTCAAAGGTGCATCTCATGAACCTTCAATTGGAAAGCATATATAGACAGAGGACAACACAAGAGTTACAAATTCTGACAATGGATATTTTCTCCTCGATGGCCCGGTAAATCAACAGTAGCTCTGTGGCCGATGACATTTCAACCACGCCTTCTGCTTTTGGTCAGGTTGAAGCCAGCCTCATCCACATATGAAGTTGTGAGATGGTTCACTTGACTCCAGTTCCAAGTTGCATTGCAAGGGCAGATATTCGTTGTGATGTAGATGAGAATCTGTGGGCCGACAGACTGGCACGTCAGGAGGTGCAGGTGCAACTCCTCATACAGTGCTGCAGGCAAAAGCAAAGTTCTGCCTAAAGAGTGTTTCCTGTGTTTGCCTTTCTAATTTTGTATTTTCACCTTTGTGCCCATATTTCTTTTCTATATCACAATCACGTTTTAATGTTTTTTTTTTGTCATACCACTAGTAAAGTGTAACTGTGCATCCAATCCAGTCTCTTTCAATCAATATCCCACATACAGTAATGTGTAAATTTGTACTTTTGAAATGGATATATGGCATACATAAGAAGTGCAGCCTTCTGCATTTCAATACAGTAACTGTCATCCAAACTGTTGCCATAGTTTACATCAGGTAATTCTAACAGTATGAGAAATGCACATACTTGCTCACAAGGATGATTTGAGAAATGCACCAAAGTGACTGAGAAAAACTGTAACTGTTGTAAAATCACTGTAATTCATAGTTTTGAGTAGCTTAACAGCCAGCAGCAACACCATTATTCAATAAATAGTTATATTTATTGATGTTACAGTTTTTCTCAGTCGCTTTGGTGCAAGGGTGCATGGGATGGTTGCTAGGGTGTTGCTATGTGGTCGCTAAGGTTCCTGGGGTGGTTGCTAGGGTGTTGCTATGCGGTTGCTAGGGTACCCAGAGCAGTTGCTACAGTGTTATATTTATTGATATTGCAGTTTTTCTCAGTCGCTTTGGTGCTAGGGTACATGGGATGGTTGCTACGGTGTTGCTATGTGGTCGCTAAGGTACCCGGGCATGGTTGCTATGGTGTTGCTATGCAGTTGCTGGGGTACCCAGAGTGGATTCTAAGGTGTTGCTATGTGGTTGCTAGGGTACATGGGTCGGTTGCTAGGGTGTTGCTATGCAGTTTCTAGGGTACCTGGGGTGGTTGCTAAGGTTTGGCTATGGGTTGCTAGGGTAACCAGGGGCAGGTGATACGGTGTTGCATGCAGTTTCTAGGGTAATCGTGGTGGTTGCTAGGTTGGTTTGGATGGTTGCTAGAGGGCTAGATAGATAGTCAGATAGATAGATAGATAGCTAGATAGCTAGATAGATAAGAAATATTAGATATATAAGTTTGAATTAGTTCAAATGGCTTAGAAATATAGTGCATAGAAGGGAAGCTTGATTGAATCTCAAGGGATTCTGGAAGTTTAAGTTTGAATTTTGACAGTTGGAGTTTGAATAGTCTTGGCTCATTTTGAACATTCCGTCAATGTAAGTCTATGGGATTTTTCCCAGTTTTAATCGTAATTTTTTTGCAAAACCGTAAGTCCGATCAGTTAGAAAAAATATAGCACTCCCGGTCAGATCAGTCTGAAGAGTTGGGCTGCTGAGTTTGGAGTTTGTAGAGTTAAAGCTCTATTAGGGTTGGGAGCTATCCCGGTATGAAAGTGACTTGTAATGTATTATGTTGTTCGATGATATGAATTTTGCTATACCGTGGACACCGTTATATATTCATGAATTCAACTTTTGCATTTATATAGTTTTGTTCAATTTGGTACGCTTTGCAAATTTGAACACAAATGACGATAAAGAGTTGAGGCTGAACGTTTTTGTCCTCTGTGTGCAATGCCGTACTACACAGGCATTAGTAATCAAACAAACAGAGCATCGTAACAGACCAAATTAACAGAGCACAAACCGCCTACTCCAGTGGTTCCCAAACTGAGGGTGCGGCAAGTCTGAGGGATAGTGTACAGTCAGCACATTATTTTGCAAAAGAAACCTCTGCAGGGTGATAAAGACTACACTGTGTAATTTTCCCTGCTTATCATGTGACCAATTGTCTGATAAGTAAATAATTCAGACATTTTTTAATTACCTCAAAATGACTCGCAGTATTGAGTGCTTCGTTATCAGTTGTGGTTGTATCAATAGCAGACCACTAGATGGCGCGATTGAAGAATCAGAGTTGTTTTGCAGGCAGCCATGTAGAAATATAAATAAGCGTTAGCGGTAGTTTGGCAGGCACGTGCAGGTCAAGCTTGCATAAGCTGATACAATCTACCTATATGAATACGACACCTATCGCGGCATTCCTGTATAAGCTGTATTCAGTATTATTCAGCAGATTTTCAGCTTGCTCAGGAGCAAATTATTCTCCTCCATCCCCAGCTCCTCCTTTCGCCACAGTCAGGACTTGGCTTTCTGATATTCCTTGCTAATCAGACTCCTTTATCTTTAATAAAGTGTTACACTTAAATATCGTTAAGTACATTAATGATATCTGCCTTGTTCTGTTCTGTTAACCCTAGGGGGGTTATATTGCTGCTCTCCCTGCTCATTCATGACAAACTGCATGGATGGGCAGGGAGTTTTTGCCCAGAACAGAACCATACCGCCAAACCAAACTTTATGCTAATTATCTATAATTTTGATGATAGTGGTCCTGACAGAAATGCAGATGAGTTTGTCTTGAAGCATGAAAGTTACAAGTTTGTGAAAGGACTTCCAGTGCCAGGTAAATGTAAAGGAGATTATGAATATACTTAAGATTCACAAATACAAAAACGACGTGTCTACACCAGATGCGAGCGGCGCGATTTGACAAAAGCAAATAGAACCCAGTGATGTTCTCTGCTTTGAGCGGCGCGACACGGCAAATCCATGACAAAAAACTGATGGCGCGTTCTATTTCTGACTAACTCCAGCGCTCTGACACAAAGGACTATTTCAAATATTCATAAGAGAATCGTGAAAAAAAATAGTTTCCAAAAACAATAAGCAGCACAAATGTTTACAACATTGACAATAATCAGAAAAGGTTACTGAGCAGCAAATCAGCATATATTAGAATGATTTCAGAAGGATCATGTGACACTGAAGATTGGAGTTATGGCTGCTGAAAATTCAGCATTGCCATCACATGAATAAATTACACTATATATTAAAAAATTCAAATAGATATTTAAATGAAAATATTTCACATTATATTTCACATTTACTGTATATTTTATCAAATAAATGTAGCCTTGGTGTGCATAAGAGACTTTCCAAAAAAAAAAGAGGGGTTGGGGGGGCCTTGAAAATCAAGGAACCACTGGCCTACTCAAACACACAACATTTAATTAAATTTAATTCATACAGGCCTACCACATGTTGCACGTTTGCACTTTTTGAGAAAAAACAATGGCACAATAAAAAAGTACTTTTCTGGTCTATGTCCAATCCCTCACTTTTTCTAGTTAAAATATTTTGAGTAAATATTTTGCCTGTAATTTTTTTTCCCCTCATATCGCAATATAATATCGATATCGCCTGGACAGTGTAAAATATCGTGATATGAATTTTAGATCATATTGCCCACCCCCACCCCTATAGGGTTAGAGTTGAGCATTTTAGTAAGAAGCAATAATAATAAGTTTAAGACGGATTTCAGTAAGTTGGCTTTCTCAGGCCAACTTAATAATAACGCTAAAAGTTTTAATAATAGTTATAATTCTAGCTGTCCACACTACAATGACACAGGGGAACAGTTTTGTTGAAATCATTTTCAGAATTTTTTCACAGTTGAATGAAAAGACATTGACAGCCTATCATAGTCTTTAAAAAGCATTTAAAGTGGCAGGTGGCATAACTGCATCAATTGCTTAGAATAAACAGAACAATATTATGTGTTAATGTGTACTCTAGTATAGTTAGTTTTATTATCTTTAGTCATTGTTCTTGGTGTGAACGGGTAGTTTGGCTTTCGGTTTAAATTGAACATTGAAAGTCATAATTATGAAATAAAATGTATTATGCCATATAATTTTGACAATGTAAAAAAGTTAAAAAAAATACTTTTAGTATTATTAGTAATTTAGATTTTATTTTTTCATATAATTATATATATTTTATTCTTATGAGGCAGAAGTTCCATACACTTGGGCCATAAATGTATATAAAATTATGTAATGACAATGCTGATTACCCGTTGGCACCACAAAAATGTAAATATATGCTTTCCTAATGGATATCCTGAGCTGTGATTCACACTTTTAACACCACTGCAATCTACCTTAATATACTTTTTGCTTGCAAAGGGCTTATGAGAAATAAATGGTTACATTGAATGGTTTTTGAATGGAGAAGCTTGTGTAGTTACTACAGTCTATGACTTGTGGGCGAAGTGGCCCACAAACAATAATCAAGCTCTGAGCCTTTAGCTCATTCAATCAGTATTTTCAGTTCTGTATCAGTATTAACTGCCTGTTTAACAAAATGTTACATTTGTAGCTGAAATCTAGTAGCTGTTCATATTGATAAAGTGTCTTGAATTTTTTTTATTGTTGTTGTGTCTGTGGAAAGGACAGAAAGTACAGAAATGGTATCTCATCCAGCCATTTATTTATCTTCACTCTCACTGTTATTTTTCATATGACTGATCCATTGTACTCAAAAGCACATTGCATCACTCAGTCTTGTGCATTAACTCCAATGGGCAGGATTTACTAAGCCTCTTTATAAAATGTCTGACCTTAACATTTGATCAGAATTGTACTATAAGAAAAACAAAAAGATGGAATATTTAATATACTTAATATTCCAAACTTGCTTTCCACTGAGATTGCGTCTTATGCTGCCGACAAACCAAAGAGGTCTTTAGTAAGAGGCTCATCTGGTCTCTGTTCATTTTCAAGCACTTAAATGCAGACAAAGTTCTCTGTTAATCAGACCGCATTGGTCTGGTTTGTGTGTATTGATCTGTGATGTGAAAATTAGGCATTTGCATAAATCTGTCTTGAGGCAGTCTGGAAATGGCCACTGTCTCCAAATGCTGCAATAATTCAGTAAGGTGCCAGAAATATCTGGTGTGATCTTGCTTTCCACGGGAGACTGAGTCCAATGGCTGCTTCACAGCAAGATAAATGAGTCATTAATAGATGACCTTGATGCTGATGGCAGCAGAGAGAGACCGTCCTACTCAATTCACAAAGGCACACAGGCATACACTCTCATGTATTTACACACACACACACACAGACAGACAGAAACGTGTCATGTCAGGAAAATGCTGACCATTGTCTTTCCATCCTCATCCTATTGCTTTAACACTGTCGTTATAAATTATATGTGTCATTTCTGAGGGTAGCAGCATCAAACTATAATTCCAAACACCCCTCCATCTCTAATTGGTCAGAAAATCAGAGTCCCGCCTCAAACGCGCATTACTGGTTGAGCCGATGTTGCTATATTGAGCTGGTCATTGACGGTGCTCAGACAAACAGATCAATGTTTTGATAGTGCCACAGAGCCACAGTGTTTACACTTTTGATGGAATAAACCTGTATGCTTACTTATCGTCATCTCTATATATTAAGCTGGAATAGAAAAAACAGAAACATAATTGACTTTTAAGAACATTTACCCAAAATGTTCTTTGGTTTAATGCAAAAAATTAGATAGTAGTATTTCTTGAACTGATCTGAAAAATGTATGCAGATTTATATATAGGCTATATATATTTTTCACTTTTTTGATTTTAATGTTTTAAAGTGAGAATGGTAAAATGCATAAATCTCAATCATAAGCACAGTATAATACTTGAGAGGGCACATAGATATATATTATATAATGCCATTCTAAAATTACCTTTACAATCACAAAACTTGAAAACTTTTATTTGAATCCCCCTTTGTAATTTCATATGATAATAAAAAAATATATATATTTCAATTAGTGCGTCAGTAGTGATGAAGCATAGCAATTTTTTGGTTATTTAAATTTTTCATTTAATAATTGCAAGACATTTTCATTAATTTTGTAATAAAGATTAGCACTAGTTTGCAATGAGTGGCTTTACATTTTCATGTATTCATTATTAACATTTTCATAATGATGTTTTGGCATATTGGTGGCTGATTCAAATGAATTTATGCAATCCAGTGTGTATGTTATCGTATTCGCTGAATACGTGATGTTTCGGGGTAGACCTTCATGCATACTTTTTTTCTAAAAAAAGCTTACATTTTCGTACAATTCACATCATACAAATTCATACAAAATCGCCATCTCATGTGAGATTGGGTTGGAAGTACCAGTTCTAGTCTTACTCTACGTTTGGGAACTGCAGAAGACAAATATATATATTGGATACACTGTCTTAATATGCATGTGTACCAAATGAAACCTTTTTTCCTTTTTCAGATCTCAGGGAATAATTGAGTCTTAACCGCCACATACCCCGACAAACCCAAGCAGCATGCCAGAGCAGAGTAACGATTACCGGGTGGTGGTGTTTGGAGCAGGGGGAGTGGGCAAGAGCTCCTTGGTTCTGCGCTTCGTTAAAGGCACCTTCAGGGACACCTACATCCCGACGGTGGAGGACACATACCGGCAGGTCATCAGCTGCGACAAGAGCGTATGCACTCTGGAGATCACCGACACCACTGGCAGCCACCAGTTCCCTGCTATGCAGCGTCTGTCCATCTCCAAGGGCCATGCCTTCATCCTGGTCTACTCCATCACAAGCAGGCAGTCGCTGGAGGAGCTGAAGCCCATCTACCAGCAAGTGCTGGCCATCAAAGGTAACGTGGAGAACATCCCCATCATGCTTGTTGGCAACAAGAGCGACGAGACCCAGCGCGAGGTGGAGACCAAGGAGGGCGAAGCTCAGGCAAACATCTGGAAATGCGCATTCATGGAAACATCCGCCAAGACCAACACCAACGTGAAGGAGCTTTTTCAGGAGCTCCTGAACCTGGATAAGAAGCGTGATATGAGTCTGAACATGCGCTCCAGCAAGCAGAGACGTGCAGACAAGCTGAAGGCCAAGTGCAGTGTGATGTAGGAGGCTGGATCCATCCATCACTCAACATGTAACTGACTCCTCCAAATGTACATAAGTCCCTCACCTTAAAGGAACAGTACGCGCAAAAAATTTAACTTCTGTCATCGTTTACTTATTGTCCTGCCATTTTAACCCATATGATTTTACTGTTTCCAGAGAACACAAAGAGAAGTTTTAATGCAATTGTACTGGCCGCACTTGTCCATGCAACCAAAAACCTTAAAAAAGTTGTCCATATTGCTTGTGAGATATATTCCAAGTCTTATGAGGGAGATCATATGATATCATATGATAACTGTGTGTTGAATTTCAGAATCCTGATTCATTCAGACCAGTTTTATGATTCTTTGAAAAGACTTACATTAACATGCCAAACTGACCCAGGGTGAATGTAAAACTGTAAATGTCAGCCTTTTTCCCACTCAGATCTGTAAGTCTTGGAAAAGAGCACTCTTCATATGGACCACCTTTATGATACTTTGATGGTGCTTTTGCACCTTTATGATTCTTTTATTTCTTCTTTTTGTGTGTTAAACTGAAGTAAGTGACACAATGTGCAAACGATGGCAGAACTTTCTTTTTCGGGCGAACTCTCCCTTTAACTCTCCATCCCTCTCAGTCTTAATCAGGTAATCTTTAGTGCGCATCCAAACATCAACCATCTCCCTTCCCCTGTATGTTCTGGCTCCTGTAGTGACTCTGTGTAGAAGACTATAAGAGCTGACACATGAAGCAGGGAGGAAGTCCCACGATTCTCACACATGCTCTCTCTGCTGCTTTCTGTTGACTTTTTATTGAATTCAAGACAGGCCAAATCATCAATGTGGCCATTTTTACATCAGGCTGTGTCTTTAACGGTACGGTTTCGAAATGCAGACATAAATGACGTGAACTGGTTCTGCATCGTATGGGATTCTCACCCACAGGAAGAAAAGGCCTGGGCACAGCTGAAGAGGCGACACTATCCGCTCTTCCAAATTACATATACTATAGCAGCACAAAAGAAGCCTGTTAGAAATCGGAATACAATTCGGGACGAAGGACATTCTTAGTTAACTGGCTTGCCAGTGATGTAACCTGGTATAACAGAGTAAAGTGCATAATGCATGTCTGATGATATAAACTACCTTCATATTAAATGTGATTGAGATATTTTCATCGAGAACAGAGCTATACCTTATTGAAGCACAGTGAATAAGTCCTAAATGTGATCATTTCTAAAAGCTATTTTTTTTTGTGATGGGGTGAGGTTCGGGGTGTCGATTGGTGATTTATTTTACTCTGTTTTGTTTTTCAAGTGTTGATGGCACTCAGAAACCTGAATATATGCATTTCAACATCTAACTAAAAACATATATCCTGTATGTGAAATCTATGTGTATTATGAGCACTAATGAAAACCCCTGTACAGCCCCTGTTTTTCTGTCAGTGTCTATATTTCCTCTGATTATTTAATGCCATTTGCTTTAGCAATACATGATATTAAAGCACTTTTAGAATCTTGAGCACATTCAAAACACAGAGCGTTAACCTTTACAAAAAAATGTTCTTGTCAAACACTCTGCGTTTACAACTTTACTGCAGATAAAGTGTTTATTCAATAAATATTATGTGAGGGACCAGAAAAATAAAGAAGCACAAACAAAAGGGAAATAATTATTGCTTGTTTTCTTTTGTGGTTCTGAACATCTGTATATAGTATAAAGTGGCTCCAAAGGTATGCATGAAAATATCTGAATTTCATTGCATTTAGATACAAAATATTAAACCAAGTGGCATCCTAAAACAACTGATGTTTGAGCTTTTCTCAGAATTAAAGTCACTTTTATTAGCCATTTATGAATCAACAGGACTCAATGTGACTTTTATGTGATGTATTAAGTTAGTTTATTAAATAGAAAAGTATCAATTGATTTATCATTTACAGCTTAAACTTCTTTTTGTGATGTTTTCCTTGGGAAAAAAAGCCACTTGCTTTGATATTTCTGTATTTCTTTAAAACAAAAGACATTACTACATTTTTAAGTGTAACTTAAATGTCAGATACTTTCTGGGGCCACTGTAGATAAGGTTGCAGGTACTTACAACAACAAAAAAATAACTTTTATATCAGTGATGTGAACTCTCTGCCCTTATGTTACTGCAGTAGTCATGATGGATGATAATGATGGATACTGAGGGGAATGAGTTTACCTGAAGAAGCAGAAAGAGCATCTGGTGGAACATCTGCTCAGTCAGTCGTGGTGTATCTCTAAAGATTCAACTGAAAGCGAAGCATTAATTAGCAGATGAAATAAAAGCATAGATTTGTGTGTGAAGATGTCACTAGGCTGTGTCCGTGTGCTGTGCAGTGTTCTGTTCAACTAGAAACGTTAAAATTTCCAACTATACTCTTGGATATTCACTTAGTCTGTGATTTCATGCAAACATGCTTCAGTCAGGGAGATGTACAGTACTGTACACATTCACTATTTACTTTTTAAGAAAAAGTTTAGCACAAAAGACTTCATGGTCATGAAACCCTAAAACAGTTTTTGAGATGTTAACAGATATGTTCAGGTTGCACACCAATGGAAATAACAATAGCACTCATTATTAAGGGAAATTATTCCCTCATTTTCATTTTTTTATTTTATTTTTAGGAGCCATTATGTTCTGCCAGTTTAAAAAGCAAATTTGAGCCTAAATCACGAAATTAACTTAAACAATCTATGAGTCATCCGTTTTTCCAAGTATTTTTATAAAATAAAAGTTAGCAACATAAATGTGAATATACATTTTACATTTGTCACATAGGCTATATAATTGGCATTTAAATATGTTTACCTAACAGGTGAGTTTAATTCAGATAATTTATTTACAGATGCATATTTAATATTGTATAAACTCTTGATCTTCTCTGTTGAAAAAAACAGCATATGGGTAAGTTAGGTATGTTTTGAAGCTGGGATGCTGTTGTGCTGGTTTACGGTGTCCTTTGTTGGTTTATGCTGGTCCTTAGCTGGTCATGTGCTGGTCCTAAACTGGTCCGACCAGCTTAAGACCAGAACATGACCAGCATAATATAACCAGCAAAGAACAAGCATAAACCAGCAAAGGACCAGCTTAAACCAGCAAAGGACCAACTTAAACCAGCAAAGGAGCAGCATAAACTAGCAAGGACCAGCTCAAACCAGCATCCCAGCTTCAAAACATACCTAACCAGCATATGCTGTTTTTTTCAACAGGGTTGTTCTTGTAGGTCAGGTCTACCACTGTATTCGTCTTGGAAAAATATCCAATTTGTTGAGAAAAGTTTACCTGAAATTTTATGCGATTTGCAGACAAGAAACAATACACGTTTTCAAAATGCACTTATCTACTAGGTTTGCAACATAAATAAAATAAAAGTGTAAAGCCATTGTCCACTTTACATATTTCTTCCTTTTGGACACAGACATTTGAAGACATATTTTGTTGGAGAGTAATTCTGTGGCACTGCCCTCTGCTGGTAAATAGAGTTATTGAGCATTATTGAACATTAAAGGGGTCATATGATGTTGCTAAAAATAACATTATTTTGTGTATTTGGTGTAATGAGATGTGTTTACGCGGTTTAAGGTAAAAAAAAACATTATTTTCCACATACTGTACATTATTGTTTCTCCTCTATGCCCCGCCTTTCTGAAACGCGTCTATTCGGTCTGAAAAGCTCTGATTAGCTAGCTATCCAGTGCGTTGTGATTGGCCGAATCAAGTGTGTGACGGAAATGTTACGCTCCTTGCCATATTGTGATGCCTTGTCCCGGCCGGAGCGAAGAGACAAAAACATTAAAACCTATTATAAATGAGGCATTTGCTGCATCCAGTTGGGGACATAATTACGGATTATAATAAACTTATACTGTCTTTTTACGCATTACATCGCATCGCGCCGCGTAAACATAAAACCAAAAGCATTTGTGATCGGAGAAATGACAAACTACAAACGCTACTCTACACGGCTCAAAACTCGCGTGTGCAATCGTCAGTGGCAAATTCTTTATAAATAAAAAACCTTACTTACAGTCTGTGAGTCAGACCAGCCGGCATTGTTGGCTACTCGACCAGGATCAGGAAACAGTCCTCCATAACATGCACTGCACACATCTGAATATTTGAGTTAAACTGTTCTGGAACAGTATTGTAAATAAAACTTAACCACTGATTTCGAGTCATGTCCTCTTTTGGAAGGCCAAACAAAGTATTTCGCTTTTCACAACGAAACACGCGGCGGGGCTTGAGAACGGCGCGGCTGGTGGGCTTGCGGTAACCACATGTGATGACCCAGGGCTGGACTCCGCTTCGTCCACGGTGTGAAAGCCGATCCGGCGATCGACAGGCAAAGTTGATGTATTTCCCCAGCGACCAGCACGGATCAGCTCTAGGCATGACAAAGAGGATTTCATCCTCTTTTGAAAGGCCAAACAAAGTAGATTCACTTCACAACAATATTATGCAAAATCTTCCCACATCGTGACGTAGCATGTGGGGGCGTGTTAGAACGAGCGTTTTAGGTAGGAGTGGTTGACTCTAAACTATTATAAAGAATATCTCTTTGGATTTGAAAACTTTGCAACATTACAGATCTTCTTTATGCACCAAGAGCTTGTAACACTCCCAAAGAGAAAGGAAAAATTAAATTGCATCATATGACCCCTCTAAGAACAAGGATGCCGTGGTCAGTTGGGTAGCACTGTTGCCATCACACATCCCCGGTTTGGTTTGAGTCCTGAGCCATTATGTAGCATCTTCTCCCCATATACAGTGGGTACGTAAAGTATTCAGACCCCCTTAAATTTTAAATTTTTCACTCTTTGTTATATTTTAGCCATTTGCTAAAATCATTTAAGTATTTTTTTTCCTCATAATGTACACACAGCACCCCATATGACAGAAAAACACAGATGTTGACATTTTTGCAGATTTATGAAAAAAGAAAAACTGAAATATCACATGGTCCTAGTATTCAGGACCCTTTGCTGTGGCACTCAAATATTTAACTCAGGTGCTGTCCCTTTCTTCTGATCATCCTTGAGATGGTTCTTCACCTTCATTTGAGTCCAGCTGTGTTGATTATACTGATTGGACTTGATTAGGAAAGCAACACACCTGTCTATATAAGACCTTACAGCTCACAGTGTATGTCAGAGCAAATGAGAATCATGAGGT
The DNA here is from genome assembly GCA_018155175.1 of Sinocyclocheilus anophthalmus. Classification (NCBI taxonomy): domain Eukaryota; kingdom Metazoa; phylum Chordata; class Actinopteri; order Cypriniformes; family Cyprinidae; genus Sinocyclocheilus; species Sinocyclocheilus anophthalmus. The sequence goes on along the minus strand of JADLZN010008588.1, from coordinate 108,082 downwards.
CAAAAGAAACTGCCTGAAGAGCTCAGAGACAGAATTGTGGCAAGGCAGAGATCTGGCCAAGGTTACAAAAAATGTTCTGCTGCACTTAATGTTCCTAAGAGCACAGTGGCCTCCATAAACCCTAAATGGAGGACATTTGGGACGACCAGAACCCTTCCTAGAGCTGGCCGTCCGGCCAAACTGAGCTCTCGGGGGAGAAGAGCCTTGGTGAGAGAAGTAAAGAAGAACCCAAAGAGCACTGTGGCTGAGCTCCAGAGATGCAACCGGGAGATGGGAGAAAGTTGTAGAAAATCAACCATCACTGCAGCCCTCCACCAGTAGGGGCTTTATGGCAGAGTGGCCCGACGAAGCCTCTCCTCAGTGCAAGACACAAGAAAGCCCGCATGGAGTTTGCTAAAAAAACCCTGAAGACTCCAAGCTGGTGAGAAATAAGATTCTCTGGTCTGATGAGACCAAGATAGAATTTTTGGCCTTAATTCTAAGCGGTATGTGTGGAAAAAAACAGGCACTGCTCAGCACCGTCCCAAAAGTGAAGCATGGTGGGGGCAGCATCATGCTGGGGGGGTGTTTTCAGATGCAGGGACAGGACGACTGGTTGCAATCGAGGGACAGATTAATGCGGCCAAGTACGGGATATCCTGGACGAAAACCTTTCTCCAGAGTGCTCAGGACCTCAGCTTGGCCGAAGGTTTACCTTCCAACAAGAAAATGAACCTAAGCACACAGCTAAAATAACGAAAGGAGTGGCTTCACAACAACTCTGTGCCGTTCTTGAATGCCCCAGCCCGAGCCCTGAACTTAAACAAATTGAGCATCTATGGAGAGACCTACAATGGCTGTCCACCACGTTTACCATCCAACCTGACAGAACTGGAGAGGAGAATCTGCAAGGAGGAATGGCAGAGTTTCCCCAAATCCAGGTGTGAAAAACTTTTGCATCTTTCCCAAAAAGACTCATGGGTGTATTAGGTCAAAAGGGTGCTTCTATTAAATACTGAGAAAAGGGTCTGAATACTAAGGACCATGTGATATTTCATTTTTTCTTTTTTAAAAAATCTGCAAAAATGTCAAAAATTCTTTGTTTTTCTGTCAATATGGAGTGCTGCGTGTACATTAATGAGGAAAAAAAAATAACTTAAATGATTTTTAGCAAATGGCTGCAAAATAACAAAGAGTGAAAAATATAAGGGGGTCTGAATACTTTTCCGTTACCCACTGTACATTTAAAGTGGTCCTAAGACAAGAACGCATTTTGGTTTTCAGGTTTTATGACAACTTTGAGGAAAGGTTTGATCCACTCAATATATATATTATATCTATATATATATATCTATCTATATATCTATATAAAAAAGTATACATTTATTTTTTATATATATATATATTTCTATAATATATATATATCTATATATCTATATATATATATATATTAGGGTCCAGTAAAATAACTAAAATAAATGTCCAAATATTGTTAAAGAAACAAAATGCCCTGACACTTCCCTCTGGTGGTGAAAAGAGGTATGTTACAGTAAATTAAAATATGGAAGAAAATGGTCCACAAGTAATGGTGCTTTTTGATCTACAGATATTAAATTAAGGTGCTACTTTATATACACGTTTATATCATGACATCAATATAGCATATTTAACAACAATTAAGACCAATTAATATATTCTGCCAAAATATGAAAACATAAACGGATGAAGAGTTATTGTAGTAGGCTCTTTTTATGGTTGAGAATTGTCTTAAGCTGTGTCTTGAAATTTGTAATGATTTCAGTGCAGTTCCAGTGGCAGCTCCAGTGACAAAGCTTTGAATTTGATGACAAAAACATGTGGACATTGTGAACTGGTCTATTATACTTCCAGAGTTTCCATGCATTTGAAATCTATTAGAATCCATTAGACATCCTAGATAATTTTTTAATGGAAATTTTCCACTGAGGCAAAAAGGTCATTAGGAGTCATATGTTGCCACATGAGGCAGTTTGTGCTCCACGTTATTGATTTGCTCACATGATTTTTATGGTTTCCTTTAAACTATTTATTTGTAGTTGATAATGAAGTTACAAAAAACAAAACAAAACAAACAAACAAACACTTAGATTTACATTAAGAATGCTCTTGTCCCAAAAAAATTAGACAATTACAATTTCCTCAATTTCGAGGTAATTGCTTAAAGGGATAGTTCACCCAAAAATGAAAATTCTGTTATTGCTTAACCACAGGGTTATCAAAGATGTAGGTGACTTTGTTTCTTCAGTAGAACACAAATTATGATTTTTAACTCCAACCGTTGGTCAGTCGTATAATGCATGGCAATGGTAACAAAATCTATGAGAGTAAAAAAAACATGCACAGACAAATCCAAATTAAACCCTGCGGCTCGTGACGACACAATGATGTCCTAAGACACGAAGCGATCGGTCTGTGCAAGAAACTGCACAGTATTTATATAATTTTTTACCTCTAATACACCACTATGTCCAACTGCCTTGAGCGCGTGCACGGCATCCGGTGCATGAGGCGTGTACGCACTCTGGCGTAGTTTACACAAGCACCGGAAGTGATCTCTCGCGCGTATACATCAGTCATGGGGGAAGTCGTGGCCTAATGGTTAGAGAGTTGGACCCGTAACCCAAGGTTGTGTAGGTGGGGGGAGTGAATGTACAGCTCTCTCTTCCACCTTCAATACCACGACTGAGGTGCCCTTGAGCAAGCAGCAAAAGAAAATGGCTGCCCACTGCTCCGGGTGGGTTTCACGGTGTGGGTGGTGTGTGTGTGTGTGTGGATGTGTGTGTGTGTTGTGTGTGTGGTGTGTGTTGGTGTGTGTGTGTGGGGTGTGTGTGTGTGTGGTGTGTGTGTGGTGTATGTGTCTGTGTGTGTGTGTGTGTGCGCACTTTGGATGGGATAAATGCAGAGCACTAATTTCCGAGTATGGGTCACCATACTTGTTCACTCGTCACTTTCACTTTTTCACTTTCACTCATTGTTTACACAGTGCACAATCATTACAGAAGTGTTCCCTGCCACTGTGAAGATCTAAAAATATTTAGACATACAGGTCATCACAATGGAAGACGATATTGATATATCAACAGACCACGTCAATTTTTTTGCCCAACCGTATTTATTTGAACCAGAATACTCAGATCAAGAACTCAGAGAGATGGAGGAAGCATCTGCTGCAGCAGCACGTCTTCAAGCCTCAGAGAGACAGAGATCTCTTCAAAAGTGGTGGTGTTCCTGTAGTAAGTGTTGTGAGATGCCAACAGAAGTGGAGAGCATCTGTTGTCACGAATGGAACATAGCAATGTCACAACTACAAGAGGACATTGCCGAGGGTGTCCCATCACAAACCTGCCTGACTGAAGATCCAGACTTTTCTCCGCTGTTGAGCCGCAGCGTTTTGCACGTTGTGTTTAGCTTGCCACGTATAAACTGGAGGCGACGCCCAAGGCCAGAGGGACCCAATGGCACGCTGTCAATAGAGTGAGTAATGTGTTGTATTTGTAATGTTATTGCAACGATTACAGGGGTGCATATGAACAAATTAGTTGGATTGAACAATCCGGATAAGCGCAAGTAAGTACCATTTTGATTAGCCGTCGTACCTACAATGTTTGTGCACTGTGTAAACAATGAGTGACGTATACGCGCGAGAGATCACTTCCGGCGCTTGCGTAAACTACGCCAGAGCACGTACACACCTCACACACCGGATGCCACGTGCGCGCGCCCAAAGACAGTTGGACATGGTGGTGTATTAGAGGTAAAATATTATGTAAATACTGTTCGGTTTCTCGCACAAACAGATCGTTTCGTGACTTAGGACATCAATGTGTCATCACGAGCCGCAGGGTTTAATTTGGATTTGTCTGTGCATGTTTTTTTTACTCTCATAGATTTTGTTACCATTGCCATGCATTATACGACTGACAGACTGCAACGGTTAAAGTTAAAAATCATCATATGTGTTCTACTGAAGAAACAAAGTAAACTACATCTTGGATGCCCTGGGTGTAAGCAGATAAACATCAAATTATCATTTTTGCATGAACTATCCCTTTAATCATATTTGACGTTATCCTAACAGGAGTGAAAGTGCAGTTTTTTAAGCATATATCTTGAGTTACATACAGTTGAGGTCAAAAGTTTACACCCCCTTTCAGAATCTGCAAAATGTTAATTATATTACCAAAATAAGAGGAATCATACAAAATGTATGTTATTGTTTATTTAGTACTGACCAGAATAAGCTAAATAATCAGACATATATGACTACGAGGTGTCTTCTCAATAGTGACAATGCAGGCGTCATCTATATTGGCCTTTTTAAACCTAAAAAGCAGATTTTGCCCACCTAAACATAGGAATCATTCTATCGAAACCATTTGGTTGAAGATGAAGCAAAATTATGGTGTGAGAAAGCCACTAGCATTAAAAACTTTTTAATTGTACGAACTGTGTACGATTGGAAAGGTATGAAGCAAACCAAGCGAGAGGAATACCAGAGATACCAATAGCAGATAAACGGTTTAACAAAATATTGTGTGAAATGGTATCAAAAGCTGAACTCAAATCAAGCAAAACAAGAATAGATAAGGACCCACCATCAGCAGCAATTAACAGATCATTTGTTACTCTCACCAAGGCAGTTTCTGTACTATGCTTGGGACGAAATCCTGACTGAAAACACTCATATAAGTTATTATTACTAAGGTGAGCTTGGATCTGTGCTGCAACTGCTTTTTCAAGAATTTTCAAAATAAAAGGAATATTTGAAATGGGACGGAAGTTATCTAAATTGTTAGGGTCTGCACCAGGTTTTTTAAGAATTGGGGTTATAGAAGCTATTTTAAAAGATGATGGAACAGTGCCAGAGCTAAGAGAAGTATGAACAATACGAGTTATAAAAGGAGAAAGAGAAGGAAGACAGGCTTTTACCAGGTGAGTTGGTATGGGATCAAATAAGCATGTAGAAGAATTTGATTTATGAATAAGATTAGAAATTTCTAATTCAGATGGCAGGGTAAAAGAAGAGAAAAGAATAAGAGGGGAATCGGTTGAAACACTGTAAACTGAATTAGAGTTTGGGTTAGCCGGAGAGGCCAACTGTTGGTGGATAGCAGTTATTTTGTTACTGAAAAAAGACATAAATTCATCACATTGAGCAGTGCAGTACAGGTGTGCAGGAAGGCTGTCAGGAGGTTTCAGTATACGATTTACAGTGGAGAACAAAGCTTTAGTATTACAATCTCCAGACTCAATTAAATGTGAATAAAACTCATGTTTGGCAGCAGAGAGAACATCCTTATAAAGATGAACAAAATTCCTAATAACTGGTTGGGCCACCCTTAGCAGCAACAACTGCAATCAAGCGTTTGTGATAACTTGCAATTAGTCTGTTACAGTGCTGTGATGGAATTTTGGTCCACTCATCTGTGCAGAATTGTTGTAATTCAGTCACATTGGAGGGTTTTCTAGCATGAAAGGACTGTTTAAGGTCATATCACATCATCTCAATCAGATTTAAGTCCGGACTTTGACTAGGCCACTCCAAGTCTTCATTTTGTTTTTCTTCAGCCATTAAGAGGTGGACTTGCTGGTGTGTTTTGGATCATTGTCCTGCTGCAGAACCCAAGTTCGCTTCAGCTTGAGGTCACGAACAGATGGCCGGACATTCTCCTTCAGGATTTTTTGGTAAACAGCAGAATTCATGGTTCCATTTATCACAGCAAGTCTTCCAGGTCCTGAAGCAGCAAAACAGCCCCAGACCATCACACTACCACCACCATATTTTACTGTTGGTATGATGTTCTTTATCTGAAATGCAGTGTTACTTTTACGCAAGACGTAATGGGACACACACCTTCCAAAAAAAGTTCAACTTTTGTCTCGTCAGACCACAGAGTATTTTCCCAAAAGTCTTAGGGATCATCAAGATGTTTTCTGGCAAAACTGAGACGAGCCTTTATGTTCTTTTTGCTCAGCAGCGGTTTTCGTCTTGGAACTCTGCCATGCAGACCATTTTTGCCCAGTCTCTTTCTTATGGTGGTCATGAACACTGACCTTAACGGAGGCAAGTGAGGCCTGCAGTTCTTTAAATGTTGTTGTGGGGTCTTTTGTGACCTCTTGGATGAGTCGTCGCTGTGCTCTTTGGGTAATTTTGGTCGGCCGGCCACTCCTGGGAAGGTTCTCCACTGTTCCATGTATTTGCCGTTTGTGAATAATGGCTCTCACTGTGGTTCGCTGGAGTCCCAACGCTTTAGAAATGGCTTTATAACCTTTTCCTGACTTATAGATCTCAATTACTTTCTTTCTCAATTGTTTCTGAATTTCTTTGGATCTCGGCCTGATGTCTAGCTTTTGAGGATCTTTTGGTCTACTTCACTTTGTCAGGCAGGTCCCATTTTAAAAAAAAAAAAAAAAAAAGAGAGTTTGATTGCGACAGGTATGGCAGTGAATCAGGCCTGGGTGTGGCTAGTGAAATTTAAATAAGCGATGTGATAAACCCCAGTTTAACAGGGGGGCAAACACTTCTTCACACAGGGGCCATGTAGTTTTGGATTTTGTTTTCCTTTAATAATAAAAACCTTCATTTAAAAACGCCATGTTGTGTTCACTTGTGTTATCTTATACTAATATTTAAATTTGCTTGATGATCAGAAACATTAAAGTTTGACAAACATGCAAAAAAAATAAGAAATCAGGAGGGGGGCCAACACTTTTTCACACCACTATATATATATAATTTGACTGACGATTCAAACGCGAGTTTTGGGCATTGTAGAGTAGGGCTTGTTGTTTGTCATTCTCTGATCACAAATGCAGACGGGTTTTATGTTTACGCGGCGCGATGAAACAATGCGTAAAAAGACAGTATAAGTAATAATAATCAGTAATTATGTCCCCACTGGATGCAAAAAATGCATAGGTTTATAATGTGTTTTTAATGTTTTGTCTCGTCGATACGGACGGAAGGGCATCACAGTATATGTTAGGGGCGTAACAGTTCCGTCACACGCTTGAGGAATTCGGCCAATCACAATGCACTGGATAGCTGGCCAATCAGGGCACACCTCGCTTTTCAGACCGATGAGCTTTGTAAAAATCAACGCGTTTCAGAAAGGCGGGGCATAGAGGAGAAACAATAATGTACAGTATGTGGAAAATAATGTGTTTTTTTTTACCTTAAACCGCATAAACACATTTCATTACACCAAATACACAAAATAATGTTATTTTTAGCAACATCATATGACCCCTTTAAGAACCAGTTTGACTAACTAGCAATTAGAGTTTAGCTCCAACCCTAATCAAAAAAACCTGAACAAGCTAATCAATGACTTCAGGATTACTAAGGCTACAGGCAGGTGAGATTTTATCAGGGTTGGATCAAATCTCTGCAGGAAAGTGGCCTGGAAGGGCCAATTTTGCCCATCACTGGCTTAGACTAATCTACGTTTTTATGCAACCGAATTTTACAAATTTTGACTAGTCCTAAAGAACAAAATTAGATGACTAACTTTTAAGACTAGTCTAAACCTTTTATGCAACCGGCCCCAGGTCTTGCAGTCTCCACTAATGAGCTGATGAGTTGAATCAGGTGTGATAGATGAGGGAGACATACAAGATGTGCAGGGCTGGGGGTACTCCAGTACAGCTTTGAGAACCACTGCACTATAACAATCAAGCAGGCGGATAAGGGTAGAGCAATAGTAATCATCAATACAGAGAACTATAAAGCAGAGTGCGGGACACAATTGTTGGACAATGTATTTTATACCTGTCTGTGAGGGACCGAGCAGTCAAAAGCAAGGAATGCAGGATTTCCAACCAAAATAATGATAATAATAATAATTTATTCAATACAAACAAAGTTACAAATTAAATCACTTAGAAACTAAATGGAAAATAAAGAAAACAAAGACAGGTCTGGGCCCATTAAAAAGGGTCAACTAAACAGAACAAAACTTAACAATAATCAAAACAAGGTAACAAACAAACAGACAAAGAAAAACGTGACCTCTTAAGCGACACATGAGGGGAACTTTTATACACAAAGGACTAGTCCATTACACAAACTCGCACGCACGCACACACACACACACACACCACAGGGAATACTACAAACATCACTAAACACCATCAAATAATTAACTTAAAATAAAGAAATAGATCATAAACAGCAAATTAATATACACAAATATGTAGTAAACAAAAATAGATAAACAAACAAATAATCCTACACACCCCAGCTAGTTTACAGGATGGATTGATCCAGCGGAACAAAATGACGGCAACTGACACCAGCCGGTCCTTTATGAGCACAGACCACCACCGGAAGACAGCGCGGTGCCCAGACAGTGCCCAACCTCTGCTCTCCGCTCGTAGGTAACTTAAACTCAAAAGAAATAAATGTTAACAAAGTATATCACCAATAACTAGAAAGTGTGCACCCAAACTAGTCAATCATGGTATGAAATTAATGCAAATTGAAAATAAAACTGTAAAGATGAACCAAATCTGTGTCTGTCATTATTATGAAATGTAAATAGCGTGATCTGTTACAAATGTTAAATCAAATACTAATAAGCAAATCAAACTAACATGTACACAACCAAAAGGGGAGAGGTATACAGGTGGGTGCATGTCAGCTACTGTTTTACTGTGTGGCCACATCATCGGCCATCACACTCCCCCTCTCTTCAGGGGCCTCGCTGACACAGCGGGAAAGAAAGTCGGCGGCAGCATTGGCCTTCCCTGGAACATACCGGACCACAAATCGAAAGGGCTGCATAGCCAAGTACCATCGAGTAATTCGGCAATTGGTGTCCTACATCCTCTCCAACCACTTATGTTCAGTTTCCACAATAAACTCTCTCCCCAACAGATAATATTTTAGGGAGTCTAGAGCCCACTTCACAGCCAAGCATTCCTTTTTGATTGTGGAAAAGCAGACCTCTTTGGGGAAGAGTTTCCGGCTGATGCAGGCCACAAGCCGTCGTCCACTGGATGGCCCCTGCAACAACACTGCTCCAATCCCTCGTTTAGAAGCATCTGTTTGCACAATAAACAGTCAATTAAAGTCAGGATTATGCAAAATTGGGTCCTTACTCAGGGTATTCTGGATGTCATGGAAAGCGGACTTTGCTTGCTCCGTCCACTGAAGTCGATTAGGGGATCTTGAGCCCACCGTGTCTGTTAAGGCTTCTGCTTTGCCAGAGAAATTGGGAATAAATCGGTTATAAAAGCCTGCCATCCCAAAGAATGACCTTAATTCTTTACGTGTTTGAGGTAGAGGACACTGTTGAATGATTTGGACCTTCTTCATCTGGGGTCTGACCACCCCTTTACCAATGATATATATAGCCCAAATATTCAATTTCAGTTCGAGCCACAGCACATTTAAGCAGATTGATGGTGAGGCCAGCTTGTTGGAGTCCCAACAGCACTTCTCATAGATGTTGCAGATGCTGTTCCCAAGTGTCACTGTAGATAAAAATGTCATCTAAATAAACGGCCGCAAAAGACAAACCATACAATATCTGGTCTATGAGCCTCTGAAATGTAGCTGGAGCCCCGTGCAGGCCAAAAGGAAGGACCCTAAAATGAAATATCCCCCCCAGGGTCCTAAAGGAAGTCAACTCTCTGGATTGAGGAGTGAGATGAATTTTCCAATAGCCTTTGACTAGGTCGATGGTGGTCACTTTGACCCACGCGGTCGATCATGTCACTTATGTGGGGAGTCGGGTAGGAATCAAACCTAAAAACAGAGTTAAGGTAGCGGAAATCAATGCAAAACCTTATGGTTACATCTTTTTTAGGGACTAAAACCATGAGATGGCACCACTCGCTCTTAGATGGCTCGATGATTCTCAATGTCAGCATCAGATCAATCTCTTTTGTCAAGGAGGCCTGTAAACGCTCAGGTATTCGATAACTCATCCTTTTAACAACAGCATCACTTTTCAACATAATCTCATGTTCAATCAATGTAGTAGCTCCTGGATACTCAGAAAAAAACTTTAGGGTGGCAAAGAGCTCTCACCTGTGCTTGGCGATCCTTTGGCAAATGATCCAAACCAGCACATGCAGAAATGGGCTGAGGCAAATATTGTTCCTCCAGTTCCTCTTCCTGCTCCACCCATTGAATAATCAGGACTTGCGAGTTCTCGAAGCAGAGTCAAAGGGCCTCTCACATCATATCCGTATAATAACTCAAAAGGAGAGAACCCAGTCGAGGCCTGGGGGACCTCTCTGTAAGCGAACAGGAGATAAGGCAACCATTGGTCCCAATCCCTGCTTGACTCATTGATGAACGTGTGAAGCATTTGCTTGAATGTTTGATTAAACCACTCTGTGAGACCACCAGTTTGGGGGTGATACGGAGTCGTCCGCAAGCTCTCAATACCCAGAAGCTTATACACCTGCTTTAACCTTTGTATGGTGTTTCACTTTTTTTATAAAAAAAAAATTATTCTATTAATAATTTTTTCAAACTCAGACTCTTTGGCCTTGGCAAATTTTCTGTGAAGAACATATATCAGAACAAATTTTACTGACACCCGTATTACCCCCCCACACATTTATATTACATAAAGGATGTTCGGGTCCACTGGACCCGGAGCTAATAAAAGAGTGGACATTTTCACTCTGTTCTTCTATTGTCTGGGCCTGCTATTATAATATGTATGTGTGTGTTGTGTCGTCTGGGTGTGATGTGTGATGTGTGTGATGAGTGAGTGAGTGAGAGCGAGAGAGAGAGACTCTGTAAGAGTGTGAGTTTTGTGTTTATGCCCCTGCCATTCCTGCACAAGGTTTAATCCATAAATGTGATCTAACAAAGTTAAAGGGCACATTTTGACCATATATGCTGTTTATATTGCTTGTAATTGGGATGAAGTAAACATCTGTGGAGTATTTTAACATTTAACTTTTGATTGTGTTGAATTAAAAACCCAAAACTGCAGCGGGTCCACCAGACCCACGAACACTGGCTGAGTAACAAAAATATGAACACCACACATGGTTTAAGAGAGTGGACATAAAGTTAGTGCCTTGGTCTGTAAGAATCTGACAGGGGAACCCAACTCTGGAAAAGAGCTGTATCAAGCATGTTGCTATGTACTTGGCTTTAATGGACTTCATTGGGAACACTTCGGGATATCGATTTCCATAATCGGTTATGACAAGCATAAACAATACGATTTCCAGCTCGACTCCTTTCCACAGGGCCAATAATGTCTTTACCTAATCTCTCAAATGGTTTACCAATGACAGGTAGAGGTTGTAGTGGTGTTCTGGCAGGGGTTTTCATGGAGACTTTCTGACACTCAGGGCAACTGTTGCAGTATTGAGTCACATCTCTCTTTAACCCAGGCCAATAAAAGTGTCTTTTTATTCGAGCTATGGTCTTATATCTCTCTAGGTGGCCAGCCCATGTGATTGAATGGCTCAACTTGAGGATTACCTCCCAGACACTTTGTGGTACGACAACCTGTTTTATGGACTCAAACTGGCGATAGAGAATTCCTTGTTGGAATAAATACTTTTCGGCTGAGTCAGTGTCCTCTACATGGGCCGTAACTGTAACCAAAAACTTTGAAACAAGTCACATACAGGGTTAGCAAGTATGTTGGAAGGATTATATGCAAGTTTGTCCCGCCACCTTTCACGGCGTGACTTTCGTGACTTTGAAGGTTCCCCTGCAAACATGTAGAATTGCGGCGGCCATGTGGCTAGTTTTGGCAGGTGGGCTTAGGCCACCCTAAAAACAGGTCCAGTGCGGCCTTGCCCAGGCGAGGCCCACAGCTTTGGGCTCACTGCAGGCACTATGTGAGCAACCCCCACGATGGCGACTTTAACCCACATTAAAGCCAGTGCAGGCCCATGTGTGGGCCGACATTGAGCCTGTTAATAAGTAAATTTCGTGTGGCAGTTGCTCCTTACACTAGGAGAGTGCTAGTATTTTTTAGGCTTCCTTAAGTAAAGCCATGTGGTAGAGAGAGTTAGCAATAGGAAGCAGCAGTAGCCAGCTGGCTTATGTCTGGAACACCAGTGTTGGGTAGGTAGGAGCTTATCAACGTAACGCGAGTTACGTAATCAGATTACTTTTTTCAAGTAACTAGTAAAGTAACACTTTACTTTTTAATTTACAAGAGCATATCTGAGTTACTTTTTCAAATAAGTAACGCAAGTTACTTTTTTTTCCAATTTATTGACTGACAGCTCTTCTTTCCCCATGCTGAGAGAAATCAGAAGAAGTTACTGTAGCTCTAAAATAAATATGAATATGCATTAATTCATCACACTCACAAAAACACAGATTCCCCCCAGTATTCCTCCAAATGAATTTAAAATGAACTCAGGAATATGACGCAACTGCAATAATTACAATGTTTTCCAACACAACTATCCTTTAATGCATTATCCATTCTATAAACCCAATGCTTTGCCTCTGACCTCCGATGTAGTCCAGTTCAACGTACTAGTAAAGCACCCTTACTCTAGACAAACAGTGCTGTTCTGAAATGTCTTAATTCTGCATGTTACTGTACGGAGTACAATTTCCTTTCCCTTCAGCTGAGCTTCTTCATTTACCTTTTGGTGTGAAAAGGTTTATATTTGCCAAAAAAATAATAACTTTTTTATTTTACCAAAACAAAATCAAGCAAACCTGTCAGTTTTAAAAATAACGACAAAAACCGTAAGAACGCAAGGTACCTTTCCATAAAAAGTCAAACAACGTAGCTAATGTAAATTAGGACTTTTGTATGGAAGTTAACGCAATATTGTAAGGCAATAACTTTATAACAGTAAACTTTCCCCAAAACACTGTGAACACATTGTTGCTGTTGTCCTGGATTGGGATATGTGGGCCATTTCCTCAAGGACAAGTCTACAAGAGTTGTTTTTTTTAAGTGTACATTGCTGATGTTTCTTTGCAGAGATGTTACATGTATGAAACTGAAAGTGACGTTACATGTGGCCAAGTATGGTTACCCATAATAGGAATTAGTGCTCTGAACTTTAACCAAATCCAAAGGGTGCACACACACAGCAGGTGAAACACACACACAAGCAGTGAACACACAAACAGCAGGTGAACCATCACCACACAGAGTGAAACACACACACCACAGCAGGACACACACACACAAGCAGTGAACCACACTCACACAGCATGTGAATCAACAAACACACGGAGCAGTGTGGCAGCCCATTTATGCTGTGGGCGACAAGGACGCAGTTGGGGGTTCAGTGCCTTGTTCAAGGGCATCTCAGTCGTGGTATTGAAGGTGGGAGAGAGTGCTGTGCATTCACTCCCACCACCTACAATCGAGTCCGAATCTCTAAACAATTAGGCCACGACTGCCCATAGGATTGGTAGGTCCCTGATGTGTGGATTGATCGCTAAAGAAATTTAGAAGACAGTTATTTGTATGCATTTCGAGGACCTCTTTATTGGTGAGTTGCACCCACGTTTGCTAGGTCGGGAAGACGAGGGAAGGAGGCGGGAACCGGCGAACATTTCAACAAACTTTAATAATAAAATAAACTCAAAATAGCGCGACAGCCCCTCGCGGACGACTGCCGCGCACAAACGAACCCAACACACAAAATAAAATCCAGGCCTGGTCATCTCTCATCTTTCACTGTCGTCACTCCTACTTTTATCCTTCCGGAGCCCCTCCGTGAGACTCGAGACCGGTGAGTGGTGCGGGTGTCGCTCATTATCAATTACTCCACCTGCCTCGCTCTGTTCCCACGGGTCTCGGCCCCGCCCCTCTCGTCACAGTGAGGTTATCACATCCTGGTCCAGTTTGAATATGGATTTAATCCATTGATTTGAAATCCCTTTGACTACTGTACCCCCTAAAAAATGCTGGGGTAAATATAACCCAGGCTGGTAAAATAGGGACAAATCCAGCAATTGGTTTGTTTTGACCCAGCGGTTGGGTTACTGCACAGAAGGTTGGGTTAAACATTTAACCCAACCGCTGTGTCAAAACAGCCCAATTGCTGGGTTTTTCCATATTTTACCCAGCGCTGGGTTGTTTTTAACACAGCATTTTTTAGAGTGTACATTTTTGACAATATATACATTAGTTATGTGGTGTCTGCATCCATTTCAGATGTATAATAACTGTTTTTCCCAAAGACAAGTTATAGTAGTTGAAAAGTATTTAAAGTGAAACAGATGTATTGTTTTAGATCAGGGGTGTATCCTGTTCCTGGAGATCTACAGAGTTCAGTTCCAACATGATTTACAAGAAAATCTGTCTGTTAAGTGATCAAGGTTTCAGATTCCTAATTAGTCTCGTTAAGGTGTCTTGATCAGGAACCAGGTTAGTTAGGCAACCCCTGTTGTCGATTTAGTGTTGGCTAATGAGAGAGGGCACAGCTGCAAGGCCAGCACTAAGGGGCCCACTTTTGCTAGTGAGCCACAAATTTCAGAGAGCCCGCTGGGGTAGGGGGACCTAGCGTAGACCGACATCGGCGCTTTTACACTGCGTGGTACGACTCGGCTCAGTACGGCTCAGTTGGTACATGGCACGTGTCTCGACCAGTTTCCAACCTCTAAAGGTTTAGTATCGCTTTATAGAAATGGGCGGGAATTATTTGACACTGTCGTTTTAGTTGAGCCGCCTTTTACTGCCGTGACCCCTAAAAAAAACTTTTTAATTCCGCCCGTAGCCCATCAAGTCTCCGCTGGATCCGCTCCGGTATCAACGGAGAGGAAAATAGTTGTTGTCTAACTGTCTTCAACAGGGGGAACAGGCCACTTTGGGTTGTTAAAAAAAGGTGCGCGTCGTTCAAACAGTGCTTTCGATCCTTTGCTGGCTTTGCTGATTTAAATCTAGCGGTTCTGTTTGTGTCTCATGTCTCAAGTTCAGTGACACAGGTAGTGATGATTCTCTCCGGCCAATCCATGATTAGCAGAGTTTACACGTCACGTTTTGGTAACGGTACGGTACGCTCGGAACCCCAACCGAGGTGGTACTAAAAAAAGTACCAGTTACCAGGTACTGTACACAGTGGAAAAACCCCAAAAGTGACACGTACCGAGCGTACCATGCAGTGGAAAAGCGCCATAAGTGGGCCTGTAAAGGGCCAGTGCAGGTGTGTTTGCAGGGTCACTTCATACAACACCAAAGCCACGAGGGCAAGGTAATGAGTGTGATCCATTGGTTTCCTCTGGCTGCTTATCTTTGCCCTTGGTAATACAAACATTGCCAAAATCGGTTAAGGCTTTGCAGTAAATCCAAAGACTCGGTAACTCATGTGCTAGAATCACAGGATAAGGCAAATTAGCAGCTACCCTGACATCCAGGAGATTAGTCTGTCCCTGTACTTGTGAGAAGATCTGCGGTAGGTAACAGTTTCTCATCGCCATGGACACAGCATGAAAACACAACATTCACGTGCTGCAGATATGTTTTGTCAATTAATGTTAGCTGATCATTTTGTCAGGATAAAAAAAAATAAAAAATAATGGAAATTGTGTTCCACGACAAACAGTTTTTTTGTGAAAGTTCATTTTTTGGCCAATTAAGCTTTTAGCAATTATTTAAAATGCATCTGATCAATCTACACAATAATCTAGAAACAATGTGAATGAACACCACAACAGCTTAAGCAGCAAACTTTGCAAAACACAAAATGTCACTGCCAAAACCTTTGGCAATGACTGTATGCTAGATGTTTTTCTTCAAATGTATGTGAAAAAACTTCCCTTGATCCCATTAACTAACAAATACACTGTTTTACATTTTAAAGTTTAAAGCACAGTTTTTAACAGTTTCAATATCCCACTTCAAAAACACATTCCCAAACAACATGAGGAGTCATAAATTCCTTTAGATTGGCGGGGTGGATAAACAGATGTACAAACAGATGTCCAGTAGGACATGGGTGGGGGGTGTACATGAGCAGGTGTCCTGTTAGATGGGTGGGGAGGGTTGGTGGGGGGGTGGAATTTTTATGAGGGGTCATCAATCAAATTTTGACATAAAGGACATGGATTTCTCTCATGCGAGGTTCCTCACCTGGTTCATGCCCCCCAGAATTCAGCCTGTAATTTTCATTCTGGACAATGCCCTTGTTACACAGCAAAATGGGTAAAACAGTTATTTGAAGCTGAAAACACTGAAATAATGAAATGGCCAGCACAGAGTCCTGATCTAAACCAGATTGAAATCTCTGGAAAATCCTTGGTGACAAAGTTATGGCTAACAAACTCACTGCAATCACCAAACTGTGGAAGAGACTGGAAGAAGACTGGGCCAAGGTTTCATAAATTCCCTAATTTTGATCTCCACTCTACATATGGTTTAAACTGTTAACATTATAAAATGTTATTCTTTTTATTTTACCTCAAACACACAAAAACATAGGCTAAAGTTTAAAGAACATGAAATATATCACAAATTTATTGTGCAACACTTCTCTCTTCCACTAGCAAAAGCTTCTGTCCTATTTTTTCAGAGCTCCAGTACAGACTGGTGGCTTGATTCCCTGTATGAGAATTACACAAGGTTTTTAATTTAGTCCTGTTGATGAGCAAGTGCAGTATTTAAGCAATGAGAAATGGTAAAAGTGAAAACACATGTGCTTACTTTGTACAAACTGCATACAAGGTTGAAGAGAGTAGACATAGCCTTATCTTCCCATTCACTAGTGTATTCCTGAGTAGGTGGGGGAAAAAATAAAAACACACACACACACACACACACACAACACACACACACTTAGATCTCAAGAACTCACTCACCAGAAATGAGTGTCTCTTATTTCAGCACGATAGATGACGATTAGTGCAAATGCTCTGCTTTGAGAAGGCCTTACCCCATTGAAGGTGATCCAGGGAACATGAGTGTGTGCTGGTTTGAGCGCATGTGTCTTCACTGCATTTTGATGCATTAATCTGTGGCCAAGTTCTCCTCTGGTACAAGACTCTATAGTCTGCCATTTAACAAATGGCGCATAGAGTTGCAAACACTGGCAAAGAAAAAAAAAAAGACTCATAATGGCTTTTCATCACTCAAATAATAAAGCTGTAAGGGGCAGTAATGTTGGCTCAGAGACGCATACAGGCTTAGCAGATTTTATTACATCTGCAGATGACTCCAGGCAGTAAATGACAGGAAATGCTGCATGATTGGCTGCATATAAAACACATGCCTATTAAGAAATAAGAAATATTAGGAATGTTTAACTAAAATAGAGATAGAGAGAAATATTTTTCAGTTTAAAAACCTAATGAGCGGCCTTTCTGTATTTGCTGCTTCCACACAGATAATTCTTGAGGTTAGCATGTTGCTAAGCCAACAACATAATACTCCAAGCATAACACACAAACACACAGATATTGGGTAAACTAGATTATCTGTGAGGAACCCAACCACCACCTCCGAGCTGGTGGAGGCTGTCGAGCTGGCGGATGCGGCCCAACACCGGGATGCTGGGGAGCGAGCGCCGCCATTTCCTCGGAGGGTGGTCCAGGAGCGGCGCACGCCGGAGGGCACCCCGCGACCAGTAGGCAGGCTGGCGGCTCCCTCTCCGCGGGATGAGCCCATGCCAACGGAAGTCCCACAGGGTTGCCGGCCAAAGGGGAGCTCGAAGGGGGTGAAGCCAGTTGAGGCCTGCGGGACTTCACGGATCCCGAAAAGGACATAGGGGAGAATCATTTCCCAGTTCGCGTTAATTCTCACGCTACCACGACCACCCGGCTCACATCTGCTTGAGCGTTTGTTGAAGCGTTTCGACCAGATCCGTGGCTGGTCTGGGGGATGGTAGAACCGTAGGGTCCTCAACTGTGCTTTACAGCCGCAGCAGCCGGCAGATGTCCAGCCATTAGCCAGGACATGAAAATGGGTTACACCTGATCGGGTCGATCCCGCTGGATGCCGACTCTGCGGGAGAGCAGGAAGAGTCCTTGCACATGGCATTGGCGGGCTTTTTTTCGGGGGCACTGCCTCAGGGGTAACCAGGTGCATAATCGACGATCCCAGGATTTTCATGTCCCGGGCACAGAACTTGGGCTCGAAGGGCACCTTGATGATGGGCAGCGGTATCAGCGGACTGTGGGGAGACGTCCTGGGTGACGTCACTTGGCAGGTAGGGCAGGCTTTGCAGAACTGCTTCACTTCGGCCTCCAAGCCCGGCCAGTAGAAGCGGTCGCGGATCCGCTGGATGGATGGTGTTCCCGGCTCCGAGATGCCCTACCAAGGGATGGGAGTGGGCCAGCTCAAGTACGGTCTCCGTTTTTGTGCGTGGCACCACCAACAATAATTTTTTTCCTCCGACCTTCACTGTCGGCGCCAGTACAAGCAGGGCCATTTATACACGACGAAATGCGGGGAGATGGTTGGGGCCCAGTCTGAACCGCCTGCCCTTCATGCCCGGACCTGGGTCCATCCGTGCTATCATCTGTCGGTCCTCCCCGCTGTTGGCCTTCCCAAATGAGCCCCCTGGTCTTCCACCCGTCACTGATGGAACACAGCATAGAAGAGATTAGGCTTGTTTGGGGAGGGTACTCACCGTCTCTCGGGGCTTCCTGCAACCACCGCCATCCAGCCAGAAAGCCCGGGCCGCTTGACGAGGCCTCGGGTGTCATGGGCCTCCTTCTTCGCGGCCCACCTCCTGCCACGTGGCAGGCTGCACTAGACCTTTGTCCCCATCAGTGGTCCAACCCTGTCCAGTCTTTCCCGATCAGCACGGGGGGGGGGGGTGGCAGGTTGTACGTGGGACGTCCTGTGCATGAGCCAACCGACTCACCGGCCATGCGCCGGATCGGCTAGAAATGGTCATCTATGCGAGCGGGATTGTCGGGTAATCCACTTGAACATAGTTTATGGGGAGAGAAGGATTTAATAATCCGTTTGGGGCGATAATACTGCGACTGACAGAGTGACCGCACTGCCTGAGTCGCATGATTGCCCAGAAAAGGCTTTCCCATTCCACTTTCACTTAAAAAAAGAACCTTTCTGGAGCCCCAACCGGCAGGTCGTGGTGCACACTGCAGCCGGCCAGCCAGGTCCGTGCGGGACGTGCGGGGACTTCCGTTGGCATGGGCTCATCCCGCGGAGAGGGAACCGCCGGCCTGCTTACTGGTCGCGGGGTGCCCTCCGGCGCGTGCCGCTCCTGGACCACCCTCCGGGGAAACGGCGGCGCTCGCTCCCCAGCATCCCGGTGTTGGGCCGCATCCGCCAGCTCGACAGCCTCCACCAGCTCGGAGGTGGTGGTTGGGTTCCTCATCCCCACTGCCTGTCGGTGGGATCGGGGAAGGGCTCGGAGGATACGGTCAATCACCATGCTCTCCGCCACCTGTCCAGCCGATGGAGTCCCCTCCAGCAGCCAGTGCTGCACGAGTCGTGTGAGTTCGGCGGCCTGGGCACGGGCCGGCAGACGGGGCTTATACTCCCACTCGTGGAAGTGCTGGGCGGCACAGATAGGGGATAACCCCAGGCGGGCTAGGATTTCCTTCTTGACCTCCTTATATTGATCGGCGGAGGCGGCGGGATGAGTGAAGTATGCACGCTGCGCTTCGTCCGTCAGCAGGGGTGCCAGCACCCGTGCCCAGTCATCCTGATGCCACCCTTCCAAGGTGGCTGTCGCTTCGAACATTTGTAAGAAGGCTTCTACGTCATCATGAGGGGTCAGCTTGGGTAGCAGCTTCGCGGCTTGCACTCGGGGGTCCGGCAGCGGAACGCGTTGAGCGGCGGCAGCACGTAGTGCCGCGAGTCCCTGCTCCATCTCTCCTTGACGGGTGGCGAGGTGCTCAACAATTTGTTGCTGGCGGATGCTAACCTCGGTGAGCCGCTGGAGGATTTCGTCCATGGTGGGGGAGGAGCGCTCGCCTGTGACAGAAACTGGAGACAAAAACAAGGAAAAAAGGTGAGGTGAAGAAGATCGCTTGTCGGTGATTCTTCACTGATTTGCCTGCATTCTCCACCAGTGTAACGGGGTGAAGAATCACACGACAAGAAATCTCAATCAATACCCCGGAGGGTGGATTTATTGGGGTGATGGGTGCTCGTGAGAAAGGTCCTGGTAGGTGCTCCGGTGCCGTGAGTGCTCTCTTCCATCTTCCCAGTGCAGAGGGTCCGTGCAGTGCTCCTGTGGGGCTGATCGGTCACACTCTGCTTTCTGTGGGAAAAATGAGATGGCGAGTTAGTGCTCAGTCTCAGGGAAGAATCTCCTAGATGGCAGGGCTTGCGTGGCTTATGTAGCCGCCGCCTGATGAGGTGCAGCTGTGACCGATCAGCCTGTGATGGTGATGGCCAGGTGCTCCTCACTTGTTTCCAGGGTGACGCTGATGAAGCTTCGGGACGCTCGTCACAAGACATGCATAAAAAGAGATAATAGACAGTAAATGATAAATAACATGTAATAAAATAAGGAAGGACAAATGTCCATTTACCGAACTGTGAATGTACATATGTGCTATTTACAGATGAAGGTTTTATGAGTTATTTACAGATCTGCAGTACTGAGGTGTGTTATGTGTTGTTCAGGTGCGATATGGCCTGGGGGAAAAAAACTAGGGATGTGCAATTAATCGCATGCGATTGTCATGCGTATCTCATCAGTAAAGCCGGTTCCGTGATTAGTAGTAAATCTCTATAACCTGCTTTCAGATGGTGCGGCATTTACTACACAGAGCCGTAGTTCTCTGACAATTAGGCAATAGTGCGTTCATTATCGCAGGCGATTCAATCTGCCTAATGGTCAGTGAACCACGGCTCTCAGTGAACCAAACCAAACAGTTAGAGATGAACACAGGACAGACTCAATGATGGCCGAGTAGAACTGTTTCAGCAGCTCCTGTGGCAGGTTGAACTTCCTCAGCTGGTGGAGGAAATACAGCCTCTGCTGGGCCTTTTTTTTCACAAAGGAGTCGATGTGATTGTCTCACTTCAGGTCCTGAGAGATGGTGTTGCCCAGGAACCTGAATGACTCCACTTCAGTCACAGTGCTGTTCATGATGGTGAGGGGGAGCGTGGGGGGGGGGGGGGGTTCCTCCTGAAGTCTACTATCATCTCCACAGTTTTGAGAGTGTTTGGCTCAATGTTGTTAAGAGTGCACCAGACAGCCAGCTGCTCAACCTCCTGTCTGTAAGCAGACTCGTCTCCGTCCTGAATGAGTCCGATGACTGTAGTGTCGTCTGCAAACTTCAGGAGCTTGACAGAGGGGTCCTTTGAAGTGCAGTCATTCGTGTACAGGGAGAAGAACACAACCCTGAGGAGCTCCAGTGTTGATTGTGATAGTCCTGGATGTGTGTTTGCCTAGCCTCACAAGCTGCTGCCTGTCTGTCAGGAAGCTGGTGATCCACTGACAGACGGAGGTGGACACGGAGAGCTGAGATAATTTGGGCAGGAGGAGGTTTGGGATGATGGTATTAAAGGCCGAGCTGAAGTCGCCACAATAAATCCTTCATAACTTCCAGTTTTTCAGGGTGTTGCAGGATGTAAGCCCAGTCCCTCAGTATTAATTTTGACAGCAAATTTTGATTTAGTTTTAGTCATAGTCTTTGGACTATGTTTTAGTCATATTTTAGTCATCTGAATTGTTTTTAGTTTTAGTCGACTAAATATCATAAGATTTTAGTCGACTGAATCTACAGTAAATTTAGTCTGCTAAAATCTAATGGGTTTAGTTACATTGTAATGCGTTTAAGCATTTCTCAAATTTCCAAACTCATTATATAGGTTTGATATTAAGGTTTATCATGATAGACACCGATTTAACTGTGTGACACACAACATGCCTTTATGTTAAAATTAAATAAAACCACTTCTCATAAAGAACAAGAACATGGTCTACTTTTTAATGAAATACCAATGGTTATATAGGCTAATTACGCATTCTTTATAGCAACTTGTTTACCATATTCTTCATTCTGTCAAGCAGACATATTTATTCTATAAATAAATTTAGATTAATCTTTAGGGCTACTAAAGTTTTTTTCAGTCAAGAGCAGTGTGTGATTTTCTGTCTTTTTTTTGTTGCTTGATTAACATCAATGACTCAGACAATTGCAGCTAAATTAGGCTGCTGTCCCTTTAAACCCGAATGCACTGCTGCAATGGTTGCAATGTACTGATACACGTTCTCCCTACTGTTTATGTTCACTTAAGACGTAATCAACCATGTTTATGTAAATACTCATCAAAACGGACAATTCATCATAATTTTGTGTGTAATTCTCCATTCATGCGATGCGAAAGAGTACTCGCGCGCTGTGACACCACTTTGTGTGTATAGTGTCTGCTCTCAGAAGACCCGGCCGAATTGATTCTCTCTTGCGTCGTCGATTTATCTATATGTCTGCTCTTCTCCTACTCCCACATATGACATTTCGTTTTTTACGTTTAATGCACAGCAGGCAAGTGTAATTTAGCTTATGGTCCCGCAGGTTCATATGTACGCATATAAACCTCCGAGCCACACAGCAGATTGCATGGGTGGTAGGTGAATGTGTGAAGTGCAGATCAGAGCGGATGGGGGGGTTGTAGACTGGACTTTTCAAATCTGCAGTAAAACACATTCAGATCGTCAGCCAGTTGTTGATTCTCCACATACTGTGGGGGTGGTGTCTTATACAAGGTGACGTTCTTCAGGCCAGTCCATACTGACGCTGGATCGTTGGCTGAAAACTGTTTTCTCAGCTTTTCAGAGTAGTTTTTTTAGCCACTCTGATCTCCTTTGTTAGTCTGTTCCTGGCCTGGTTATACAAGATTTTATCCCCACTTCTATAAGCATTCTCTTTGGCGTGACTAAGCTGTTTGAGTTTCCCAGTAAACCACAGTTTATCATTATTGAAAGATAAGAATGTCCTGGTAGGAATGTACATATCTTCACATAAACTGATATATGAAGTTACAGTCTCCGTGAGCTCATCCAGATCGATGGCAGCGGATTCAAAAACACTCCAATCAGTGAGGTCGAAACAGGCTTTTAAATCCCGCTCTGCTTCATTAGTCCATCTTTTAACAGTCCTTAATACAGGTTTAGCTGATTTCAGTTTCTGCCTGTAGGTGAGATGAACCAAACAGTGATCAGAAAGCCCCAAAGCTGCCCGTGGGACAGAGTGATATGCATCCTTTATTGTGGTGTAGCAGTGATCCAATATATTACTGTCTCTGGTGGGACATGTAACGTGCTGCTGTCCGGAATGGCTTCACTCAGCCAGGTTTCAGTGAAGCACATTGCAGCAGAGTTTGAAAAGTCCTTGTTTGGTGCGGGTGAGGAGAAGAAGTTCATCCGTTTTGTTAGGAAGGGAACAGAGATTCGCTAGATGGATACTAGGGAGCACAGTTTGGAAGCCGCGTTCACTGAGCTTAACCAGCGCGTTTCCCTCTTTTCCGTCTGAGCGCGCGTTTGACTGGGACTGCTGCCCCTCTGACCAAAACATCCAACAAAGCGTCTGAATAATCAAAAACCGGAAAAAATGTGTCTGGTGTGTGTTGCCTTATGTCCAGTAGTTAGTCTCTGGTAAAACTGATAGTAAGGGAATGACTAAACACAGAACAAACAAACAAAAACAAAAGAAGAATTGGATGCGTTCACACCCATGTCGCACGATGATCCTACGTGGCGACCATCTTAAAACTTTAATCTAGGACCAGTACATGACCAGCTTAAACGAGCTCAAACCAGCAGCCATGCTTAAAAACATACCTAGTTACCATCATATGCTGGTTTTTTCAACAGGGGTATTTGATGCGTGTAGTGTTCCATCTGGAATATGTCACTAAAATGTTCCCTGTCAACATCAACTTGTAGAATTATGTTTTTCAAAAAATTGTGTCTGTAAGATTCTAACCATTGGCGTTGCAATTGCATGCTTGATTTACTCTTAGCAAGAATCATAAATTGAAACGTAGTGAATCTTTGACTAGGTGTTGTACATCTGTACTTTTGTAAACTATATATTCAATGAGTGCTCTTCAGCCTTCTGGACCCAAATGAACCTGTTGTCCAGATATTCAAAGGCTCCTGATACAGCTATTTATGCATTTATGCTATGAGTATGCTTGTTTTTAAACTTTTTTTATTACTATTATAATATTTATTTTGGGACTTAAAAAATATTTAAGGAGGGGGTCAAATCATACTTTTATTTATTTTCCTTCTACTTACTCCTATTTTCCAAGTTGTTTAGCACTTGAAATATTTTGTATTATTATTATACAATAAATTAATCATAGATTAATAAGATTAATAATAGATTATTGAAATATATTAATAACGATTTATTAATTGAAATTGAATTTGTGTCATCTTGAGGCCCCCTTAAGAGTTTGCCAAGACCCCGGCACACTGGTTGAAAAGCACAGAACTAAATTGATGCTTATTAGGTCTTTGTGCAAAACTCGATTTGAACAGTGACAAAAACAAAAAGTGACACTAGAAGTTGAGAAGTTAATTCTAATGCATAGATTTTAGAATTACATTTTTGATTATGTTGTGATGAAAAGAGTAGGAAGTTTTAAGGATACATGCCACATTTAAAATGTCACGTGAACAAGAAGACTGACTCACGGCTTGAAGTACCCAGTTATGCTCATGGCATAATCAGATTTAAATCTAAACAAATTCTCTAATGCACATCTTTAAACCAACTATTTACAGGATGAACTTCTGACCCTGAATTAACGGAGTATAAAAATTCGGAGTATAAGAGCATACAGTTGTAGACATGAGGAGGCTCATCCAACTCACAATGTGAACCAGGAAATCTCGTGGCCTGCTTAATTGGAAGCTGTTTGTGTTCAAAAGCATGACAACAATTTACAAGCACAAAGTAGTCTTTGAAAGTGATGGTGAACACAGCTTTTTTACAAGACCAATGCATCAGTGCAATATTCCATGAAAGTCAATATTCTATACAGTCAGTAACACTCTGCAAATTAACACAAGCTATTATATCACATAATGCAAGTGAAAACAGATGAAGTGTGAATTCTGTATTGTAGGTCGACTTAACCGATTTTAGATCAAAAAGATTGCCATATCTTGAGATGCAGCAACATTATGTCCTGTAAAATTTGAGCTATTAAAAGGCCACCAATATTACAATCATGATACTGAGCTGCCAGTTAATGCCTCTTTAAAGTTGGCAAAAAAGATAACTTAATTGTTTCAAGATTTAAATAAACCTCTTAAACAGACTTACCCCACATTCTATGGCAATCTCCAGAGACCTGCACCATTGAGAAGGAGGGTATCCACATGAAGGCTTTGGGTGAGATTTACACTGGATTTCATAAACTCTGAGGAATATGACATGAAACACACAGAGCACTAGAGTTTTCATGCTGTTAGTATTTAGTCTCTGAGCTTTCTGCGAGCAGAATGAGAGCTTGTGTACATTCTCCTCCTATCAAAATAACCTCAGAGCTCCAATCAACTGTGAGCAGCTGCAGCTGAACAGACACTCACTGACCTCAGATCAGAAGAGAGAGGATGTTTATGAGCAAAAAGAGTTCACAACTGAAATTAGTGTTGTGGCTTTATCAATATCACAACAATACATACCTTAATAAAATGTAAAATATATATTTTTAATTGTTTGAGTTGGTAATACCAAAATAAATGCCTAAAACTCTACAGTTATTACTCATTCCATATCTATAGTTTCCGTCTTTAACTACAACTAAGAAACTAAGTTCAATTAACAATCATGTAAAAAGAGGGAAATCTGCTTTACCCATTGTTCTTTGATACAGATGGATGAGTACATGTTAAAATTAAATGTTATTTTGTTTATTTTTGCTCACGATGATAGGAGAAGATCTGTATGTGTTTAATGTTCTGTTTAATTGTTTTGAAGAGTATAGCCTAGCCCTGTTGAAAAAAAACAATCTTCTTAAAAATGAGATACTAGTAATATGTTGCTGCCGTGGATATTCCAAATCATAGCAACTAAAGCGTCTAAGCTGGAAAAACACTGTGCCACCAAAATGTTTTCAAGCGCCACCAGCTTGCGTTTTAAGAAGAGCCCCTGGCTAAAAATGCTTTGATGGACATGTTGATTTGAATATTTATTGTTAGGCATATGGCCTATTAGACTTTTTTGACATTTATGCAATATACTGGAGCCAAACCTGAGACAGTAGACCAGAATATTCCACTGTGTTCCTGGACACGCAATTTGCGTAGCTGTAGTTCATTATTTATTAATTCATTATTCACTAATTCATTATGTAATTCATTAGTCACAATTATGCTAATTGTGAACGAGCGCCCTATTTACGAATGATTGGATTTCATTAACATGCACATGTTTAACTATCAAATCTGATGTGTATGAAGTGTTTGTGAATTTGGAGGAGAGTTTTCGGGAAGGTCTGTTTTTCTGCCCAAATTACTCAGAATTGACTGATATATTTATGCAAGTTTCATGAATGAGGCCCATTGAGACTATATAAATTGCATGTTGCATTTGAGAAATGCATTAACAACAATAACTGGGTATTTGCTATTGTAGCGAAAGTCCGTTTGCTAGTTATGTTAGCACATGTATTTGTGCCACTGCCAATTTTTTTTTTTAATTTAAAATATTTAATATTTAATTTAATATTTTAATTTTAATTGCGTCCAATAAACTATTTGAGTTAAGTATTTGACCATTTTATATGTGGTACAAAATGTAGTTACTCCGTTATTTTTCTTTTTTATTCACATTTATTGATTTCATAAGGTATATTTAATTGATTGTATAGCTTTAAAATGTACTCACTATTTTTTAAGTGTAAGCATGTTTTACTAAAGAACCATTTTGTGAAAGCTGGAGAGAAACACCAGGTACACGCTAAAACAAGGTTGGGCCTCCTCCACACAACCTGACTGTTGAGAGTTAACCAGGGCAAACAGTTCCTGCCGCATATTGCAACAACACTGTCACGTATCAGTGTAGATGGGCACTCACGACAATGAAGATGTAAAAAAATGTATTAATCCACACAATAAAAATAAATCCACATAGAGGAAAGTAGTTACACACATTGACGTTCACATTCACAATACCTGACAAAACTAAACTGAACGAACATGAACTTAAGTACACCAGCAAACTAGGATAACTAACAAGACACAGCTGAACCAAATGACATAATCAGACTTGAGGGAAAACTAGGTCAAGGAACACATGAGGAATGAAAAACAAATTTGCATTCCAAACGGGATATATCGCCTTCCGAAGGGCACTTCTGAGTGAAAACAATCATGGCCGACATATTGAAGGGTCATTCCAAACCGAAGTGCTCAAAACTGGCCACTTCAAAGGGCCCTTCGGAATGAAGGATTTCAAATGGTGCAACTGATGGACATTTCGGGCTCCCATGATCCTTTGCGCATATTCTTTGCATGATGACGCCGCCTCCGTTTGGGCACGTGATGATGACGCAGAAGGGCACTTCAAGAAACAGTTGTTTGGTCCCCTACACCCTTCAACCCTTCGAAGCTCTCACTCCGAAGGGTAAACCCTTTGAAGGGAATAGGGCATAGGGATGAGCCCTTCCGAATGGAATGCAGGGTAAGTTTTTAGACTGAAGATGTTAACTTTGGTGAAATGCTGACTTTTCCTGATTGGTTAATTAAGTACCGTCCTACATTTTTTTTCTCATGAATTTTTCTGTTTCTTTTAGAAATACAGCAGCACCCAAAATCTAGATTAGGAAGACAACAAAGCACGTACGAATTCAATGATTGTGTCACATCCTTTCTACTGGGATACTTCAGCCCAACGATTTTTGTCATGCATCCATCAGCATGCATCTTTCACTAACTATGAATGACACTATCCTGTGAGTGCGATTCTGATGAGATGAGAGTTGCAGCTGGCAGAGTTGCAGCTGGCAGTCAGTATAGGTTTTGCCCATTTTTTTCCATCTTTTGACATAATTTCTAGTGAAAAATAAGAATTGTGGTAATTTAATTGCTTTGTTATCACCAAATTTATATCTATTTTTGATGATCATTAGGCGTTTATGCTGCCTCTAAGCCAACAGCCATTAATTCACTACACCACCACACTGACTGGAGTCGGAATGTTTGTAGAAGTTGGAACAATTTGAGAGTCAGTAAATGATGTCAAAATTAACTATTCCCTTAAATAGGAATTTTTACATTTCAATATGATATGACTAAACTAGTGACACAGTAAAATTTATCTATGCTATACTATATTTTATTCTAGAGATTCCACTCTGCAAAAACTAATTTCAAGGTGTTTGCATCACTAAAAGCCGTGTTTTTTAGTGCATCACTAAAAGCCGTAACACCCAAGCCGTGTTAACCGAGTCAGTTCATTCATGCATCGCACTCAACAGTCTTGCGAAAGTGATGTAGAGTGTGAAGAAATCCGATCAGAAGTGGTCCAAGGAGACACATTCAAAATGCATGTATAACAGGTAGACGCATCTTGGCTGACAACTTGTGATTGAACCACTAAAAATGCATTTTAATACCCTGGATCTGGGCTTTTCTCTTGCCTGCTCAATTTCCAGTATATTGTATATAATTTATGGGAATTTCAGGGAGCTGCTAATATGTGAGATACTCCTGGACCTTCCTGGAGAGGTGGGATGTCTGTTATTGTGGTCTTTATCAGAGAGGAGTTCAAAATTTTGATCAAATACATTTATTTAGAACTGATGTGCCAATCTTTTGACATTCTAAATATGAAGGAGATGTTGCAGATGCTCTACAGGTAAATCTAACCAACTCTAGGCTGGAATATGAATATCATTCTGAACACATTGCTAAAACTGCCTGGTCCTG
Organism: Sinocyclocheilus anophthalmus; assembly: GCA_018155175.1. NCBI lineage: Eukaryota > Metazoa > Chordata > Actinopteri > Cypriniformes > Cyprinidae > Sinocyclocheilus > Sinocyclocheilus anophthalmus. The sequence continues at coordinate 79,285 of JADLZN010008588.1, read as the reverse complement.
CAGATTTGCTTAATACAGCATTTAGGAAGATCAGGCCCTTTCTTTCGAAAAATGCTACACAACTCCTTGTTTAAGTTATTTTTCTGTCCAGGCTGGACTATTGCAATGCTCTCTTGGCAGGTCTTCCAGCCACTTCTATCAAACCTCTACAATTAATCCAAAATGCCGCTACAAGATTAATCTTTAATGAGCCGAAAAGAACGCATGTCACACCTCTGTTCATCAGTTTGCACTGGCTACCAGTAGCTGCTCGCATTAAATTCAAGGCATTAATGTTTGCCTACAAAACCACACTGGCTCTGCACCCACTTACCTAAATTAATTACTTCAGAGTTATGTGCCCTCTAGAAACTTGCGTTCAGCAAGTGAACACCGCTTTATTGTTCTCAAAGAGTCACAAATTCACTTTCACAAACGTTTTCATTCCCTCCTGGTGGAATGACCTGCCCAAATCAATCCGAGCTGCTGAGACCTTAACCATCTTCAAGAAACGACTAAAAACACATCTGTTCCACCTTTATTTGACCCTCTAACTCTAACACTTTCTATTCTATTAATTCTTTTTTTTTTTTATACTTTATTATATTTATCTTCTTTTTTAGTTTTTATTATTATATTTCAAAAAAAAAAAAAACGCTCAGGTTTACGAATGTAACCCTGGTTCCTCGAGGGAATGAGACGCTGCATCGAGAATGCTAGGGGAACGCCTTCAGTGACCAACGCTCTGAATCACATGTGAAATCAGTCCAATAGCTGAGCGGGACGTCACAGCGGATGACGTCATGACCGGGAAGCTATAAAAGCACGTGCGGCGGAGCCAGCGTCAGCTTCTGGAATGAAGCAAGCGAGGCAGGGACGACAGGAAGTATGAACCGAGAACGCAGCGTCCCGTTCCCTTCGGGGAACCATGGTTACATGCGTATCCTGGAGACGTTCCCCTTCAGGAACTGGAGCTGCGTCGGAGAACGCTAGGGGAACGAGATGTCCACGCCGCCTGACTTGCAAATCCCTGCCTGGTGTGAAAGGGAACGGCTATGGCAAGAGAACAAAAGAGCTCTTGAGTGGCTAAAGTAGGCGGGGCTCGCCATCCCGAAGGCCAACTTCTGGAGGAGTGAATCTTGACCCCCAAAGGAGAGGGGAGATCAGAGGACTCGAGGCTATGGAATAGCATCCTGATCCACCACTTAGCCTAAGCTTTTCTGGCCAGAGGCCTCGGCCTCAGCGCACCGCAGAGGAAATGTGTAAGAAGAGGGTGTCTTCCCACTGAATGGCCACCGAGAGGGACGTGGTAGGCCGCAATGGCCGCCACGAAAACCTCTAAGGTGGAGTGGGTCAACCCTGCGGAAAAAACGGGCCTGCAGGAACTCCAGAACTGTACAAAACGGGCAGTTAGCTGGGTCGAGCTGACAGTCTCCGCACCAAGTAGTACAGTTTCCTCATAGATGGAGCTCTGGATGGAGGATGGTCTCAAAAACCTCGGTTGAGAGACCAGAAGCTACAAGTTGTGCCCCCTCAGGGGCCACACCCACAGCTCCGGGCGGGGACGTGCCCTCCGCCTGTGAGAGGAGATCTCTCCTGACGGGAATCTCCCATAGAGCACCATCGAGGAGAGAAATCAGGCCTGAGACCCAACTCGGCCCGGCCGGAACGGGGATACTAACAACAGATGGGCCCTGTCCCGGCGAACTCTCTCCAGAACTCCCGGGAGCAGAAAAATCGGAGGAAAGACGTACAGACGAAGCCTCGGCCACGTCAGCACCATGGCATCCAGCCCCAGTGGAGCTGGATGAGTCAGAGAGAACCAGAGGGGGCAGTGTGATATCATATGAGTCGCAACATGTCCACCTGAGCCTGGCCAAAAATTCTACATATCTGCTTCACCACCTCGGGGTGAAACATCCATTCCCCGGGCCTCAGCCCCTGCCTCGACAGGATGTCTGCTCCCATATTGAGATGCCCAGGAATGTGAATTGTTCTCAGCGAGAGGAGTTTGCCCCGGGACCACACAAGGATCTGGTGCGCCAGCTTGTACAAGGGGCTGCGAACGCAGACACTCCATGGTGGTTGATGTAAGAGAACCACCGCTGTGTTGTCGGTGCGCACCCACACATGGTGACCTCTTAGGTCTGGGAAAACTCGAAACACGGCCAGACGTTCTACGACCTATGTGACTCAGGTGCCAGTCAGATGGCGATCCATTCCAATGATACGCGGGGAGGGTGACCTGTGGCCACTAATGACCGCACCCCAACTGGTGAGGGATGCGTCCGTCGCTAGCGTTACGCGGTGACAAGGAGCTCCCAGCACTGGGTCCTGAGACAAGAACCAAGGTTTCCTCAACATGTCTAAGGCACGTAGGCATTGCCACGTGACCTTGAACATGCAAAGCGGGTTTCAACTCAGGGAGAACCCCCTGGTCTTGAGACACCACTGTAGGGGTCTCATGTACAGCAAGCCAAGAGTAATCACGTTGGACGCAGCTGTCATCAGCCAAAGCAGTCTGGACAGATGGAAAGTGAGTGGTGAAGGTCTCTGTACTCGCGCGACTGAGGTGAGATCAATCGATCCGAGAGGACGACATGTAATGTCTGCATCGTGGTCGAATCCCACACCACGTCCAGATAAGTGGTTCTCTGTACTGGAAAGCACACTTTTCTTGGCGTTAAGCCTTAACCCCAGCTCTTTCGTTTGAGCGAGAACGACATCTCGATGTCGAACCGCAATCCGCTCTGATTGAGCTAATATCAATCAATCGTCAATGTGGTTGAGTCGTGAAAGTCTTGGGTGACAGTGCAAAGCCAAAGGAAGAACCTGTATTGGTAGGCTTTTGCCCCCAAAAATTAACCTCAGGAACTTCCTGTGATGAGGAGGATGGAGATATGTAAATACGTGTCTTTCAGATCGATCGTAACAAACCAGTCCTCGGACCTGATCTGAAACACGACCTGTTTGATAGTGAGCATCCTGAACTTCAGTCGCATGACTGAGAGGTTCAATAGGCGCAGATCTAAAATGGGACGCAACCCCCCATCCTTCTTCGGAACAATGAAGTAACGGCTGTAGAACACGGAGTCTGTCTCGTGCGGAGGGACTACCTCGATGGCCTCCTTCCTTAAGAGAAGTAACTACTTCTTGTTCTAATACCCGAGCCTGCTCGGGACCCACTAGCGTGGGGGTGAACCCGTTGAATCGAGGCGGATGAGAACCAAATTGGATTCCGTAGCCTCTTTCTACAGTACGCAGAGGACCCAATGAGATACATTTGGCAGTAGCTTCCAAGCTACTAAATAATCTACTAAGGGAATCAGTATCTCGAGACTGATCTCTGGTGTGCCCAAAACGGCTAGTTCGGTGCCTTGAAGCGTCTGCACGCCGACAGGGGACGCTGAACTAGCTGCTCTGGGGACCTCCGCCGAGGCCGCGAGACTCTCAGTGCCGCTACGTTGCCGGGTGGAGGAAACTGAGAGAAGCGCTCGCCGGAGACCGATGCGCCCTGGAACAAGGCAGGGTGGGCAGACCGACCTCTTGAGGGCACTGAGGAGAGACGGGCACAGTATAATGAGGTGTACACCGCTCTTCCCCATAGGGGCCTGCCCTCCGAGGTCCTGAGCAACAGCATCAGGACTCTCATAGCTGAAGTCTCCTATTGAAAAACGACAGCCCTCAGACCCACGTTGTCTGCTAGGAAGACTAGACACCAGCCTGCCCGGGGCAGGACCCAATGAAGCACACTCGGCAGGGGCTCCCACACCGCCAGGTGACCTCCTAAGGGAACCAGTCTCGCGAGACTGGCTTGTGGTGCACTTAGAGCAGCTAGCTCAGTACCCTGAAGCGGCGGACCGGCAGGGGACGGCCGTAATAGCTGCTCTAGAGACCTCCGTGGAGGTAGCGAGCCTCTTAGCACCGCTACGTTTCCGGGCGGTAACTGAGAGAGCGCTCGCCGGAGACAGCTGCGCCCTGGAACACAGCAGGGTTGGCAGACCAACCTCCTGAGGGCACTGAGGAAAGATGGGCACCGTGTAATGCGATGTGAACCTCTCTTCCCCACAGGGGCCTGCCCTCCGAGGTCCTGAGCAACAGCATCAGGACTCTCATAGCTGAAATCTCCTATTGAAAACGACAGCCCTCAGACCCACGTCGTCTGCTAGGAAGACTAGACACCAGCCTGCTCGGGGCAGGACCATCTAGATACCTCCGTAGAGGTAGCGAGCCTCTTAGTACGGCTACGTTTCCGGGCGGTAACTGAGAAAAGCTTGCCGGAGACCGCTGCGCCCTGGAACACAGACAGGGTTGGCAGACCGACCTCCTGAGAGCACTGAGGAGAGACGGCCACCATATAATGAGGTGTACACCACTCTTCCCCAGAGGGAGCTGGCCCTCAAAAAGTCCTAGGCCTTAGGAGTCAGGACATTTACGACGAAGACTATCCAGAGAGAATGACGGTCCGCAGAACCGCCCTCCGCTAGAAGCCTTCGGTCTGTGAGCGCCACTCTGACTCTAGACTCTGCAGAGTACAAGAAGTGAGGCCCCCAGAATGAGGGGTTGGAACACGGTGGGTTGGAACTGCTCCGCCCAGCAGCTCCTGCAAACCGCCTCAACCTCCTCAAAGGAAGAGAGGTAAACACGTGCTCTTACTCAAGATTTTTTTTTATCCCAAGAGCCCCTGTATATCTAGCTTCTCATAGTTTGATAAATACTTCATTTTATTCCTCAGATTTAAATGCAATCAAACAACCAGACAAGTAAATACGGTCTAGTGTAGTAAGATTCACATCAAAAACCGAAATTATGTAATATACGTATGCGCTGCGCGCGAGCCATTCAGTCACATGATCAACATCAATCTCCTTGACAAACAAACGAGCTCTAAATCTAGCAAACACAGGTGGAGATAGGAAGAGCCGTCTCCAACACGTCCGCCAGATCATGTGCGATCCCCACGATCTCAATCACCGCCGTGCCTCAGCAGCAGCGGGACCGCAATAGCAAGATCACAGGCACGGACACACTCCTCGGAGCGTGCCCGGCGAGAGCGGAGCATTTAACAGCGGGAAAAAAAACACAATCCGCCCCGACTGCGCGAGCTCCGCTCCTTATTAATGATGCTCATTATAATATAAGGCATAATATTGTTTGCTTGTGTAACTGATGTTTGTGCAACTGGCGAGCTCTTTGACGCCCTCCGTATCAATCTCCTCGGAGAAAGACAGGCGGAGCGTCGCGCCCTCTCCCCGGGGGGGGGGGGGGGGGGGGGAGGGGAAGGACCGCACCGCGGGCTTCCGAACTGAGAGCGGGTGCCGGATCTGGTGATTAGCAGATCCATACGCGAAACCCACGAGCACAGCCGCCGCTCCGCCTCGGCGAAAGCGGGGCCGGCACCACGAGAAACGCTAGTGAAAGCTCCCTCCTCAAAGAGAGCCCTCTGAGAGCGAAGCAAGGCAGTAACAACTATGCTTCGCTCGCAAGCAAACCACGCACAGGCTATGTGTGTCCCCACTCGTGATATAACATTATCTTTGGGCAGGGAGGAACACAACCTACAAAGTGGCTTGCTCTCGCCCTTGAAATGCTTAGTCTTAGCGTGAGCCTTAGACATAGCTGGAGCTTATTCACAATTGACAGACAACAATAAATATGACTGACACACACAGAGCGCGTCGCTGAATGACAGAAAGCTGACGCTAGCTCCGCCGCACGTGCTTTTATAGCTTCCCGGTCATGACGTCATCCGCCGTGACGTCCCGCTCAGCGATTGGACTGATTTCACATGTGATTCAGAGCTTGGTCACAGAAGGCGTTCCCCTAGCGTTCTCGACACAGCTCGAGTTCCTGAAGAGGAACCACTGATTTCGAGTTTTCTATTCTATTCGTGTTTCTTTGTGTGTGTGTGTCTATGTGTGTGTTGTATTCATAGATACAGTGGGTACGGAAAAGTATTCAGACCCCCTTAAATTTTTCATTCTTTGTTATGTTGCAGCCATTTGCTAAAATAATTTAAGTTTATTTTTTTTCCTCATTAATGTACACACAGCACCCCATATTGACAGAAAAACACAGAATTGTTGACATAATTGCAGATTTATTAAAAAAGAAAAAAAACTGAAATATCACATGGTCCTAAGTATTCAGACCCTTTGCTGTGACAATCATATATTTAACTCAGGTGCTGTCAATTTCTTCTAATCATCCTTGAGATGGTCCTACACCTTCATTTTAGTTCAGCTGTGTTTGATTATACTGATTGAACTTGATCAGGAAAGCCACACACCTGTCTATAAAAGACCTTACAGCTCACAGTGCATGTAAGAGCAAATGAGAATCATGAGGTCAAAGGAACTGCCGAGCTCAGGGACAGAATTGTGGCAAGGCACAGATCAGGCCAAGGTTACAAAAAAATTTCTGCTGCATTTAATGTCCCTGAGAGCACAGTGGCCTCCATAATCCTTAAAAAGAAGACGTTTGGGACGACCAGAACCCTTCCATCGGGGGAGAAGAGCCTTGGTGAGAGAGAAAGAAGAACCCAAAGATCACTGTGGCTGAGCTCAGAGATGCAGTCGGGAGATGGGAGAAAAATGTAGAAAGTCAACCATCACTGCAGCACCTCCACCAGTCGGGGCTTTATGGCAGAGTGGCCCGACGGAAGCCTCTCCTCAGTTGCAAGACACATGAAAGCCCGCATGGAAAAAAACACCTGAAAGGATCTAAGATGGTGAGAAATAAGATTATCTGATCTGATGAGAACAAGATAGAACTTTTTGGCCTTAATTCTAAGCGGTAAGTGTGGAGAAAACCAGGCACTGCTCATCATCTGTCCAATACAGTCACAACAGTGAAACATGGTGGTGGCAGCATCATGATGTGGGGGTGTTTTTCAGCTGCAGGCACAGTATGACTGGTTGCAATTAAGGGAAAGATGAATGCGGCCAAGTAAAGGGATATCCTGGACAAAAACCTTCTCCACAGTGATCAGGACCTCAGACTGGGCCGAAGGTACACCTTCCAACAAGACAATTACCCTAAGCACACAGCAAAAATAACGAAGGAGTGGCTTCACAAAAACTCTGTGACTTTTCTTGAATGGCCCAGCCAGAGCCCTGAACCCAATTGAGCATCTCTGGAGAGACCTAAAAATGGCTGTGCACCAACGTTTACCATCCAACCTGACGAACTGGAGAGGATCTGCAAGGAGGAATGGCAGAGGATCCCCAAATCCAGGTGGTAAAAACTTGTTGCATCTTTCCCAAAAAAAAACTCATGGCTGTATTAGATCAAAATGTGCTTCTACTAAATACTGAGCAAAGAAAGGGTCTGAATACTTAAGACCATGTGATATTTCAGTTTTCTTTTTTAATAAATATGCAAAAATCTCAACAATTCTGTGTTTTTCTGTCAATAGGGGTCTCTGTGTGTACATTAAAAGGAAAAAAAAATTAACTTAAATGATGGTAGCAAATGGCTGCAATATAACAAAAGGTGAAAAATTTAAGGGGGTCTGAATACTTCCCGTACCCACTGTATATATATATATATATATTATATATGTATATATATACTGTATATACACCTTGCTATGTGTACTGCGTTAGCCTAACCGAGACTTGACATTTTCAGTTATATATTGTTGCTCTTTTGTTGATTTAGATTTCTTCCATTGTCCTCATTTGTAAGTCGCTTTGGATAAAAGCGTCTGCTAAATGACTAAATGTAAATGTAAACTTAATGAATCACAATGAATTCTTAATGCACACTTTATTCATTGGAGTATAATTCAAAAGTACTGATTTTAGTATATATCTTTGAATATCCAAATCAGTCATTAATCAAATGTCAGGAATACAAACAATTCAGAATATTTGATGATCCATTTTTCTTTGTCGGTTTGGTCTTTCCAGAAGTGCTCTGTAACACCAGCCTGTTAAGAGAAAAACAGATTTGCAGAATTTATGCAAATACACAAGAACAGTTTTATGATCCATAGTTCATAAATTAACCTTTTAGATCGACATGGTGAAGTTCACAGCTTCAAACCCCACAAGATCGACTGGTGAGGGAATTGCCTTTTTGTAGATTGTTCGCTAGAGAGGACAAAATAATAATTTATCAGCCTAAAGAAGCAGGAAGGCAATAAGACATGAAATATGTTCATAAGACAACAACCTCTGGAATTTTCACTCTCATGTCAAAGGTCTCTGGTGAGGATGCCACAACAGTGACAGCTGCTTGGCGTTCTTGGTTTTTCTCATATTTCTGGTAGAAACCCATTATATAAGAAATGCCAGGCACGTACTCTTGAATTCTGAGAGAAAAATTTAAATCATATCATATAAGTCATATAAGTAGTAATCTCATGCTGTACATTAGTATTTCAGGAAAATCAAGAGCAAAATGAATTCACTTTTGACCAATCATTATGAACACTGAGGGCAGAGCTCCCCAGTTGATCTTGGTGTGTATGGAAGGTTTAGATTCCGGCTGGCATGCTGCGGACACCCTCATAGACACATCATATGTCTGACACTCCGCACCCCATCTGAGGTGGGCCTAAAAACATAAGAAGAGAATCAATGAGGGAATAAGGAAACCGATGAGAATAAGTTGTACCAAAAATCTCAAAAGACCTTTACCTTTGCTGATGAATGACTCTTATCTACGTTAACATTGGCACAGATTTTCCAGTTTGCTTCTTCACCAACTTCAGAGACTATAATTTCAATGTTGTCTCTTTGGGCTGTTGGCAGATTAAAGGCTACACCTTCATAGCCCAGAAGTTTTGCTGGCGGACTTAGACCAAGTGCTTTTACTGTGACTACAGGTTCTGGAGTGGCATCTAAATTCTACACCATGGAGAAATTGATAAGATGACTGAATAATTGCTAGATTACTCTACTACTCCAGCAATTCCTAGTTACTCTGTAGATCATGTTAAGTTACTTAAAAAAAGCAGTTTCAAAGTATAAATCTCAGGGTGGACTGAATAAGGAATTTGCAGTACATTAGGATATGTGTGGTGTCGTAATCAAGCTACAGTCTGTTTGTCCAAACATACACTTCACTATACAATATACAATATATAATTGGAAATTTGTTAGATTAAACCCTCCTTTTTAAATCACTTTACATTTGAAATAATGACTTCAGATGTTTGTATTGCACCTGAGATGCAGGGAATGAGTTGGATAAATTGTTTTCCTCACAAGAGGTGATCTCGTCTCTTGTGTCCTACACAGAGGGAGCATATATAACAAAATTCCCTCACATTAATTCTGAGCTCACCACTGGAAATCATTCAGCCACTATAAATGAAAAAAGAGCTATGGCTGAGTCATGGTACCTTGAATACTCTGTGGGTGAGATTCATCATTTCACTGACTCCTGGAGAGTGTTTTCTGCCAGCAGTGACCTGAATCTGAATTTTTTCAATGGGTTTGGCACCCTTAGCTTTGGAACAAGCAACAAGTTACTGACAGGAATATTGAAATATATTTTTGGATTATATCAATTAGTCAAGGTTCAGGTACCTGGTTCGAGTTGATATGAAAAGCGGGTACGTCCCAGGAAGTAATACAGAGGATATTCATGAAGGTAGTGTGCTCGTTTGGCTTCTGCCTCAATGCAGACCGCAGTTCCATAAATCTTGGCATCAGCACATTGCCTGAATTTCACCTCAGAGTCCTCGGTCTGCCACAGAAAACACAGCTGTTTAGTTTGCAGTGAAGGCTGCACAATAAGGAAGTCATTGTGAAGGCTGTTGTACCTGATCATTCCTTGAAGTAGGTAAAATCCTGGCCAGTGGCAGACCCTGTTGGGAGTCCGCTGTCTCAGGCATCATGGGGGTTATTTTGAATAAGGATGGATCCTCAATGTTTCTCAAAACAGCGAACACATCAGAACTGTTTGATGAAGAGTGAGAAATCATAAGGATATTTGCTGGCACTTTATTGTGTATCACAGTGGTGCTGTAGAAATAATTGAAAAACGTACTTGACTGAAAATAATTCAGTGACCGTTTTGCTTGGTGTCAAGTTCATTTCATACTTATGCTCCTTAATGTTTATTTTTAAGTCAAATGCCCATGGCAGGGCACTTATTATTTTACTCTTCAGCTCAACACCACACTGGAAAAGATCTGTGTTGATTCCATGAAAAACAAAATGATCCTTTGTCACCCTGTAAGCAGGAGGAAAGTCAACCTTCAGTACAGAGAAACCATGAAGAATCCAAAACTGAAAATCCTGTCATTAATTTCCACCCTCATGTGAATTTAACAACTTAAATTTTCACACAAAGCTATTTATTATATGACTTTAGACACCTTAGAATGTATAGCACATGGACTTTTTTATGGTGTTCATGCACAATCACTGAGATTCAAATTGCAGTTATATCAGTAGCCTAAAAATGCTTTTTTTTTATTTTAGTGGGTTGTCTCATATAGACTGACATGCTGAAATCACAAGATCTTCAAATAATTCTCACTTTATTTTAGTAACCAGGAATAAAATCATGGCTGACTGCAAATAACAAAATTATTCAGTGGCATGGATACTATTGATTTTGCATGTTGCTACATCCAAACCACAAGGTGAGTCAGTGTCTAATTGATGAAGCATAACTGATAATTTTTTATTATTACCCAGCGAAGCCATCTGTGTGTAGGGAAATGTCTGAGCTTAGTAGCTCTCCCAGATGTTCCTTGGGGGGAGGATTGATTTCAGCTTTAGCTGTAGACATAGAATATATTCATCATTTTTGTATAGGCCCATTTTTCCCTCCACTATTAACAGACATCTAATAGGAAAACGTATCACCTTTCATTGTAACAGCATTAACTATGGAATAATATTTGCTGATTTCAACTGGGAGACCAAGACAAGTTGGCTGTATAAATCGAGCTTCATACACAAGATGGGGCTTGGTCCAGTGCCAGGAAGTCCCTTTTTGAACATCCTGAATCTTTTGCCAAACCATACTCTCCTTCCCTGCAGAAGCACTAAATGACTGAGGAAAAAGTCAATCAATCAATCAATCAATCAATCATCAAATCAATCAATCAATCAATCAATCAATCAATCAATCAATCAATCAATCAATCAATCATGTTTCAGCTGAATCTACACAAATAAAGGATCAATAATATGAAAAAAACCTGTTAAAAAATTCAGATAGTGGAATACCTTTATGATGCTCTGAATGGAGTCTCCGCTTACATCCATTAAAAAGGCTTCCTGTCCAAAAATGCGTGCATATGCTGTCAACAGAGGTCTGTCTTTTGGTAGGTTCTGCCAGTCAGAGAGCTTTAAAAGATCAGAGCATAACCATTAATCTAATGACTGATATACGTCAATAAATTGATTTCATCGATTCTGAGACTGAAATGCTCACAATTTTCATTATAGTGGCAAAATCTGTGATTCCTAAATCTTTCTTGAGTTGAGGGATTTTTCCTGCAAACAGCTCTTTGATTCCATCTGCATGGACACCAAGCTGGAAACATATGAAATATTACATATAAAACATGGTATACTGTACGTACATAAAATTAAATGATAATGTATATTATAGCTTTGATTTGATTACCTCAAGAAATTGCAATATTCTCCCAATGAAATGAATTTTTCCCTTAAGCATAAGTTTTGTGGGTATGAGACTTTCATTTTTCAGCATATAAATGTCAGCAGATGTCCCAAATAAAGTCAATCTGATAACCAGGATACAGCCATCATATACACCATTTGCTATCCTTTATTCCCGTCCTACACTAGAAATTGCTTACCTTGCACAGACAAAGATCAATTAAAATGAGAGCACTTTAATAAATGATCATGAAAAGCTCCTCATGTCTCTGACCACACTTTCTCTTCTACAGGTAAACCCACCATGAACCAGTCCCCAATCTGATAGTGCCTATTCTTGCTGTATTCGCAAGACTCCCTACTCTCAAGGTGGCCCAAGTTTGGGGGTAAGAATCTTCATGGCAATATTACAGGCAGTGGATCTTATTTTTTAGATGAAAAAAAAGAGGAATGAGGACCATTCAAGATGTTCGTGAAAGTGGCGCAGGAGCTGATTGAACACAGAACACAAGAAAGCATACTTACAGATGTTGATTATCAGGGGTGCGGGACTTGGCAATTCCTTTGAGTAGAGAGTATGAGAAGCTGGCAACCTGAAGGCTTTTCCTCCAACCAGGACTCGGCTCACTTTATTAACTGAGGATCCGAGCTAGGTGGCTTTGTCTGTCTCTAGATTAGCACCATGCAGCCAGCCTTGCGGAATTTCAGCAGGAAGATATCCTCTGTACAAAAGAAGGTTCAGCCAATATCCTGTACCTTCCTCACTACACAAGTAAGTAGAGATATGGTCCTTCATTCGGCGAAAGTGGTTTCTTTTTCGTGGCCATTATACGCAACGTGTCCTCATCTTACCTAACCCCTCATCGGACTTCTATTCTCATATTCCTTTAAGTTTTCACATGTGGTTTCTAGCAAGAATGCGATTTTTTTCATACACTCCATACCCCTAATGAAATATATATACAGTATATATATTTATTAGGGTTGGGCGATGTCTACAAAATTGGCAACGGACGATGTCTACAGTGAAACATCAGCGATGGACGAGATTTTAGGTGTGTGCACCCCGAACTCGGAATCCGGTGATTCAGAACGACACGGAAACAAATAAGGATTGCCTTAATGGTGCCTGTTAACATTACAGACATCAATTCATATTATCTACATAAACGAGTAAGGAGAGATGAACTGAGGATGACATGATGATTGGTTGCAGATCCTTGAAGCACCACTGACAAACATCTCAATCTTGAAAATGTGTGGTAGATACTCTGTCCCGCTTCCATAGTAATGAACCAGAGTACGTGCGATCGGCAAATCTCCGAAAGTGAAAGTGAACTAAAAAGCGTTTGCCGTCAAATCAGTTTCAATGCCAGGCATAATAGCAGCTCCCTGATGCCCACAGTTTATATACGGTATAATTACCCAACGATATAACTGCTAGAGAAAGTATTGAAATATATATTTTCCTCCCATCTTTTGTTTATTGCCTTTAGGGGTTCCGTATACACGTAATTTTCTTTCCGAACACGGTATTGAGATACGGCGGATTGCGGGTCTATGGACGGCTCACACTGACATGACTCACTACCTAGTTGAAGCACCATTGGCAGCCTCAAGTCTTTTTGTGATGCACACCGTGAGGTCAGATTTTTTTCTTCATCTTCTTATAGATCTTCTTGAGTTATGTCACGTTGAGCGGGGACTGTCCGTGGACAGCAATTTTCAGGTATCGCCAGAGATTTTTGACTAAGTTCACATGTTGGCACTGGCTGGGCCAAAAACATTCCACTACATGTTTTAAGGGCATGTTTTTGCTGTGTGTCTTGGCTGTGTGCTTAGGGCCATTGTCCTGTTGGATGGTGAAACTTTTTCGCCCTATCTTGGGTGTTCAAATACAAAAAATACTTCACGTATGGTCCTTTTTACAGTGTAGGACATCCCTCTCGTACCAAACACACACTTTCTGTTCTCCCCTGATTGCACAGATTGAACACTATGAAGAGTACTGGTTGTTCCTAACTTCTTCCATTTAAGAATTATGGAGGACACTGCTCTTGAGAACCTTCTATACCCTAGGTTTTTTGGTAGCCTTCTCCATATATGTGCCTCAACCCCGTGCTGTCTTTGAGCTTCATGGCTTGGTTTTTGCCCTGATTTGCATTTGTAGCTGTTAGACCTTATACAGATAGGCGTGTGCCTTGCAAATCATGTCTAATTAACTGAATTTGGCACAAGTGGATTTCAATCCAAGAACAGAAACATAGCAAAGATGGTCAAGCAAAAAGGGATGCACCTAAGCTATATTTCAGTTGTCTGAAATTGAATACTTATATCTTTTTTCTTTTTCTTTTTCTATTTAATACATTTCCCTTTTAATACAAGGGGTGTGAATACTTATATGTTAATAGTACTTACATTGTGGGGGTCCCTACTTGCAAGCAGTCTGAATGCAAGGACTGCAGCACTCTGTACTCTAGTTGGAAGTTTTTCAGCTCCAGATGTGTAGCCTGGAAGGAACTTTAGCAGAGTCTTGATGCTGGAGGTATGAGCTGCGTTTCCCAAGGCCTTCAGTGCAAGGACCATATCCTCCTCCAAATTTTTACTTAGGCCACTTGTAGCCATATCCAGTAATGGCTGAACAACATTATTTACAAAGGATATAGAAAATGTAAATATCATATAATTAAGTTCCACATAAAACTAGCAGATTATAAAATATGATATTTGTATTAATCATCTCGCATACAGAAGTAGGAGACCACATATACCTGCACCACAGTGACGGGGCAGGGATCAGTATACACACAGTATCTGTATACTAGAGAACCATATGCCAAAACTACAGTGTTCCACAGGAGAGGCTGGGATTTGCTGAAAGGTATTGAGAGGAACTCCTGGAAAGCAGAACAGAGCATTAGAAGGCAAATATACATGACATAAATGATTGTAACAAATGTTTAACTATAGGTCACTAGCTCACCTGAGCTAATGCAACTGAGACAGGCTCAGCAGACAAGTGGTTAAATGCCACTACCAGTGCCTGTCCTGCCTCATTCGCAGTAATGTCTCCTGCTTTGAATCTGGTCTCAAGGAATTTGAGGATCCTTTCATCTGTTACCTCCACAACCAAGTCCAGAAACCACCTCCTAAAGACCAAAAAAAAAAAAGACAAGTCAGTAGGATAAGATCTAGGATTGCATAGTACGTAGACAGGTGTAAACAAAATACCTGTGCTCATCATTTCCCGAGACCTGCTTCCATAACTGGTCTAGATTCTCACGTGTTGCCACACGTAGCAACTGAATTAGATTCAGAACCTCAGTGCTGCTTGAGCTGTCCACTTGATATATGTTAGCCTGTGCTAAGCGCTTAACTAAATCTAGAATCTGTTGGAGTACAGAACAGATCAAAGTCTACAGTACAGATCAAAATCTGTTTGTGAGTTTATTCACATATCTGTATATATTTCAATGTTTATGAATGTATGATCTTGGGGTTTGCCTTTGGCACTGGTTCGTTCAGGTTGATCATCACAACGGGAATTGGGTTGAGGTCCTTTTCTGTCCTGTACATCAGGTTGCCTCTGCTCTGCACCTGTCCGGTCACTATTTTGTCAGTTGTGTCTGAAACTTTGAGAAGCTCAATGTCCCGTCTGGAAAAATGAACACAACTATGTCATGCACAATCTGCAGTGTTGCAACAATTTGTTAGCTAATGACGAAAGCACGTACAATGCTAACATTCTGGAGTTTCCTCCCTTTACATTGAATGGAGAGAAGTATTGACGCTCCTGAGCAAATGCTTTAGTAATCAAACCGCCATCTGCTGTGGACTTCACTGTGTATGTGTGTTTCACCGTTGAAACAACACTCTCACCTCTCTGTAAGTTTAAACAGCGTTCAGATCAGTTAAAGGATGAACTTCCAATTGTTATGTTCAAGTTTGAAAATGGAATAAATTGAAATGTAACGAAACACACCTGTTTGCTAAGTTTGTCTTCAGGGGCAAGTGCCATACCTCGGTATAAAGCAGCTGGCTGTTGACAGTTGGTGATATCAACCATTTGGGTCACTTTTAACTCTTTGGCATTATTGTCTTCTTCAACAGTGTAACTGCTTTGACATACACCATGAATTCCCAGCTAAAGATATACAAAAAATTATTATTTTTTCATTGTTTTGCTTTTCCCATAGAGTCATACTCTTATTAAGGACTGTCTTGTACAGTTGATATGTAGATTTTGTACCTCCACCAGTTCGTAAAAACTTTGTGTGGTTTTGACTGTGACTTGTAGAAATCCAAGGATCCCCCTCACAATATTTACAACTGTGTTTGAGACTCCAGGTGCAGTGCGGATGTCACTAATTTGACCTTTAGAGAATTCAAAAACGACTGGCTGGCTGAACTCGGCAGATAGACGCTTAGTGAGCTTTTGGGAAGGGCTGAAGACACTTTTCCTGGGTAAGCCATTAAAGTCTTCAACATCTACATTTGATATCTTCAAATGAAAAGCACATTTTATAACATGTTTAGACAATATCTAGTTATTTTTTACTGCTGAGGTCAGAAAATAATAATAATAATAAAAAAATAATAATAATGGAAATGGAGCAACGGTATTGGTACCTGAAGCCCAAATGTTTGTGGTGATTCACCATGATTTTAAAAGTGCACCTCAGCTTCAGTGCTGACTCAACCAAGTCTGGCAGTTCTCGTCCCACTCGCACCAATCCCTCATATTTATACTCATACGTTTTTTTAGAGTTCAGGAAAGGCTCTAAAATAATGGCAATTAATAAATTTCAGAAATTTGAAATGACAAATTCTGAAACAGTATGTATCTAATATGTATCTGAACCCTAATTAAATTTTAAAATCTTTATTATTGACATAAACATCAAATACAATAATAACATTTATATTAGAATAAGGAGAAAATCTCTGTAGGTTTATGGGTAATATACATTATAGCATTTACATACCGTAATTGATGTTCTCACTGGCTAATAGGGAGGAAAAAAGGAACATTACTACTCTCCTTTTATATAAAGTAGCATTAAAGCACAATCTTTTTTACTGTGCTCAGTTCTAAACAAAATGAAGACAGGATTTATAATGGCCACACTCTTAAACATGCAGTTAAATCTGTCCTGGTCTTTATGTACTCACCAGCCAGGGCTACCAGGAGACAGAGATAGAGCCGCCACATGTTGAAATCCAGAGGTGGTACAAGCAACTTACCTCATCTTTTATAACAGGGAGCTGTATTTCCCTCCTACCCCCTTATCTCATGCAGTTAGTGAGGTAAAGTGACCCTGTGGCACAAGATTGTTCATGTATTCTAAAACACAAACATTTGCAGATTGTAGAACATGCAGCAATACGTTTATTTGCTGATTCTTATTTTGTTTTGTGTCCATGGTTAGCTGTAGCCTAACATGGCTAAAAGGTAAAGCATATGAAATGGAAAATATATGCCCTATGCCTGATTACAAAGAAATGTGTGTAATTCAAACTATTTCAAAACACAAAAATGTAGACATTGCTCATCACATTAGTGGTACGTTCATATAAATTTTTTTCTGTTACCTTGTATACAATGAAAAACTTTACTTCATGAAAAATTATTCCGTAAATGCTAGAATATGAGAATGAAGCTCACTGGTTTGTGTTGTAGAAATAGTTTGAGTAAACAGAACTAGGGGACAAAGGTGTGAGACAGGTCAATGTGATCATAGACAGTGTCATCACAACCTATTAGGAGAGCATGTGACCTGCTAAACAAATAACAAGATCAAACTCTTACAAACATCTGATATCCAAGCATGAATTTAAATATAAATAAACACACATACATATACTTATCTAAGCATGATTAGAAGTCATTTCCCACTCTGAAACCTTAACATTTTCTATAAAGAGAGTCTAAAATGTTTTTATACAGTTTTTAACACAATGCAAAAAAATTAAAAATAAATAAAAAAATACATATAATCCTAATAATAACAAAATAAAAAACTCAACGTCAACTCACTATTTGCTCATCCTCATTTATGCCAAATCCCTTTTATTTACCTCAACATTCATCAATGCACATGTACAGAGAACATCAAATAAGGTAAACAGAAGCTCAGAACTTTGTGCGAGTGTAAGAATTTATTCAAAAAAAATAAAGAAAGAAAATCAAAATGTGCAACGAACTTTCTTGTGTGGAAGTCCGGTAGTATGGTAACCCTCGTTCCCTGAAGAGGATGGCGAGTACTCAGTGACCGACGAATTGGGGAGCACGCTGAGAGAGACCCCATCCCTTAGAGTGTAACTAAACGAGCCAAGCACCATTGGCATGCGATGATTGCATCAATGTAAAATAGTACCCGAGACATGCCCTTTCCCGTCGTCACTCCGAGTCACGTCGTGACCGAGGAATTGGGATCTAACAAAGGAAGAATGCTGCCCTTCCAGTGTCTGCCCGAGAATTCTGCACCCTTTTTGGGGTAGGCCAAAAAGAAGCCAGTACTGTTGTGTAGCCCTTCTAGAAGAGTGAGCTCGCAACTGAATGGGCAGGGCCCACCTGTGGCGATAAAGCAAGGTGATGGCATCCACTATCAGTGGGCATTCTTGTGAGACGGCTTCTCATTCTGTCGGACCTCCTTAAACAGACAAAGAAGCCTGACTGAGGGCCTGACGCTTGTGTCCGTTACGTACCTTTTCAAGGCTCGGACGGGACAAAGCAAATCTAGGGTTGGGTCTGCCTCCTCCGGGGGAAGCGCTTGCAGGCTCACCACCTGATCACTGAAGGGAGTAGCGGGAACCTTGGGAACATAGCCGGGCCGAGGCCTCAGGATTACCTGGGAGTCAGCCAGCCCAAACTCTAGGCATGATTCATCGACGGAAAATGCGTGCACTACCCTCTTGATGGAGGCCAGTGCAAACAGGAGCAGAGATTTCATTGATAGAACCTTCAGCTCAACTGACTGCAAAGGCTCAAATGGTCCCTGCTGTAGTGCTTTGAGCACTAGAGACAGGTCCCAAGAGGGTATAGAGGAGGGCCAGGGAGGAGTAATCTTCTCGCCCGCTTAAGGAACCTGACGACCAGGTCATGCTTCCCCGACGACCCTTCCACGGGGTCGTGGTTAGCAGCAATCGCAGAAACATAGACTTTAATGGTGGAGGGAGACAGCCTTCACTCCAACCCCTTCTGCAAACAGGACAGCACGACTCGGGGGCATCTTCGGGGGTTTCTGTGTGGAGAAACACCACTCGATGAATAGGTTCCACTTCAAGACACGCTTACGCTCTCGCCGAAGTGATGGTGTCAACTGCCTCCTCGGGAAGGTCACCTAGAACCTCCGCATCCCATCCAGGGACCAGACATGAAGTATCCAGAGGTCTGGACATGGGTGCCACAGGGGGACCCATCTCTGAGTCAGTAGTTCCTTCCTCAGAGGATTTTGCCAGGGATGGGCTGTCACAAGGAGCATTAGTTCCGGGAACCAGTTCCGAGTGGGCCAGCAAGGCGCCACAAGCAGGACCTGCTCCTCGTCCTCCCTGATCTTGCACAGCATCTGTGCGAGAAGGCTAACTGGGGGAAATGCATACTTGTGAAGGCCCCGCGGCCAGCTGAGTGCCAGTCATTCTGTATATATGTAGGTATGTTTGAGGTGTTTTAATTTCTTCCATGTTAGTTTATTTTCCTTTTTTTGTTGTTGCCGTAGTTGTTCATTTAAATTTTTAATTTTTTCTTGGGGGGGGGAGGGCGGACAGTGTTTCTTGTTGATTTGATACATGCAATTGAAACGTCTGCTTGAACAGGCGTTTTGGACACCTCGCTCGTTTCCCCTCCATGATGAACGAGCTGTACTGGCGTGGCTGGAAATAGCTGGCTGTGGGCATGCCTTGATTTTTGCGTTCCTCTGAAATGAGCTTCATACTTTCATTAGGACTGTGCTGACTATCCTACACACCATACAAGTCAGGCTAGTGTAGACACAGAAGACACAAGTTTCTCAGATATCGTCGCACTTTAGAATTTGTTTTGTTTTGCCTCTTGCATTTAAAGCCATGGGAACAGTGATGCTCATGGCTAGATGGCTGCGCAGGCTGGCTCGTTGATCTGGATGTATGATTCTCGCTTTGGGTGCGAAAGATCCTGGGTTTAAATCCCGGACAAGCCTGTGGTGAGGCTTGGTCCTGAAGCTCTTTTGTCTCTTTAGGCTCACAAGCAATCAGGAAGAATTTGGCAAATTGGGCAGAGGCTCAATCATTGCCAGGCCATTTAGTTCAGTTGGTTAGAGTGTGTTGCTAATAACCCCAATGTTGCGGGTTCGATCCCTGTACGGACCAGTCTCTTTTGTTCTCTGGGAGCTCAGCTCTGCTCTTATGTCAAGTGATGGGTGGTCTCACGTAAATCCCTGCTGGCTAAAGGGCTTGCGGTTGTGGCCAAAATAGCTCAGTTGGGAGAGCATTAGACTGAAGATCTAAAGTTTGAGCCTATACGTGATTTAGTGAGCAACAGCTGCTTCTGTCAAGGTTCCATGCTGTAAAGATTAGCACTCTGGACTCTGAATCCAGCGATCCGAGTTCAAATCTTGGTGGGACCTGCTTTTGCCACAGGAATGTGTGCAGGACCCAGTCCGAAAAACCATTTTGGCACCCAACGCGTCGCTTCACAGCGTCAAAGTGCAGTCTCTTTATGGAAGTGAGCGTAAAAGGGCAGGATCCAGCTTGGAGAAAGCGGGCATCGATCCCGCTACCTCTCACTTGCGCCTACTGCATCCCACCAACTGAGCCAAAGTAAGCCCACATGAGCCAATCGAGTTTCTCTCCTGTGGCTTACTTTTCACCAATCGCGTTTCGTGGCTTACTTTTGACCAATCACGTTTCTTTCCGGTGGCTAACATTTGACCAATCACGTTTCTCTCCTGTGGCTTACTTTTGACCAATCGTGTTTCGTGACTTACTTTTGACCAATCATGTTTCTTTCCGGTGGCTAACATTTGACCAATCACGCGATTGGTCAAATGTTAGCCAAATGTTCTCTCCTGTGGCTTACTTTTGACCAATCGCCGGCCGCTATTATTGTCATCTTTGCGATTGGTAATGCTAAGCTTTACTTAATTATTGAATATCATTGAATATCATTATTTGTTCATGTATAATGTGTATTTTTGGAAAATTAAACGTGCCAATATAGCTAGCTAGCATGTATAGGACACGTTTTTTTCAGTACCTGTGAACCTGTAACTTTTCCCAAGATAAATACGTCAAAAAAATAGCCCGATAAATCGGCCATCCGCTAATTAAGCTATATAGCTGTCAACGATGTGTGTATTGTGTGCGAATAAAAAATTACTAATATTTATTTACTTATATACAGAGCTGGGTAGATTACTTACAAAATTGTAATCTGTTACTGATTCCAAATTACATGACAAAAATTGT
This sequence comes from Sinocyclocheilus anophthalmus, assembly GCA_018155175.1. Lineage (NCBI taxonomy): Eukaryota > Metazoa > Chordata > Actinopteri > Cypriniformes > Cyprinidae > Sinocyclocheilus > Sinocyclocheilus anophthalmus. The sequence goes on along the minus strand of JADLZN010008588.1, from coordinate 58,268 downwards.
AGTTAGTAACGTAATCCACTACATTACACATTATAGGTAATATAATCAGACTACTTTTTAATTACTTTTAGATTACTTTTCACCTAACTTGTTTATCACATTGATTTAAACAGGATAATCTTGTACCATATTGACATAAAAACATAAAGAGTAAGAAAATATATTCCATTAATTGTAATTATCAACATGAAGTGCATTAAAACGCGTTTCTGAAGGAACGGCAGGGAGTTTTGCGTTCATGAAAAAGCTATAATTAATTAAATTAAAAAAATATTAATTTAATCATTTTAAAAATAATAAAAAAATGAAATATTTTATTTGTTTAACTGCATGTCATGTGACCATTAATCAACGTCAGAGAACCGTGGACATGCAAATGTGTTACTTAATTATTAAAATATTTATTTTCAAATTTTAGGGGTACTTTAAGTAAATATATTAGGTAAAAGAGGATCAGATGAGAAAAAAGTTTGTTAATTTGTGCATTATAATGTGTTATAAAAGCCTTGGTTAAAGGTGGTTAAATAATCTACACAGTGATAATTCAAATAAAAATGAATGTGTTTATCAGTGGTTGATGCAATGTTCAAACACTTCTTAAACCTGAAATTATTTTTTGTAAATCCAGTGTTCAAATGCCGTGTAGCCACCTGACCTGACTAATGACTGGTCTTTGTGTGAATGTCAACAAAACTGGAATACTTTTTTAATGTATATACGCAATAGGCTATTTTAGAAAAGAAAATTAAAAGAGGAATTAGGAAGAATCAATCAATTATGAATAATTTATTGCTATTGTGTAAATAATCATGTAATACATAAAATAGTAACTGTAGTCTGATTCCAAGTATTTTAAAATGTAATTTAATCTAATTACAGGTACTAAATTTTTAGAATCTGATTATATAATACATTTACATGTAATCAGTTACTACCCAGCTCGGCTTATATATACTACTTATATTTGGTAATAATACTAGTGACCTCCTCTGAGCCCCCCGGCAATCCTGGGCTCCTAGAATCATTACTAAAAGGAAATTTCAGATTTATATTTGACTTTACACATTTGATATATCAGGGATTCCTGTCTCTTTCCTTTTTTTTTTTCCCGTAGGAAACTCATCGTCAGGCTAGTTTATGGTCATGTTTATTACCACAGTAATATGGTTTACGTGTAGCTTGTTAAATTATCATTACACACTTAACGTACAGGTATCTTTCATTTTGCTAGAGCTAATTGTCTGTTTCTGATTTTCATTTCAGAAAATGTATGCATATGCGTACCCCTTTTTTCGACTCCAATCGGCAACATCAAGCCGACTCCTCATGGTGCCATCGGCGGAGATGAAATGCTTTGAAAATGTGCAGTCTGGAAGGGCCAAACCTAAGGAGGAGGTGCTGGTAGAGGCCAGTACTTTTGTCATCACAAGCGGTGGAGACCCCAGTGACCAGTTTTTAGTACCGGCTCACTGCAAACTGAGATTTAGATGGCTCCTGGAAAACTCTCTGGGGTGCACAGTGCACTTGGTTCTCAGCATTTACAAAGAGACAGAGCAGACAACCCCCCTGTCAGAAAATAAACAACTGCTCCTACAGTACACTTCACATATTAGAGAGATGGCAGAAGAAGTGGAGAAGTATGAGAGGAAGCAGGAAATGCAAGCAGAAGCCCAGGCAACTGGAGACCAGGGCTGCTTGATGGTGGAGTTTGGTGACTTCCAGGGCCGGTCCATAAAATATGTTTATAAGGACCAGAGCAAGGAGGCCCAAGCCCTCATCAGGTACCTGGTTAAGAGAGATGCCAGACCCAACACCAGCATGGCCATTTTCAAGGCTTATGTCCTGAAAAGACAGGGTTCAGGGTTCTGCTGTGAGCACCAGTGTACGACAGCCTGCACCTTCACCTGCAACCTCCAGTGTCTCTGCACCTCCACCTGCAATCTCCAGTACCTCTGCACCTCCAACTGCAGCCATCTGAACTGCTGTACAGCAGACCGCCACTGTGAAAGCCTTGTTGGCGCATGGCAAACATTTTTCTCCTTCCCAGCTGGCACGAAAACTCATGTCACCAGTTAAACCCTGTGAGTAGGAGTGTGAATATTGAATTTTCCCTACAGCAGTTCTACATGTATTAATTTAGCGTTATGGCAAACTTGTCCACTTGCTGTTTCCAGATCCATTACTGCAGTCTACTTTACCTCCTCCAGCAGCAGAACCCCCAGCCAAACCTTTGGCCTGAAGACAGCTTTTCGTTATTGGTACGTAAGCACCATCTTACATATGTTTGTCTCCGTGTATTGTTCACAGTAATAGTTTTAACATTTGTGCTCCAGGCACTTCCGTTCCCATTGCTGAAGGTGATGATGAGGGGCTTGTATTTGCTGCATCACAATGTGAAGCACAGCTAAATACAGGTGTGGCATGACGACACAAATGCAAATATTATAAGAATGTTTTGTGAAAACACACTGAGAAGCGTTATGTTTGGGAAAAAAATCATTTTAAAATATTTTTTTGTTTACAATACAGAATTATGTCACATCATACCTCAAGCGGGATGCATACTTTGAGTGCACTTCTTCAAAACCTTAAGGATGTCCAAAGGTGTCAGTGTTTTTATTTTGGTTTCCAAACTTACCTGTTGTTAAACAATCACTGGATAACCTTTTTCACATGGCTTGCTCTACTCACTCACTCTTTAGCTCCCCTGAGTAGACAGGATGGTGGAGATTCATTGTTCTAATGATTAGAGGGACATCTGATCCTCAATAAAGTGTACACTGTGTTCTTTGCTTCTTAACACTAGTACCATTTTCTTCACTAATTATTAATACTTGTCCAAAATTACTGCTTTGGCTGCATTTATGGCATATTATTATCAAATGCAACAGTCATCCTTATATTGTTTTTGTTACTGTTCACTCAGAGGCCTCTGCCGGTTCGTCTCCATCATCGGAAACACCAGATGCTCCACATCATCAGCCACCAGCTGAGCTTCCATGTCACTGGAAAGATCATCTTCCACCTTTCCAGCATGAGTGGATCCGGAACACGCTATTTAAGGCCAACCCGTGAACCGGCAAGCCAGAACTAGTGTCCCAGCTGAAGCTTTGGTGGTATCCTCTTCAGCCCCCTTTAATTTACACTCAGCCGGCCACCTCACCCGACCTCTTCTTCTGTCGGCCCCTTTTCTTATGGATGCCGCTTAAGATGTGGTTAATTCCTCTTGCATGTGTTCACCCAGTAAGCACAGACTAATAGCAGCAGGACTTTACCATACCGTGCGCAAGGTCTTGGACATCGACGGGTGGTATGACCTTGCCACTGAGTATCTGAACCTGAAGTATCCTGCCTGGTCTAAGGACATCTTAAGACAACTGGATATGGGCCACCGCTGTCAGTTTCCAGCTTTGCTGACATACAGGTAATTCATAATGACAATCATTTATTGTTAGGCACTTTTATTTGTTATTTTTTACCAACCAAAGCATTTGCATGATTATACTGTTGTTTCCTTAGATACTCATGTGACAACTGAGGATGATGAGGGAGAGGACACTGGGCAACAGTGTGATGGAACAGCACAGTGAGGCATGGACACAGCGTGTCTTGCAGTACATGACTGCCTGCGAACCATTCACAAGGTCCTCCCTTGTGCAGCTTCCTGTGTTTGCTGAACCTCCTCTTTTACCTGCCCTACCTAAACCTAAGTGGCTGTTAGCCGTGTATGCCAGGGATGTTCTGGGGCGACTGCACTGGGTCATGGCCAAAATTTCATCTGTCTTTGGCTGTGTTCTCAAGATGGATTCCACAAAAAAGGTATTACAACCCTGTTTATATCCAGAAATTTGCCAGATATGGATATGTGTGTGTACATAATGAACACAGTTTTTGACCAAAGGTTTTCCAAAGAAACTTGCCAGTGCTGCTTCAGAAACAGTTGGCTGGTGCACAAATGTGGGAAACTAGCACGGCCAGGGCCTTGTCTCTGTGCTGACTGCCGCTGAGGGACATGGACTGGACCCCATGGCTGCGGGCCTGATGAAACGCTACCGGGAGGCAGGAGAGGCAGCCCCAGAAGTAATGTACATGGACAGAGATTGCTGCAGTCAGCACGGCCTGTCTCGGGTGAAGATCATGTTTTCGGAGTGGGATGAGCTTGTTGTGCGCCTCGACATCTGGCACTTCATGCGGCGATTTGCTGCCGGTGTCACAACAGAGGCTCATCCACTCTACGGGATCTTCATGGCACGTCTGTCCGCGTGCATCTTTCAGTGGGATCCAGAGGATGTGGCTGCTTTTTGCCGTACAAAGGAGGGTGAGCTTGCGGCAATGAAGACTGGCCACAGCTCAGAAAGGTCGGTCAGTGCTCGCATTACCCTGGGGGAGTTGGCACTGCACTGGCGGAGGAGGACCAGGGGGGTGGAGGAGACCACCAGATTGATTGGATAACTGATTGATCTGTTTGACAGTGCGGACAGGAAGGACACTCTTGGACTTCTATATGGAAAGAACAGCGGAAGCACGTACAGTGTATCCAAGACCCAGAGAACTTTCCGCTCTACATGAAGACGGGGACACTGAAGAAAGGCGGTGTGGAGCTGTGCTTCTACAGGTGTGCCCGTGGCTCTACTTCCTTGGATTCATTCCACCTCCACCTGAACCGTTTTATTCCAGGTATTACATGCATATGGATTACTAATTTTTCTGTAAAAAATATAAGCACTGTAACTGCTTCCATTACTTTAAAGTAATGCCACATTAATAAATGTCACACTCTACAGTAATATTACAGTTCTGATGTCATAAGCATTGACAAAGCTGTCTTGCCTGACAAGTCACTAGTAACTGGTTATAATCACAATATTTTTGAATGTAATTACATAACTTTATTACATGTAACCAGTTACTTCATAGCACCTCATGTATTATACATATCTTGTACATATGTGACATTTAAAAGCCTTATTTGTTTGGCAAACTGGTAAAACACTGACTCGAGTGCTCCAGAACCCAGAGGAGGAAGACAGGCTGCAAGGGGTTTGAGGAATAGAGCATGGAGGACATCACAGTTCCAGTGCTGTATGAGGATGACCCCTGCCATGATCTCAAAAACAGCCCCTCATCTTAGCCTCTGCCTCAGTCCCCAGCATCACTGGCTGAGCCGTCCACATCATTTGGTGGAGAAGGACAGCATCTTGGCCCTGCCACTTCAGTGCTTTCACAGCCATCTAGAAGCAGTCTCTCCAACGAGGCTCAGGTAAGACACTCTAAGGGCTTTATTTAATTGCATTCTCATTTTATTCCACATACACTACCAGTCAAAAGTTTTTGGACAATGTTTTTTTTAAAGAATTCTCTTCTGATCAGCAAGACTGCATTTATTTGATCCAAAATACAGCAAAAGCAGTAATATTGTGAAATATTTTTACTATTTAAAATAGCTGCTATTTGAATATATTTTAAAATGTAATTTATTCCTGTGATTTAAATGCTGAATTTTTAGCATCATTACTTAAGTCACACGATCCTTCAGAAATCATTCTAATATTCTGATTTGCTGCTCAAAAAACATTTATTATTATTAGATTAAAAATAGCGGAGTGTTTTAGGTTTCTTTGATGAATAGAACTCTCAGAAGAAGAGCATTTATCTGAAATATAAATATTTTGTAACATTATAAATGTGTTCACTGTCAATTTTGATCAGTTTTCAGAATTAATATAAATATATCATGGATTAATTATACTGACTCCAAGCTTTTGAATGGTATATGGTGTATAATGTTACAAAAGATTTTTATTTAAAATAAATGCTGTTATTTTGATCTTTCTATTCATCAAAGAATCTGGAGAAAAACTGATTGAAACTGTTTTAAATATTGATAATATTAATACAAAAAATTTTTTTTTTTTTTGACAGCAAATCAGCATATTAGAATGCTTTCTGAAGGATTATGTGACACTGAAGACTGGAGTAATGATGCTTCGAAATTCAGCTTTGAAATCACAGCTTATATTTCACAATATTACTGCTTTTGCTGTATTTTTTAAAAAAATGCAGCTCTGGTGAGCAGAAGAGACTTATTTAAAAAACATTAAAAATCTTACGGTCCAAAAACTTTTGACTGGTCGTGACATGGCATCTCTAGGTGGGACAAGGTCCAGAATCTGGCTCATTACCTGGTGGGTCTTTGTGAGGCTCCTTACCTCACTGACCTGCAGGTGACAGATGCCATCCAGCTGTGGACAGCTCTCCCTGATACTGATAAACAGCGGGTCAACTATCAGCCTCAACTGACACTTTGGCGCTTTAAGGCACCGAAGCAGTCCGGAGTCACACCGGGTGTGGAGAGTGTGAAACGGTGTCTGATTGGACATCCTGGGGGTCCAGCACAGTAGTCCAGCACCAGCCGCTTGGTTGAGGCCATTTGCATGAAGCTGTGTGCTTTACACAAGTCGCCGACCAAGAAGGCTGGAGTTTGCACCCCCAGGTGGTCTAAAATCCTCTTGGATTACCACCACATCCGAGAGCTGGTGCATAACAGTCGCAGGCTGATAGATGAAACAATGATCCAGCTGTTTGAGGTAAACCAGAGGTCACTCATTCAGTGGTAAGCAAGGCACAGTATTTGCTTCAAATTAACTGAATACTTCTAAAAATATATATAATACAGGTAATTTATTTTCAGGTTTCAGTGGCGGCAGAAGAATCAGGAAATGAGTGTCCTCGCTCAGGGACTGACTCCACCTTACCCAATTGCTGTGGCTGATATGCAGCTTCCTCCACCGAGGCAAAAATTGGATGAAGCCACATCAACATCAGGCCTAAAACATCAGTTTATCCTTCTGCCAAATCGAGAAGGACAGGCTCCTCTTCTGCGACCAGGTCGACGGCCCGCTGCTGCCACCAGGGAGTGCCCCATCGCACCTGCCCCCACAGCATCAGGAGTTGTGCAGCCCATTTCAGCACCTGGGTCATTGTTAAGCACACTAGTCCTTATCCATCTTAACATCCCTAACATCTTCTGGTGCTTCGACACCAAGTGCAGGCCCAGCTCCACCTGCTCCTGCGTCTGCTGCTCCTGTGTCCCGTTACACCCAGAGGAACAGGTGCCGGCGGGCCCTGGAGACGGAAAGCGGAGTCCACTAGAGGAAGTATGTGCGAGGGGTTACTTTTAACACGTGCAGCAAATGTGGGCAGCCCAAAACTAAAGAGTTTGGTCATAGCCGATATGGTAATGACACATTTTGCTTGCATGCCTCAAATGGCAAATCTTTAGATGACTGGTTGGCAGAACAGTGCCAGGGAAATAAATGTCAAACTCCACCTCTTCAGTAAATAATATCTTTCCTGTATACATTTTGTATATATAACATTGGCCCACTATTTCATATTGTCCTGTATATATTGTATGTACATACATATATATATATATATTATAGTATGTAACAAACATATTAGGAGGTTGTAACGATTCACGTATTCATATTGAACCGTTCGGTACAAGGGTTTCGGTTCGGTACGCATTACAAACCGAGCGATTCGTTGGACTAATCCTATTACATTTGGAAAATAAAATAGCTTAAAGTGTGTGAAATATAATGTGCTCAACAAGGCAGCCCAAACGACGCAACAGCCCCCAAAGAAAAACACACTGTTCCAGTCAGACATAGGCTGGACTAGCTCGTTCGTTGGAATATGGCTAGTAACATCGGCTGACAATAATTCAATATCATATTCTTGGCAATATCAGTTTTTTCAATAACGGTGAATGAGTTTTTTAAACACATTACATTAACTATAACCACTATACATACCAGTGTTTCTAAACAGGCTGGGTTTTAAACATACAACACAGCGCTGGTTCAAAATGACAACCCAGCATTTTTTTTTTTTGACCAGCGTTGGTTTACTGCCCAGAGTTAGGTTATTTTTATGGTTAGTTAGGTCATTTAACCAACTGTTGCTTTGAAAACAACCAAATTGCTGGGTTTGTCCACATGTTTTAGAGTGTACATTGATTTATTTGTGGCATTTGACTTCTTTGAATAAACATGAGCACTACACGTTTCAAAATCAAAATGCAACGCGGGTGTTTTATATGAATGTATCTTTGAAGGGAACCAACCATCTTCAGAAAAGCTTTGATGTCATTTTCATTTTGTCTAAAGTAGCGTTCATGAGCGTCCAGAATTCCAGCAACATGTTTTTGTTGTTGCTCAATTTTTTGTTTTTGTTTTCTGCAGCAACTCTGAGCATTTTTCATATTCTTTATCCTGGCTGAAGCACTTTTGTTTCAATATATGAGAATAATCAGCCAATGATTTAGTTTAATGTTAAAGATATTAATATTATTAAGGTGAGCCTGAGAGTCTTACATTTATTTGATAGTGATTTCAAATTTTTGTTTGTATGAAGACTAAATACAAATAAAAGGTGAACATTAATTTTTTTTTTTCTAAAATATTATACAGTTTTATAGGAGGAGGTTTCATATACTTGGCAATTTCATTTTTTCAGAAGTTTGTAGTTACAGACATTTGTTTTGGGCATTCTTGGCAGTTTTTTTTTTTTTATTTTATATTGTTTCCTATCGATATTAAGTACTAATATGCTTTTTAAAAAAATGATATACACAAAATAATAAATATCAATCAATATAATGATATGTCATAGATAAAAATAAAGGCACAGTTGATTGCACACTTGACAATACACATGTGACAGATGCAGAGACGATCCTCTCTATATGCAAAGTACGCAAGCTGCGTAGGGCCCACGAAACACCAGGGGGCCCCCTTGCTCTCAAAGATGATTTAATTTTAGTTTCGTTTTTAATTTGGCCAGCGAAACCCGCTCATGTCATTTGTTTTAATGCGGTGCACTGTCGCCCTTTCTACGTAAAAATCAGTCAAATCATGTAATGTTGTACAGTCTTGCTCGAGACTAAACAAATGAGTTGAAAGCGTACCGAGCCGCGGAAGAGACACATTTCTCAAGTGGACAAAGGCGTTTCATTCATTCATAACTCGTCATTCATAACCCCCACCCCCAGTTTTGCATAGGGCCCCCAGAAGTCTGGGATCGGCTCTGGACAGATGGCAGACCATCCTTGGATACTTTGTCGCATGACTACGTTTCAAGTCCGCCCGCTGCGGTTGACACTTGGTTTACACATGTAACTAAAACTCCTCCACAATGCACAGGAAAGTCTTTTTTCAGACCGGAGACCATACTCGTGTAATAATTAATTTTATTATGATAAGAAACATTTTTTCTTTCAATATTGTTTTTTAAAGTTGTCAAGAATATCGTGATACTAAACTTTTTATTAGTTGTCATAGCAAGTGATTTTAAAAGTAGGATGGCTCACTTTTTATAAGATGACTGAAAATTGTACTTGAATTCGTAGTTTATTCTTAATTTTGGAAACCTAATTATTTTATAATTACTACTACTACTATTATTATTATTATTATTTATGTTTTTCTAGAGTAGTCATTTTGATAATAGATCAATAGAATTCTAGTGCGTGTCTAAAAGTGAACTGGAACGCAGCCCTAGACTCTGTTTCAAAGAAATTCCTGTCCCTAAAGATGGCATTCTTGCTGGCTAACACTTCAACACAGTGTGGTGGCGCAGCTATTGGAGTAGTTGCACATGTGAACATGAACGTCATGGTTCATGTTCATGGCGTTCCTCATAGAGTCGTAAACTTCAGGTGCAGTGTTTCATTCAATTCTCAGGGAACCATTGTTGGATTCATAATCCAAGATGCTTCTGTTTTGTTAAATTGGTACTTGAGTCAACATAAACATATCAAAGACAGAAAATGTTTTTATTAGTCCAGAATACAGTACATATAAAATCATCTTAGACAATCAATTGTAAGATAGAAAAATATATATTTTGCTATTGACTGTAAAACCTTTAGCTGCTGGCTGCAATTGGTTATGAAACTTTTAGATCATAGCATGCAGTAACATTTTAGTTAATACATTTCTCTCAAAAATAAATATATTGGAACTTTGTCACACACATTCCTAAGTACATCTTTATACAGGTGCATCTCAATAAATCGGAATGTCGTGGAAAAGTTCATTTATTTCAGTAATTCAACTCAAATTGTGAAACCCGTGTATTAAATAAATTCAATGCACACAGATTGAAGTAGTTTAAGTCTTTGGTTCTTTTAACTGTGATGATTTTTGCTCACATTTAACAAAAAACACCAATTCACTAGCTCAACAAATTAGAATACTTCACAAGAAACATTTTTAGTGAATTGTTGGCCTTCCGGAAAGTATGTTCATTTTTTTTTATTTCGTACATGTACTCCTACTTGTTTACTGGCTCTCTCCTGATAATATCTGCTTTAATTACTGCCTCAGTTTGGCGTGGCATGGAGGTGATCAGTTTGTGGCACTGCTGAGGTGGTATGGAAGCCCAGGTTTCTTTGACAGTGGCCTTCAGCTCATCTGTATTTTTTGGTCTCTTGTTTCTCATTTTCCTCTTGACAATACCCCATAGATTCTCTATGGTCATTCTGGTGAGTTTGCTGCCAGTACAAGCACCCAACACACATGCCCTCATGTTAGGTAACCACGCTTTTTGTGCTTTTGGTAGTGTGGGCAGGTGCCAAATCCTGTTGGAAAATGAAATCAGCATCTTTAAAAAGATGGTCAGCAGAACGAAGCATGAAGTGCTCCAAAATTTCTTGGTAGACGGGTGCGGTGACGTTGGTTTTCAAAAAACAAAATGGATCAACACCAGCAGATGACATTGTACCCTAAATCATCACAGACTGTGGAAAATTAACTCTGGACTTCAAGCAACTTGGCTATGAGCTTCTCCACTCTTCCTCCAGACTCTAGGACCTTGGTTTCCAAATTAAATACAAAACTTTCTCTCATCTGAAAGAGGACTTTGGACCACTGGGCAACAGTTCAGTTCTTCTTCTCCTTAGCTCAGGTAAGATGCCTCTGATGTTGTCTGTGGTTCAGTAGTGGCTTAACAAGAGGAATATGACAGCTGTAGCCAAATTCCTTGACACGTTTGTGTGGTGGCTCTTGATGTCTTGACCCAAGCCTCAGTCCATTCCTTGTTAAGTTCACTCAAATTCTTTAATCTATTTTGCTTGACAATCCTCATAAGACTGCAGTTCTCTCGGTTGGTTGTGCATCTTTCTTCCACACTTTTTCCTTCCACTCAACTTTTTGTTAACATGCTTGGATACAGCACTTTGTGAACTGCCAGCTTCTTTGGCAATTAATTTTTGTGGCTTACCCTCCTTGTGAAGGGTGTCACTGATTGTCTTCTGGACAACTGTCAGATCAGCAGTCTTCCCCATGATTGTGTAGCCTAATGAACCAAACTGAGAGACCATTTTGAAGGCTCAAGAAAGCTTTGCAGGTGTTTTGAGTTGATTAACTGATTGTCAGGTCCCAATTTCTAATTTTTTGATATAGTGAATTGGTGGGTTTTTGTTAATGTGAGCCAAAATCATCACAATTAAAAAAAAAACAAAGACTTAAACTACTTCAGTCTATTTACATTGAATTTATTTAATACACGAGTTAAACAATTTGAGTTGAATTACTGAAATAAATGAACTTTTCCACGACATTCTAATTTATTGAGATGCACCTGTAGTGATTAGATTTAAAAGCATTTGCAGGCTGATGCTGTAGTTACTTTCTCTTTTGATAAAGTTCATCGCAGACACTCAAAACAACATGGAACATTCTTGAATAATCTGTAGTACTCCTCTTGAATCTGATGATAAAAGTGAAAACATTTCCAATTACAGGTGCAAAATGGTAAACAGCCAACTGAATAATAATTAATGAAATACACTGTACAAATCTATAGAAGAATGTGAACCTTACCCTTCTGGATAGAACGCAAAGGAATATGAAAATGAACATCCCCTGGAACACATTGGCGAATGTAAAGAGATACGCTGTGAGGGTAGTCTCATATAAGATGTGCATGACACCAAATGTCCAGGTAACTCCCAGAACAAACAGCAGAGCAATGGCTCCTCTTGCACAAGACCTGAGGAATAATTATTTAATTCTATTAAATTTTTTTTGTAATTATGAGTGTTTCAGGCTGCAGTTTGATTAGTAATTTTAGTATTTAGCTACCCTGACATGCCCTGAGAAAAAACAAATATATATATATTTTACTCAGAACCTGCATATTTGGAAATAAACACAATCAGATAACACAATAAACACAATCAGAACTTTACAGAGGATGCGATGCAATTTTTTAACACTATATGAAAATGATGAATAACTTCCTTTACCTGATATTTTCATAGTGACTGATTTCAGGTATCTTTACTGCAGTGTGACGATAAACCTTAAAGATGATCACAGCAAATGCCAGCAGATTAACCTGGGAGGGAATAATTGGCTTTGATGTAATATTTGTCCAACAAAAAAGTACAATATGAACTATATGCAACAATTCATTTGATTAATTAAAGAGCATATCATGTTATTAATTCTTCTTCTTCTACTTATTTTTTTCTTTTTTTTTTTTAAATCGACAGGTCTAATAAAATTACATTTTAGATATCAATGTTATAATAATAATAATAATAATACATTTTATTTGTAATGCACTTTTCTTAAACCCAAAGTGCTACAGTAAAGCTAAAACATAAAAAGAACAATACAAGAATACAATCATTAATTAAAAACAACCTTAAATAAATGTGTCTTAATCAACTTTTTAAAGTGATCCAGGGTTGGTGCATTTCTGATATTAAAAGGAAGTGGATTACATAATTTGGAGGCTTTGAATGAAAAAGGTCTTTCCCCCAAAGTCTTAACTTTGCATGAAGGCTGATAAAGTAAAAGAGAACTGGCAGAGCAGCGAGAGCGAGAAGGAGTATATGAACTTGTAAAAGAGCAAAGATATGCTGGTGCAGTCCCATGTAGTGCTTTGTATGTTAAAATTAGAATTTTAAAATCGATCCAAGCATTGATAGGAAGCCAGTGTAACTGTGAAAGCACAGGTGTAATGTGTTTCCGTGGAGAGGTACGAGTAAGCACACGAGCAGCAGAATTTTGAATGTGCTGCAGCCTGTTAAGAGATTTAGCTGGAAGGCCAGAAAACAGGGCATTACAATAATCGAATCTACATGTAATGAAGGCATGTATAAGCCTTTCTGCTTCAGCAAAAGAAAAGAAAAGATCTAAGCCGTGCAATGTTCTTAAAGGGTTAGTTCACCCAATGAAATTAGCTGTTATTTAGGTTGGTACCGAACCCGTGCCATGTAACCGCTTATACTACAAAACCGAATCAGAACGCAGATTTCGGTGCCTCATTTCGGTGCCACTTAAATGCTTGAGCGATCGATTGAAATATTTGTTCTCCGAAACGGACGTAAGGATCACCGGCACCGCACGTTAAAAATAATTTCTCGACTGAGAAAATTCACGAATGCAAGTCGGAAAGCTCTAATAATACAAATTCAACACATCTTTGTAGTAATGCGAGTGTCCATGTTGTTTTCACATTTCCGACTTAAAAGCACAAATCGGGAAATGAGAGCATCCAAGGAGCACGTGAATGCAGTAATTACACTTACTCTGATGGCAGCAAAGCAGTGGTAACAACCGTTTAGCTAGCTCCGTCGAACCATTCATAAATTAAAATGCCTAAAGCTAAACTTCCCTTGTAATGACTTGCAATGAGAAGCGTTTCTAAACCTGTTGTCCAACAAAAGAGAACACTATAACGTTTTTACTCCACAACTGCTTCCTTTTGTGATCGGATGTGGCTTCTTGTCACAGAATGAGGCAGAAAATATGTTCTATATGCTATTTTAAAAAGAATACATCGATTAGCAATGGATTTTAAATATACTTAATTATTATGAAAATACTAGTGATGGCTTGAATAACACAGATAAACTTTATTGTCGCAGTCGAGTGTTTATTGTATATTATTATTATTATTGATAGCAATGCCTTTGTCCATATTAGCAAAGAGTCCTTTTCCTTCTGTGATGCACATGTGTCCAGTATGAATGAAACCGATATTAAATGTGTTTATAGCGCTCAGAAATGGCCAGTCCATCATATTTTGGGTATTTATTTATTTATATTTATTTTTTAAAGTATGGTTCAGGCACCGGTACTGTTTTAAAAGTATCGATTTGGCACTGATATTGTAAAAACAACCAAACGATACCCAACCCTACTGTTATTTACTCACCCTCAAGCCATCCTAGGTGTATATGACTTTCTTCTTTCAGACGAATCCAATCGGAGTTATATAAAAGTGTCCCTGCATTTCTAAGCTCTATCATTGCCGTGGCGGCGGTGTTTCTGTTCACAGTCCAAACACTTAAATACAGTGCGCGCATCCAGAATAATAACACTTTCTTCACACGGCTCCGGGTGGTGAATAAAGGCCTCCTGTAGTGAACTGATGCGTTTTTATAAGAAAAATATCCATATGTCAAACGTAATAAACACTTTTCTCTCACTTCTGCTATCTGTCATATGCGGAAGCCGTTCCGGTGGATGACGTAGGACGTCGGCGTTGCGTGATCAGTGACAAATGCGGAGAGAGAACAAAACAAAATGCCGGTCACAAATTAGAAGTACAAAATAAGGATCTGTTAAAGGAAAACGTCAGAGGATTTCGACATTAAGCCAAGAGGAGACTGGTTTTCCTTGTTCCTATAATGTTACGTCGCTACACTTTGCTTCTTTAACTCCTGTAATACTAACCGAGAACCTAGCATACTTCCTCAATCCAGGCCGCGCACGCCGCGATGCTACGTCATCGCCGGAACAACTTGTTCCCGCGTACACATGTCAGCAGAAGTGTGCTCTGCGAACGTGTTTTTAGTTTTAATATGGACATTTTTCTTACAAAAACGATGGAATCGCTACAGGAGACCTTTATTCATGCCCCAGAGCCGTATGAGGTATGTTTTATTATGGATGCACACTGTCCTTGTACCTTCCTCTTACTCTGTTGCTTCGATTTCCCGTGTTACTCGGTTAAAGCAGGTACCAACGCTCACCCACTGCCTCACCCCTACATTCTCTCGACTAACATAGCCAGACATTCGCTGCGAGTTGTGATTTGGAGGATTTAAGGCTGATAATCAACAACCCTGCAGCCCTTGGGTACTACAGGGATGTGTGGTGAACAACACCGCATGTCGCGTCAGCGCCAGTACATATCTCTCTCCCTCTCACATCCCTGCCCTCGACCGTCACACTCTTTTTCGTTTACATATACCCCGGGCGGTGCGCCGGCAGTGTCCAGCCCCGCCACCGGGCGGGGCTTAATGACGTTGTTATCAAATTTCTCCTAAACATAGACTTTATGATTGTTGCAATGTATCTATCAGTGTGCTGTATTTAAGATACAGCATACAATTCCGACATGATTCACTGTTTTGTCTTTGATACTGAATTGTCACTTGGGGTCCTTATGAGTGTTCATGGGTTATAGACTGTCAGTTTCTCATCCTTGATGCACACCTCAACATGAAACTTCCGACGGGGAATTTATGTTTTTCAGCTTGCTTAGTCCACTACACTTCTAACAAGATTCTAATTATCACCAACATAAGTTTACTCTTGGAAAACGGACCTCACTGGCACCATCGCTTTGAAAAAAAACATGGGATCGCATGTGAAGCGTCCCCGATTCTGGACAGTACACATCTCTCCGCACCCGTGACTTCTTTTGCACACACGCTCTCACAGTCTCTCCCAGTTAAAAATGTCCACACCCATGCTTACGTTAACAATAACATAGATAGCTCATAGCAATGGTGATGCTTTCCTTAACAAATACCACAAAATTAATATACGTATAACTTACACAGTACTGGTGCCATAATATTTATGACCAAGAGTTGCAGATATTGCGACAACCACGGCAGGACTCCCATAACCAAATAAGTAGAAGTTACGGTGGAGAAAACCTTTGTTATAGATGACGCCAACAACAATGAGATATAAATGGATCCCCTCTATACACATCCAAGCAAACGCAGCCAAGAAGAAATAGTGCAGCAGGCCAGCGATAAGAGAACAGAACCACTGAAACACGTAGTGAACAAACAAGTATTAATATTACAATATTACATAATACAGGCTGCATTTTTTAAAGAGTTTATGGGCCAGTTTTACTAACAGCTTGCGCCAGTGCAAACCATCTTTTGGCGTTAAAATAGTACTGTCAGGTTTTACTAAGAATGTGCTGAAAAGGCATGGAAACAGTTTTTTTTTTGCATCTAACCTTAATGAATATGCATTTGTAGAAGTTTCCCTTTCAGACGCAAAATATATGGGAGGAGAGTATTCAAATGAATCATGCAACGAGATTTACTAACGTTTGCACACGTCAAATTACTGAACCATTTGCACCATTATTTAATGTCCAAAAAAAGCTGTTTTGCACTTGAAAAGGCTGAGGAGGCACCGCAGAGAACAGAGAGCGCGTGGTAGGAGGATTTTTTCCACACATATTAATTTTATTTGGAATGCCAGAAGAACACATTCTCTGAAAATATCGTTTGCCAAGTCATGTTATTTTTAATTTGCTTCAGGACATAAAAGACGACTTGGAAATCTCAACCAGGAGTCACGCAATACCAGCTTTATCAAAACTTCTTGCAAACCTTCATTTTTTGGCCTCCGGTTCTTTTCAACGTACTGTGGCTTCTTTATTTCTTTATTCTTTTTTTGCGACTAGCTTAATTTGCACTGATCTTGGTATATTGCGTTTGTCGATATGTAAATAAGATGTTGCGTCTGTGTTCTTACATTGTACGCTCATTGTTAGTAAATCACCTGCAGAAATTTCCATGCCCATCGGCGCTGTTTTGTAATTGTGCTCTCGCGCTAATTTGCCCTGTTTTAGTACAACTTCCCAAGTCCTCCCTCTGACACATTAATAGTCTCTCTGGACTCGTTTGAACCGTTGTCGCTGACTGCGGTGTGTTACTGTCCAACGAGGAAGATGAACTGGGCCATGAAGAGGCTGCAGCACAGGTTCTTGTGGATCGTGGTTCTGTGTTTCTGATCTCTCGAAGAACCCCGAAGTATATATGATACTACTCGGACAGACAATGGATGGAGATCACAACACATTCCCCAGCGGTGTATCTCGACACACTTGAGTGGCAAGCAACTGCATAAAACAGAACAGGAACAGGCCACATTTACAAATTTAATCTTTTTTTTATTTGTTATTTTTTATTTGCAGGATTCTTTGATAAAATTACGTACGAGGTTGATATTCTTTGATTGGAAATTAAAGACCCTGGTTTACTTTAAAGGGGTCCATGAACAGAGAAATCAAAATTCCCTTGATCGTTTGACATATAAGAGGTCATTGTATTATAACGCTTGTAGTTTCCGATCCATACCCTTCTTGTATCTAGCTAAAACGGCTTACTATTGAAGCCAGTCTGCAAAATACAAGTGTGACTTTGACTACTCTATGATTAATAATGGTGGAGAAGCACCACCTCCGCAGAAGAAGATCAATGCCTGCTTCGACATCAGTGCCTGTTAAGCCCCGCCCACAGATTCACACATGTAGTGTTTACGAGAGAGGCGGACGCGTATAGTTTCGCTTTGTGTCCGAATGTATTTGAGATGGCCTCACTCCCAAACACAAGTCCAGGGGCGTGTTGTATCCAGATCCTACTTTCCTCCTCAACCCCCTTTTTTTTACATTATACCTATAACCTACCCTCCTTCCCCCCCCTAGATGTGGATCCAACCATGCCCACTGGATCTTGTGTTCTGCAGTGAGGGGCTACTGGAATTTTCAGAAAGATTGAAACTAAAAGACAATGCTGTGCCGAATATATTGGATACAACAGTCACAATACACAAGTGAGATTAAACGTTTTTATTAAGTGGTCACTATTGCTTTGTCTGTTATTACAGATCGTTTGATATGTACTGAGAACTGATGCATTTTAACCTTAATCACAACAGCGTCCATCTGTGAAGGATGTACGCTGTCAAACATACACAACTATTAGCCAATCATTGAAGTGGGCGTTTACTTCCGAGTCTACAATCCGCCATGCCTATTCAAACAGACTAGTACTTCTAAATTAAGATGTTTTTAAAGTAAAAATATTTATAACATTATAAGGGGACCTCAGAGAACAATACAAAATAATAAAAAAGGCAGTTCATGACCTCTTTAAAATGCATTTTTTATAAATAAATACATAAATAAATAAATAAAAATCCATAGTTGCCAGTTGATTTTGGTATCTAATGCATCCAAGTACTTTTTGGGGACACTGTATTTTTTGAGAGGACCAGTAGGGGGCAGCAGTAGTTCAGACTTACATTGGCTTGAGCAGAGGACATGAGAATAGCGAAGTGTGTCAGGTGATTACAGGAACATAAAGTGTGTGTGGCATTCACATGAGTGCGTGTACAGCCGTCCAAACTCCAGTGTCCCATCATGCTCTGGGAATACTCCCAAAATGCACACTTAGTCTCATCTAGGGTAGGATCTATCTCCTTTATGAAAAAGCAAGACTCATTCAGTACATTAAATTAAAATTACATTCACACCCACAAGTATTTCAAATTAATTAATAAATCAGTCAAACTGCACCTGTGTGTGTTTGAGAGTGAAGGTCACATTGTTCAGTGCAAATGTCTTTGGGTTACTGATGGCTGCTGCTATTACTGGTGAATTAACTGTAATTTCACCCGCTGCTGCATAGCGAGAGTAATCGGCCACACCAGGGTCATCAGCGGGCTTTAAAAGATCCCCAATATTGTTATAAATGAGAAATACAATGGAGGTGCTGCCTACAGCAGAGACAGAACAAGACAGAGAAAAAAGACACACATTTTAATCATTTGGTGCATTTGTATTCAATTTGCTGCGAAGATTTAAGAAAGATCTTTTACAAACCGGTATTGTTTTTCTCTTTTGAATTCTTAGGGGTCAGCGAAATGGAGTTTCCTTGGATGTTTGTTGAAACTGGTTGCGTATGTGCTTGGTGGGGTTCAAATGTGTATAGTTTCATTTCTAGAAAACACAATGATTAGCAGCTTTTATCACTAACAGGTTAAAATAAATATTGTTAAATCATGGTAAGTTATGCTGCTGAAATCCACCGTAAAATATTACGACAACATTTCAGGTATTGTGAAATGACAAGAAAACCAGAACAAATTATATGAAACATAATCAAATGTGATTCATCAAGCAGAATATCGGTGAAAATATATTTAAAAAAATGACTCGTGAAGTGTATCATACAGCTGTTCTGTCCGAAAAATTAGCAGTATATGAAAATGAGTCATGCACTGCATGAAAAATTATAATACATACACTCTCAGAAAAAAAGTACAAAAAGCTGTCACTGAGGCAGTACCCTTTTCAAAAGAAACCAATACGCTTTAGGTACTACTATATACCTTTTAGGGATAAATAAGTTACAAAGGTGTACATTTTGAATGAGTACCACCCTATTTACAGCTTTTGTACATTTTTTTTTTTGGCCTAAGAGTGTAGAAAAACATAAAATGTACGGGTTATTTTCTTTCAAGACATTATCCATTACGTTTACTGACATTTCCTTTAACCCCACCCTCTTACAAATATGGGTTCTTGATTGGCATCTATGGTTCCATGAAGAACCTTTAACCTCCATGGAACCTTTTCCACTGCACAAAAAAGTTATTTACAGTGGAAAAGGGATGTTCAGATTATAAAAATGTTCTTCAGATTAGGAAAAAAATTGTTTGTTTAAGAACTGTCCATTGAAAGGACATTATATATTCTATGTACATTATATATTCTATTTTTATATCCATTATTCTATTTTTATGAAGTGTGGTAGGTCATGTTTTAGGCTTCAGAGGTCTCACCTACTTCACCAGCATCCACCTGCAACTGCGTCGTGCGTGTGTATCCAGCAGACAGCGCCAGTGTTTCCTTCTCTGCTGTGTGAAGGAGTGTGGTGACATAATATTTCCTCAAATCCTCATTTATCTTGTCCCATTCCACCTTTTCATCTTTCTCGACTAAGTTATTCACACTGAAAACCAGATTCTACCAGAAAAATCCAGAAAACACAAAACAAACAGGCAATGATTTAAGTTCCAAACATATAACAACTGCGGTCATGGATAATCTGTTCATAGTTTGACATGCTGTGTTGTGGCTTCCTAATTGATTTAAATGGTGTTTCTACTAATGCAATTGCGTAATTCATTACTATACATTTTGGGGGAGTTGTGGCCTAATGGTAAGAGAGTCGGACTCGTAACCCAAAGGTTGTGGGTTCGAGTCTCGTACCGGCAGGGATTGTAGGTGGGAGTAAATGACCAGTGTTCTCTTCCACCCTCAATACCACGACTGAGGTGCCCTTGAGCAAGGCACCGAACCCCCTACTGCTCCCCGGGCGCCGCAGCATAATGGCTGCCCCTGGCTCGGTGGTGTGTTCACTGCTGTGGTGTGTGCGGCAGCTTTGGATTCGTTAACATGCAGAGCTCCTATCTCGAGTATGGGTCACCATACTTGGCCACATGTCCACACTCACTCCATCATTTTTTACATTAAATCTTTATTTCTCTTATCATTCAATAACCTATAATGGCTTGATCTCCTTTGTGTAGTTCTTTGGGGGTAATGCTTTTTCATTATATTTTGTTGGTGCCAAACAGCAAGGCTTTCTACTAAAGTAGCAGTTTGTTTGTGGTGAAGGGCACCACCTAATCTACCTCTTCTTGGTGATGGTTTCATTGATTGTTTTCCTTCTGGATGTTGAGACGCGATCACTCTCCAGGACCTGCCCATGGCCTTCGATGTATGACATGAGGAGAACAGTAGGTCACTGCATGGGTCACGCTGTGAACGTTTGGGAGGCCTTTCTCCTCTCTCTCTCATCCCCTCAACTTGACTGCACCCCAGATCATCATCACCAGTGCCAGAGACAAAGGAGAAAGAGTTGCTTATAAAACTCACCATTCATTGCTTTGGCTATTGATACATCCATGACTGATTGCCATTTGGAAATATTAACACATCATCTCAGGAAGAATGCAGACAAAATAAAACCCCAGCTATTTATCATATTTAATCATAGCCTGGATCACGCAAATCACATTAAGCAACATCTGTATATGTCTAAACGGTCCTCGACAATTTGTGCGTCCTTTATACGCATGATAGATCCTCAGTTATTACTGCTAGGGTCTCACATACCCTTATACTAAGGCTAGTACAGGACCAGTCCGAACTGAGAACAAATATGATCGGTCATTTATCATGAGTCAGTTGGTACTTTGTCCCTAGTTGTTGTGTCCTCGGCCTAGCAAGGTACACGTATTCTCTCTCATTAGCCTCTACATCATAAACTGTAATCTGTACAGGAGTGAAGGACCAAATGTGTACAAGATCCTTACAGCAGTTGTCAACAATTGTCTATATATATTTGAATTATTATGATTATTATCATAGTGTTGGGGGTAAACGCATCTACTCAATATAAGATTTACGTAATCAGATTACTTAGTGCGCTGGAAGTCGTGGCCTTAATTAGAGAGTCGGGATAGTAGTTGTGACTTGTTAACCCAACCTGTTGCGGGTTCTGCTATGTCCTTGTACCCTTGTTGTCGTAATTCCCTTGCGGGTGGGGGAGCTGAGTGTACAGCGCTTTTCTTTCATCGCCCATCTATCGAATACTCCTCCCACCCTTCACTTATATGACTGAGTTTGCCCTTGAGCACTGGCACCGCGAACCCTCAACTGCTCCCTTGTCGTCTGCGCCATAACTGGCTGGCCCCACTGCCTCTGTTCTGTGTCCTGATGTGTGCGTCGCTGTTGTGTGTGTTTCTCCGTGGCTGTCTGTGCACACTGTAGTGTGTGTGTGTGTGTGTTTGGTGTGTGTGGGTGTGTGTGGATTAGCTTTTGGATGGAGTGTCTAGCCCCATGTCACTCACGGCACTTCTTGTAGGCATCTAGTAACTAACATTCACAGTTAAACAACTTACAAGAAAATATCTGAGTTGCTTTTTCAAATAAGTAACACAAGTTTTCCAATTCATTCTCTGACAGCTCTCAGGGACACTGTGTTAAGAGAAATTGGGAGTGAAGTACATATACAGAAGCACTTCCTTTAGGCTCAGGCTTATTCATCTCACTTTTGGTGCGAAAGGCCCTTTACAGTTGACACAGATTTAACTTTTTTTATTTTTTGTTATTAAAATAATTGTAGTTATGTTTTTAATATATCATCTTAATTTTATAACTTAGTACTAAAGTTGATATTTTCAATTTTGTGAAGTGGAATTAAATAAAATAAAATAAAATTAAATAAGTGATATATAGGGGTGTTCCTGTGTGCCCCCTCTCACCCATTCGCTGAATATTGATGATGACATTTTCCTTAAACACTCCATTCATTCCTGATTGTATATGACAAAAAATCTCATACAAAACTCCAAGCAGCTGTTTCCTGAAATAGAGATGTTCTCAGCAAGGTAAGAGGAAAAACATCTGAGAGGGATGTGACTACATTTGGACAAGATGTCCAGTATATACCACAGAGGTAAAACAAGCTTTTACCTATTTACCCGCTTATTATAGACTTTCATCAATACAGGATTATCTTGAATTGATGCACAGAGCAGCACTGTCACAATATCATATGCAACATTTTTTTTCCTACTAATGTGGTTTAATAATTATAGCCATTACAAAATAACTACAACTACTGAATACAGTTTTTACAACCGGAGATTAAAAGTTAATACATATTTATAATATATACTACAGTTCAAAAGTGGTGGTTCAGTGAAGATTTATTATTTTTAATTCACAAGTTTATCATTCCCATTGCAAAGCACAGCAAATGTATTTAAATTTACAAAACCTATTTCTACTTCACCTAAATGCAGTTTGTTTTAATCTTTCTCCAAACAAATATTCAATCATACTTTCCACATAACATATTAAGCGCACAACTGTATTTAACATTGATAAGAATAGATCAATACATGTTTTCTTGCGCTGACAAACCCGCATATTGAATGATTTTTGATGCTAAAAATAATCGAACTTCAATAAACCCCACCAAGGATAAATAACATTTTTAAAATATAATTCAATATAAAAACGTGATATTTAAATTATGTAATACAATCTGCATGGAAAGTATATCAGGTTCATGAAAATGCAAATTTTTTAGTTTGATCATCTCTTGGCAAAGTATGATTATTATTATATTAATTTAGTTTTTTTATTTGTTATTCTTATATCCTTATGATATGTTGTATATGGTCAACATATTAAAAAAAGCTGAGTATTTGCCATGTCCTTGTATCATTAGCATCTTACACATACAATATATACAGTAATATAAATGGTTTTACTATGTGACTATTATGCACTTTATCTTGAAGTAAGGGAATCCTTCACTAAATAGGTAACCACTAGTTCCAATATATATATAAAAATACTATTATAATATAAAAGGTTCATAGTGTACAAATATTATGTGAAATAATAAAGTAAATACTTAAAAGTAAATAAGTGAATATTTCACTCACTCTTTCCAGTGTGTTGCTAACAGCATCTTTGATACATCTGTGGTCCCGATGGCAGTGCTTCTTTGGGTTCTCTGACACAAACACAAAAACACATGAATGCATTTATATGGAAAACTAACAGGTTTACCTTTCACTTTTTTTATATATATATGTGCCAAAATGTTCAAACCAGCACATGAGGGGAAATGAAATGTAACATTCACAGCAAGATTATCCACACAATTCAGATTCTGATACACTTTATACTGAGAGCAGAGTGTAACTTTACCGTTCTCACCTCTGCAGTCTGTCCCATTTTTAGGCTTAAACCAGGGCCCTGCTGGGGACGTATAACCTCTCATACATGAGCAGATGAATGAGCCGTTTGTGTTGTGGCATTTAGAAAATGGTCCACATCTACCAGCATCCATACACTCATCAATATCTGCAATTCAAAGAATAGCTGAGCTCATCTTCACTATTATAGAGTTAGTTATATACTCTTCTTCTTGGCATTCATACATTTTTTAAGTCTATGTAGTGTCCAGATACCTTCTGGACCCATTCTGTGGTGTATGATTGATTCATACCTTTACAGTAGGTCCCATCATTAGTTTGAAATTCCTGCTTTCCGTTTGCAGTGAATCCAGACAAACAGGTACAGTGGTAATTTCCAACATTGTTGGTGCATGTGGCATTTGGGCCACATATTCCAGTTACATTCTCACACTCATTGTCATCTGTGAAGGTTCATATAAGCAGATCCATTAAACTGAGAAGCAGCAGCTCTACGCACTGAAGTGTTTCAGCAAGAGAATTGCACAATTCCCGAAATGTTAGGAATAACTAGTATTTTCTGAAAGTGTCTGATGTAGTCTGAGTACTTGGCAATTTGACATTTGAAAGGAGTCGTTGAATTATTCACTCAACAGGATCATTCAAAATTGCTAACCTTAGACCATTTTTTTGTGAATATCTGAGACAAATAAAGTCTAGCAGTCTTTGCTAGGTTATTACTACAGTGCTAAGCAGTTGCTAATCTGTCTGCTAGACTTTATTTGTCTCAGATATTCCCAAAAAAATGGTCTAAGGTTAGCAATTTTGAATGATTCTGTTGAGTGAATAATTCAACGACTCATTTATAACATAAAATAAGAAACTTGTCACCTAATATCAAAATATACAACCTGCAGGAAAGGTCACAGAAAAATCCCTAGCTAATTATAAGCACTTATGTCAAAATCACATTAGATGAGCTGAACTAACTGTCATATAAATCTCTATATGAAACTATCTACAGCTCTAAGTTGTAGGGTGGACCATAGGACTGTCATGTAAGAAAAGCTTGTTAGCTTTGATTTTACCAAAACTGTCTGTTTCTCAATTTTTCTCAAACTCTTTTTTCTTTTTTTACTTGAATTAAAGATCCCAGTAATAAAACCTTACCTGTGGTTAATGATTCAGTATTATGGATTTGAATTGTTTTGCCTTTAAATACGGATAGACATTATAGTTTATAACATCAGTCAGTTTATCATTTATCTGACTTCTTATAGAAATATGTATTCTTTTAACTCATATAATTCATTAAATATTAATTCTGATCATTCTGTTTGATACTGACCCTGAACACTGCTACATAACACTAATTTTTTACAAGATTTGTAAACGACTGGATGGCAGTCTCTTCTATTTGAATTTGTTACTCTTATTAATAACAAAAGCACTAAAGTGCATTTACCATTTTGTTTTAATGTAATAAAATAAATTGTATTACAAACCCTGGCAATTGTTGATTCCATCGCCAGTGAACCCTTGTTTGCAGAAACAGGCGTTTTTAGATTCATCGTTCAGCCTGCAGCTGGCATTCTTGTGACAGGACCGGCAAATATCATCAAATCTGCATGGATCCAGCACACTTGAAAACCAGGCTTTAAAAGATAATATATAACAGCAACACAATTATTCTCAAAGACACACATGCATTAAAGCACTTAATGAGGATGATCAAGGCTAGTTGTGCACATGGCAAACTGGTAAATATAAAGTTTAGCGTAAAATGCCATATTAAACTAATGCTTTCTTTTCTGTTCTGTATCTTTGTCTCAAATATCAAAACTTCATGTTTTTTCCAATTCTGTCCTCCAGATAAAAAAATCCAATACAGTCATATTTTTGCAATATCTGTTGTGATGAACACAATAAATGAACACAATGAAATCCCACTGGCATACTTTAAGATAAGAAATAACTGTATAAGGCAGATTTTAGTTGAAAGGTTCTACTGTGTTTAAAGTACAATCGTATTTTTGTTTTTGTAAAAGTCAAATAAATTAAAAAAAATCCTGGCCATATGGAAACATACAAAGCTGAATATTTTAAGGTATGTCCAAAAATAAAGACATTGTGAAAAATAGTGTTGCTTAGGGTAAAACGTGTGAGAACTAGTCATGATCTCCCCCAAATTAGATTACAAAATGCATTCATTTATTTAATATAATTTGATTTACTCGTGCTGAGTATTTCCAACAATGAAGAAAGAAAAAGAAATTACAGTGCAGTTGAGCAATAGATGTATACAAAAAGTTAATTTAATTGATTAACCTCAACTGTATCAAGAACATAAAAAGCGACTTACCAGCGAAAAGCAGGAGTTTCATTGGAGATCTGTGGAAAAACTTCATTTCGGAGTTGACTCTGGAATGTCTTTAACCAGTACGTGAATATCTGTGTGACGCACGATACTTCCTTATTTCAGCTTCCTGTTTCTCTAATCCTGACCCTTCCTGTCCATTTCAATCAACTCACAAAAACACAGAGGGACCCGACAACTCATCCTCACACACACACACACACACACACACACACACACACATACTATTGTAACTTAACAAATGCAATAACTCAAACAAAATACTGATGATAGAATTCTAAATGTCTTAGGCCACTAGTGAAAATAAAAGTATGAACCTGAACTTGAAGATTCATGTGATCAAGTATGATTGGAGAACGTTCCAATGTGTGTACCTCAATGAAAGCAAGTACAAAGTAAGCAAGTTCAAATAGTCAGTCAAACCTTAAATCTTATTGCCTAATCTTATTCATTTACAGTGGGTACGGAAAGTATTCAGACCCCCTTAAATTTTTCACTCTTTGTTTATATTGCAGCCATTTGCTAAAATCATTTAATTAATTTTTTTTTCCTCAATGTACACACAGCACCCCATATTGACAGAAAATACAGAATTGTTGACATTTTTGCAGATTTATTAAAAAAGAAAACTGAAATATCACATGGTCCTAAGTATTCAGACCCTTTGCTCAGTATATAGTAGAAGCACCCTTTTGATCTAATACAGCCATGAGTCTTTTTGGGAAAGATGCAACAAGTTTTTCACACATAGATTTGGGGATCCTCTGCCATTCCTCATTGCAGATCCTCTCCAGTTCTGTCAGGTTGGCTTGTATCCCGTGGGTTGGTACCCCAAGGCCCCCCCCCCCCCCCCCATGTTTTAGGTCCTCTCCAGAGTTGCTCACTTGGGTTTAAGTCAGGGCTCTGGCTGGGTCATTCACGAACAGTCACAGAGTTGTTGTGAAGCCACTCCTTCGTTATTTTAGCTGTGTGCTTACAGTCATTGTCTTGTTGGAAGGTAAACCTTCGGCCCAGTCTGAGGTCCTGAGCTCTCTGGAGAAGGTTTTCGTCCAGGATCTCCCTGTACTTGGCCACATTCATCTTTCACTCGATTGCAACCAGTCGTCCTGTCCCTTCAGCTGAAAACACCCCCACAGTATGATGCTGCCACCACCATGCTTCCCTTTTGGGACTGTAGTGGACAGGTGAAGAGCAGTGCCTGGTTTTCTCCACACATCCCGCTTAGAATTAAGGCCAAAAAGTTTTATCTTGGTTTCATCAGACCAGAGAATCTTATTTCTCGCCATCTTGGAGTCCTCCAGGTGTTTTTTAGCAAACTGCACTGAGGAGAGGTTCCGTTGGGCCACTCTGCCATAAAGCCCTGACGGGTGGAGGGCTGCAGTGATGGTTGACTTTCTACAACTTCTCCCCCAAAAAAAATTTCCCCCCCTTTTCCCCCCGAACGTGCCATCCCCCTCTGGAGCTCAGCCACAGTGATCTTTGGTTCTTCTTTACCTCTCTCCCCAAGGCTCTTCTCCCCCGATAGCTCAGTTTGGCCGGACGGCCAGCTCTAGGAAGGGTTCTGGTCGTCCCAAACGTCTTCCATTTAAGGATTATGAGGCCACTGTGCTCTTAGGAACCTTAAGTGTAGCAGAATTTTTTTTGTAACCTTGGCTATATCTGTGCCTTGCCACAATTCTGTCTTTGCAGTTCCTTTGACCTCATGATTCTCGTTTGTTCTGACATGCACTGTGAGCTGTAAGGTGTTATATAGACATGTGTGTGGCTTTCCTATTCAAGTCCAATCATTATAATCAAACACAGTTGGACTCAAATTAAGGTGTAGAACCATCTCGAGGATGATCAGAAGAAATGGACAGCTCATATTAAATATATGAGTGTCACAGCAAAGGGTCTGATTACTTAGGACCATGTGATATTTCAGTTTTTCTTTTTTAATAAATCTGCAAAAATGTCAACAATTCTGTGTTTTTCTGTCAATATGGGGTGTTGTGTGTACATTAATGAGGAAAAAAAATTAACTTAAATGATTTTAGCGAATGGCTGCAATATAACAAAGACTGAAAAATTTAAGGGGGTCTGAATACTTTCCGTACCCACTGTAATTGTGTAATCTTTCTTTGTTTTACATTCGGGTTTATTATCACACTTCAGATTCGAATTATGTCATTTAAATGTATCGTTTATATTACTGGGTTACAAAGTAGCTCACACTTGCAGCCAAAAACATTATTCCTAGACATATCTATAAGCTGATCCTACGTATCAGAGTTGGGCAGAGGTGTATTTTTAACCACAGACCTCTTTGTTCTAGACGTCTGCAAGAAATGTGTGTTAGAAGATAAGAAACAGAACCACTGAGGACTGGCTGGATCGCAACACCCACTAGATGACTTCACACTAGCCAGAACTAAAGAGAAACTTTGACCTTTCTTTCAGGATTGCTTAATACTGTCTCTATATTCCTTGGATACCAGATGCCAGCGGTACCAAAAAGTATTTGGACACTTAAACAGTCTGAATGTCATTGCATTAGATAACAAAATGTCAAACCAAGCAGCATCTGCAAACAAATGACTTTAGAGACTTTTTCTCGCTACTGTATTGTGCTTCACTTCAGAGCCATTACTTTGCAATGACTTTTACTAACTGGTCTTTAGATGTTTTGTGTGTGTGTGTGAAATGTTTACTAAAGGTCAATTCTAGAATTCTGGTTGGTATGAGTTAATGCGATTGAATATTTTTTGGCCTGTGAAATAACCGATTATGACATGTGCAGAGAAATCACAGATTTATGTCAGCTGATTTCTTTGGAAATGTATATAGTTAGATAGACTGATGAATGACCTCCCTGTCGAAGCTGTAGTAGCTCGGTGACTGGATCCATACCAGGCCAGAGTCCACTGAGAAAGCTGCTGGATCCTTGTGTGGCCGAGTATTCTGTTACGGGGCTGACGAGACGTGAGACTTGCGGACATCGCAAGCTTTTTATGAGAAGACAGAGACGGGTCATACAGCAGGCAGGTCAGATGATGGCAAACAAGGTTAAAAAAAAAAAATAATGGGGTGTGCAAACCACAAGAATAGTCCTAGGGCTAGCGTAAGTCGACGATCGGCAGACAGAATCAAAAGGGGCAAGACGAAAGGGGAGAATCCAGGGAACCAGGCGAAGATCAGAAACCGAGAAGGCTAAGGCTAAGGCTAAGGCTAATGACTAGGGCTAAGGCAAATGACTAGGGCTAAGGCTAAGGCTAATGACTAGGGCTAAGGCTAAGGCTAATGACTAGGGCTAAGGCTAATGACTAGGGCTAAGGCTAAGGCAAATGACAAGGGCTCCGTAAGGTAGCTATCTCTAGGAGTGATAAATGCTGAAACAATACTCGGCGGAGGGAAGGGATCAGAGTGAGTGTTAATTAGTGAGTGAGTGATATGAAACAGCTGGGTGCAATCAGTGTAAACCGGTGTGTGCAATTCGTGCTGAGTGCACTTCCAGTGCAGTGGATGATGGGAAATGTAGTCCGGGGTGATGTGCAACAGTGTGTAGTGCGAGAGTCAATGAATAGGAACAATTAGGGATTTCCTGCACGTCATAAGTCATTACTTCTATTAGTCTGTTTTGGACTTTCTTCCCGTGAGCACCCTCCGGCTTCGAGTATAAACAATATCTGGAGCGCTCAACACTCTCATGCAGTGTATGTTGTCTTTGTTATCTGACAAAAAAATTATTACTTTGAACTTTTTTTATTACAGTATTTATTTTAAAAACGTAGAGTGCCTTACAAATTATTTATCACAACCCTGATAAAACAGGCTCATACTAATTTTCTCATTCTCTGATTTATAGGCTACTTATCAATCCTCTTTTGATCATCATTATAATTTAAAAAATGAATAAATTCAGAACAGGATTATAATATAATTCTATTTTAAATAAGACAGAAATATTTTTTCTACAAGAACAACAGTAGTGTTTACAACAGCAAAACCACCATACCCTGTAAACTCAATAATTATAATAGGCAAAATTTAATTCTGTTTCTATTTGTGATTTAAGAGGTGCAAATAACTACATTTAACTTTTAAACTTAAAATGGTCTTTTCTGTTCTGTTTATTTTTCAAAACTGCGTCATGATATTTGCTGTTATCAATACAGAAGCATCCGTTTCGATACACATATCAGCAAGGAGCACAGCCCTAAAAGCCGTGCTCCATGTGCCCCTTTTATACTTTGAGCACCTGCCCCTCCAAAGGTCTCTGCAAGGCCCTGCTGCCGTGCAGCAAAATAAACAGCAATTTCACAATAATTATAAAGTCTGTGTGCTACACTACATTCTCTATTATTAAACGAAGTAATTAGAACAATGTCGGTCTACATTAATCAACACATTCTTAGGAAATAGTGGGTTCACAGTGAATTATCAGAACTACTTCAGTGAGACAGTAATATTGTGCTTTATCTGGAAACCTAAAGCTGCACTAGCCATACATCACATATTAGCACAAAAACTTTATATTTTGAGCACTCAATTGAAAATGTACACATAACGTATCAATCGTACTTACAGGTTGTGGTTTGGAGAGCTTGTTAGTCCAAATAAAGAAGATTAGAAGCCGACGAAAATAAAAGCCAAGATTAGAGAAGCAGTCCTTGATAAAAATGGCATGCACAAAAAGGTTGGAATTGTATTTCTGTGGTATCCTTGAACACAGCATCTTCTCGACATGATGTAAACGCACTAACTAGCGAAAGTGTTTGTGGTCAGGTCAGACTCTGTTCGTATTTTGCGGGGATTATGCAAATGTGTTACCCATTGACGTATACCGGTAACAGGCAAAATATTTGAAAATATGATGAGTCGTTTAGGCGATTCAGAATCGACTCTCTCTTTCGAGAGACAATATCTTTATTTATCATGCATTTTTTTGATTAACAACTTTGCAGATTGTTTTCATTTAAGTATAGCTACATTATAAACTGCAAAAGAGATATTTTTCAAAAACCCATATGACCTTCTCTTTAAGAACTCAACCGTTCCAAAACCAGACACTTCGGATATTTTTTTTAACATACAGCCCAATTCTTAATCAATAAAACTTTTTTTTTTTACATACAAAGTTCTGTAATGAAACTCTAGATGGCGCAGGCCGATAGATTAGAACTCAATCTGATATAATCACAACATTATTCACATGGCGCAGCTGATTAGTTTCTTTCACAACAGCAGCCAATGAGCTGCTGCTCAACATGCAAATACTTGGCCAGTGTTTGCTGTAACAGTTGCAGCACGCTTCAGAAACCCTCCACTTTCCCCAGCTCCACCTGTATAGATCTGCTACAGGGTGATTTGTGTATGTTTTATATGGGGGTTATTTTATATGTATTATATGTGCAACAGCAGTATTTCTTACATGCTCACATCAGCTTGCTGTGGATGTATATGCAGAAGCAAGTCTTGGTACTTGCTCTGCTGCAGCAGCGTAGCAGATCTATTCCACCAAGACCAAACACATTAACATTGCCATGTGTATTACCATGCTAAACTCTCCAAGAGACTCTCCAGAAGTACTGTACAATAAGTGACCTTACTGGCAAAGTTTTCCCCGTACCACAGCACACATAGAGTAAAACTGCATTACTGCAGCCCATTTTTGTAAAGGATCTCTGGACTGACATGTGAGCAATGCTAAGGCTCTTACCACTGGAATACAGCCACAGTGGGTGATCGCTTGACCCGGGTAAAATTAAACTACAGCCCCTGGTCTCTGAGGCCTAAGATAGCAGTTAACATATGAAAGAATGTGCAGGTTTAGCCTTGCATGACCTGCCCGGTTTCATTGCATGACTTTAATTGCTTTGAGGCTCAGGGAAGGCAGGAGGGAGACCTACAGCATGTATAACCATGATATCTGGAGCCATTAATAAAAAATACAACAACATACTTTTAATCTCTCATTGGTCCAGCAAGGCAAGACCAGGCAGACTGCCGCTCCTTCACTATCCCACGAGAGCAGAAATGGGTGGCAGAGAAACTGATGCATAGAAATTAGAAAGTAGTGAGAACTGTCCAAATTAATGCATGTGAACTGTGGCACTTTTGAAACTGCAATGAGTGGTAGGACAAAAAGTGGCCTTTAAGTGGCTGTTGAATTATTTGTTAGCCACCTTTATCAAAGTTTTGATATACAACCGCTTCTGTGTAAATAACGGACTGTTCAGTGTTCTTCGGTGATCCGGCTGGTGGAGCTACAAACCATTTCTGTGAAGCACCAGGAAAGCAGCCAAAAAAACTCTAGTTCTTTTTAGCAAGACTGAATTGTGCCATTGTCCTGCTGTCAACACCAGTTCCTCATTAGAATCAAACAAAACTTAATATTGTCAAACACCAACGTAAACAGCGCACCTGAAAATCAGCCTGGTGCTGTGATAGACATCGACAGTCAAGCCTTCAGTGTTTGTTTTCTGTGCTTTTATTTTAAAAAAATGCTGTTTTAAAGATTTCGTCAGTAAAGCAACACTCTGCAAAAATCATTGTAATGAAAATTATTCCGAATTTGCTCATGTTCACAATCACAAAAAAACACACGCACTTCATTGCATATTGCCTTTGTAAAAGAACATGAATGTCAACATGCACATGTTTACTTGTAAGTATGCATGTGCTGTGACTTCATGCAGGGAAAAATGCAGATTTGGTCAATGTCAAATAGGGATGTCCTGATCAGGTTTTTTGAGCCCCCGATCCGAATGAATGCTAAGTATCTGCTGATACCGAGTCTCGATCTGATGCTGGTATATTCCTTGTGTTTGATGCATAATTCAAGTACATTAAAGTTATTAAAATCAATCCAATGTTTGTGCAGAGTGTAAAAGTAATAGATATTTTTGTATAGGCTTGGTGAAATGCAGAGCACAAATTCTGAGTATGGGACACCATACTTGGCCACACGTCACGGTCTTTTCAATATATATATACTGTATATATATATACAGTGGGTACGGAAAGTATTCAGACCCCCTTAAATTTTTCACTCTTTGTTATATTGCAGCCATTTGCTAAAATCATTTAAGTTATTTTTTTTTCCTCATTAATGTACACACAGCACCCCATATTGACAGAAAAACACAGAATTGTTGACATTTTTGCAGATTTTTAAACGAAAAACTGAAATATCACATGGTCCTAAGTATCAGACCCTTTGCTCAGTATTTAGTAGAAGCCCCCTTTTGATCTAATACAGCCATGAGTCTTTTTGGGAAAGATGCAACAAGTTTTTCACACCTGGATTTGGGGATCCTCTGCCATTCCTCCTTGCAGATCCTCTCCAGTTCTGTCAGGTTGGATGGTAAACGTTGGTGGACAGCCATTTTTAGGTCTCTCCAGAGATGCTCAATTGGGTTTAAGTCAGGGCTCTGGCTGGGCCATTCAAGAACAGTCACAGAGTTGTTGTGAAGCCACTCCTTCGTTATTTTTAGCTGTGTTGCTTAGGTCATTGTCTTGTTGGAAGTTAAACCTTCAACCCAGTCTGAGGTCCGAGCACTCTGGAGAAGGTTTGCGTCCAGGATATCCCTGTACTTGGCCGCATAAATCTTTCCCTCGATTGCAACCAGTCGTCCTGTCCCTGCAGCTGAAAAACACCCCCACAGCATGATGCTGCCACCACCACCATGCTTCACTGTTGGGACTGTATTGGACAGGTGATGAGCAGTGCCTGGTTTTCTCCACACATTCCGCTTAGAATTAAGGCCAAAAAGTTCTATCTTGGTCTCATCAGACCAGAGAATCTTATTTCTCACCATCTTGGAGTCCTCCATGCGGGCTTTCTTGTGTCTTGCACTGAGGAGAGGCTTCGTCGGGCCACTCTGCCATAAAGCCCCTACTGGTGGAGGGCTGCAGTGATGGTTTACTTTCTACAACTTTCTCCCATCTGGGTCCCGACTCAGCGCTGTGATCTCAACCACATGTGATCTTGGGTGTCGGGGGGTGTCGGTGTGTAGGGCGTGTGGCGGGGGTCTCACCAAGGCCTCCGTTCTCCCCCGATAGCTCATGTTGTGTGGCCGGACGGCCATCTCTATGGAAGGTTCGGTCGCCCAAACGTCTTTCCATTTAAGGAATTATGGGGCCACGTGCTCTTTAGGAACCGTGTTATTGCAGCAGAATTTTTTGTAACCTTGCCAGATGGCTTGTGGCGGCGGTGGGTGTGCCAGGCGAATTTCTTCCCTCTGAGCTCTTCAGGCAGTTCCTTTGTCTTCATGATTCTCATTTGCTCTGACATGCATGTGAGCTGTAAGGTCTTATATAGACAGGTGTGTGGATTTTCTAATCAAGTCCAATCAGTATAATCAGACACAGTTGGACTCAAATGAAGGTGTGTAGAACCATCTCAAGGATGATCAGAAGAAATGGACAGCACCTGAGTTAAATATATGAGTGTCACAGCAAAGACACTCATATATATACTTAGGACCATGTGATATTTCAGTTTTTCTTTTTTAATAAATCTGCAAAAATGTCAACAATTCTGTGTTTTTCTGTCAATATGGGGTGCTGTGTGTACATTGAGGAAAAAATTTTAACTTAAATGATTTTAGCAAATGGTGCAATATAACAAAGAGTGAAAAATTTAAGGGGGTCTGAATACTTTCCGTACCCACTGTATATATAAAGGAAAAGGACGTGACGTGTGGCCAAGTATGGTGTCTACTGATATAAACTCCTTGTATTTTGTATGTACAATAAGAAAAGAATTACAACATAAACTTAAAAAAGTGGAGACATGGTTAAAGAGCATGAAGGTCGCAGTGTCAGAATGCCAGTCTGTCAATCAAATCCAAAGCAAGATGCAACCCATAGCAATGCATTATAATAAAAACGTCTCAGATAGCCTGATGGCAGATTAAAGTAAATGATAAATGAATGAGTGATTGTTACAAAATCATGCATCAAATACACTGATCACAGAACCTCAAACGTGTGAGACGTCCAGACTCCGTTTTGGGAAAAATCAGCTTTGATGCTCAATTTTTACTCTTCTTTTCTTCTATCCTTATTAAAATGTGCTATCATAAAAAGAGAGAGAGATTTTGATATTTAAAAAAAAAGCCCATTCCAATGAGACCATCACAAGCTTCTCTCTAGACAGACAATCACAGTACGTTCTGGATGAAAAACATTCACGTGTTCACCATTACATTCTAATTATGAAGCTGACTTGTGAAATGCAAACAAATCCCAGTAAGATCAATGCATTGCTGATTGCATTTATATGGGCTTCTCAGCATAGACACACTCATCAGATGAACAGCAGATAGAGGAAGAACGAATGTAGGACGATGTCAAACACATCAGTAGATTAGCAGAAGAGGAGACTCGAGCTGTCATTGACTTCATTGTAAGAGCTAATGAGATTGTATGTGCTGCCCGTGTTTGGTTCGCTAAACACTTATATGTTCTGAGAACTTTATAATTTGCAGAGCAAGAGCATTGTAACACGTTTATTTACACCCTTTGGCTGTTTTTAGTGTACAGAGGAGAAAGAGGTTACAGATGACAGACAGATACAGTAGATGTAGATGGACAGACAAACTGATAATGTGAGGTAAGACTAGGCTCAGCCCAACTCGGCTCATCCCTCGGCTACCAACGAGAGGAACGTCTGCACCTCATCTACTGACCATGATACAGCTATTTCTTTTTGTCAAGTTGCGTGCAACAGTCATTTTAAAAAGTTGTGCGAGCAAATGATACTGCAGTGGCTATTGCAGACTATTTCAATCTAGCAGGTTTGGTGTCTCATGTCACAAGTCCAATGATGCTGGTAGTGAAGATTCTCTCTGACCAATAAGTGATCTGCAGTGTTTACACATTTTTGTATCTCTATGGCTCACTTGGAACCGAGGTGGTACTAAAAAAGTACCAGGTACGGAGTACTGTACACAGTGGAAAACCACCCAAAAGTGATGCGTACCAAGGTGTACCATGCAGTGGAAAAGTGCATATAGATGGAAAGACAGACAGATAGAGAGGCAGACAGACTGATAATCCACTGCTAATCCTCCTGATTCTGGCTGGCATTCCCTTAAACCCAAAGCTTTAATTTGCATGCTTTTAAAGGCTGCTAGGATGAAGAGCACCTCCACTCCTCACAAATGAGAGATACACATTTCTCCTGTGTCCACTTGTTTGTTTGTGCTTTCTAATGAACACTGTCTTTACAAATTAATAAGTGGCATTGTCTACTCTCGGCTTCTATGCACCAAATTACACCAGGAAAAATTAACATTCTGTTTATAATGCAAATCTGTTGTGTGAATATATTTGCATGAGAAATGTGAGTGAGTCTGTTTGGGCATCTACAACCAAAACCTGACAGTGTGACAAACCAGAATGAAACTCTGAAACTGCTTAATAATGCAAATAAAACTAAAAAGAAGGTGGTAGAAAACACAACAGAATGAGAGTGAGAAACTTAGACAGACGCTCATATATTTTGGGAGAAAAGGAAAAATGTGTCCACCTGCCATCAAATGAGGGACAAAGGCTGAAGCCTCCTTTCCATTTACCATTGCTCTCTATTCATTTTCATTGTCCTTTCTTTTTTATTTTTTTAACTTACATGTATAATATGGACACGTATATGTGTTTCCCCCTGATGTTATCTATCTGTATGTTTTTTTATAATATATTTATTGCTTTGGCAACATTGTGATGTTACACAGTCATGCCAATAAAGCTAATTTGAATTGGAAAAAATTTTAATTGAGTGAGAGAGACACACTTGAATTTCTATGATTTTTTTCCACTCATATAAGATTCTTAAATGTTTCTTCATGAAGTAAAATAGAGCAAAAAAATATTGACCATTAAGCTCCTTCATGTTTTATTTTTTTTTAATAGAGCGTAAAGCCGTTCAAGACAGTGTCCTTATAGAAACAGAAGGAAAGAGAGATGAGCAACAATTAGAGGACAGAATGTAGGCTGATGTGTAGCCACACACACACACACACACACACACACACAGAATCTGCGTTTTTGAGTCCACGTGTGTTTGAATGGCCTTAAAGGTCATCTCCGGGCTCACAGAGCTGCGGTGAGCTCAGTGCTCAGACCCAGATGCTGTTATTTTCCTTTTATTTGCATCTCTCCTCTCAGACTGTTTGACATGCAGAAGAGCAAAAGAAGTAAATAACACTGAGAAATGTAGTCATTCTCTTCATCCTTTGTTTCACTCTATGCCAAACTCCATCTGATCATCTTCCTCCCATCTCTATCTCTCTGTCACTCTCCCATCTCTATCGCGCTGTCACTCTCTCTCACTCAAACAGCCTAAAGCTCAACTTATTAAATGCTTATAAGTGATTCCTCTGGTATGTATTTTGGACAGTGTTGCAGAGGTCTGATGAAGGAAGAGAAAGGTCATTTGTCACAAAATCCCCACCATTAATACACACACGTTTTCTAAAATTCAAATTGGGCAGACAGATAATTATGAGTTTACTGGCTGTTTTTTAAAGGGCAAATAATCACCTAGAGCAGCAGCACTCAACAGGCAGCCCATGGGCGGCAACCGGCCCGTCAGCATTTGTTTTCTGGCACATGTCATGCTAAATATGATTGTACATTTAATATAATTTGCATCCAAAAGTATTGTGAATATTAGGTGGTGTGATTTTGATCTTGTCATTTAAATATGGTTGTAACTCTTAGCAATTTGCAGAATAAAAAATGGTAATGATTCTCTTAGCAGCTTTAAAACTAAAGTTGTATTCAAATTGTGAATGGGTTATAAAAGAGTGCTCCCAATATAATGACTGGAGCTGTCAGTCACTTCACTGAGCTCACAGGGTTCTGCACTCTTGCAAACACTCTCATTATAATCAAAACGGACTACACTGCACAATGAATCTCTTATTTACATCGCGTCCACACTTTGTTGACTGTAATTACAGAATATGAATACAATTAAACCCATCTGATTGGCCACTCTGTGGATGAGTTTAGCAGATATCTCTGTGATTGGCCATAATACTCAATGTTGCAAAACACTTTGAAAACATTTGACATTCCTCATAGTGCAAAAATATGTGGAGGACCATTTAAAAGCATAGTAAAGAGACCAGAGTATAAAAATACCGTATATAAATAATAATGACAACATTATTATTATTATTAGTAGTAGTAGTAGTAGTAGTAGTAGCAGTAGTAGTATAGTAATTTGTTGCCCTTTGCAATTTTGTTGTAGTTTAAGTGTGAGCTCTTGGCCTCTACTTGAGTGTGAGAGAAAAGTAAGAGAAGAACTTAAACAGGAATAGATCCATATGAATGACGGAACTCTTTATTATTGTCCTCTTTCATTATCAACTAACGATTTTCCTGTTTGACACTGTAAAGCTGCTTTGACACAATCTGTACTTTGTAATCTGTGCTGTACTGCGCTATATAAATAAGGATGACTTGACTTGATTTGGCTCTGTGGGGACCTGTGTGGGTCGCCTTACAGTAAGCCGGTCCCCGATTTGAGACAGGACTGAGCCAGAAGGCCATTCTCTGTGGAGCTTCTTGTTGTGTTGACATGGGTTTCCTCTGTAGTTAATTTAGTGTAGTGAAAAAATAGTGTAGCGATGGGTACTCATGTTACCGATGACGTTATAATTTTTGGATCACGTGTCACTTAAGGTGCGGTTATGAGTACATCACATAAGAAAGATTGGTGGGATACCTAAATTGTAAAACCTCTTTATGTATCAACAACACAAGGACACAGATGTAATAAAATAAATGTATTAATAAAAGATAGACGAGAGTAATCAACAACTACAAAATGAATACCATAAATGAATAAGGAATAAAGTGCATAAGATGCATAAAATGCAAGTGAATCAGTTGGGTGTTGTTATGTCAGGGTTACGTTATCTTTTGGAAGATAAACTGTTGCTAATAAGGTGAAGAACGATATTATGCATCAAACAAATTAATCATTTGTTGGTATCAACTGACATCAGATATATAACATATAATGTAAATTAGAAAATCATATACTGATAATATAAAACAATTACACAATTTGGATAAGTGATATTTATGTTCTTCCACTGGTATTCCATTGGTCCACTGATATTCTTGACTTCTTCCACTGGTTGTGCTGGTAACAATGCAGTGGGGAAAGGAGGAGGAATCCAATTCAACAGTCTTGAACACGAAGCGTTGTAGGATGCTGATCTCCTGGAGCACTAAAGGAATCCTAAAATCTGGAACACGCGGATGTGGCCCTGAAGTAGGTGCAGAAGGTCCTTGCCTGGTACACGCAAGCAAAATTACCTTGAAGTGAAGGTTCACTTGCCGGAGCTTCACCTTGTTGCAAATGTCTGTCTGTCTTCTGCCTCTCTGGGCTAGAGAATCAGAACTTGGTCAATCACTTTGTCTCTCTAGGATGGAGACTCAGGGCATGCTGCATCTGTTGTTGTCTCGCTAGACGAAGACTCTGAACATAGAATATCTCTTTCCTCACAGGCTGGGGGCTCAGAACGTGGTCGTATCTGTTGCTGGCTCAAAAGCTGGAGACTTGGAGCGTGGTCTGATGATGTCTCAGAGACTCAGATCCTGTTAGTGTCTAGAATGTGCTGGAGACTCAGAATGGGTCTCTGCTGCAGTCTCTCTGGACGAAAGACTCAGAATGGTATATCTGTTAATGTATCTCTGGGTGGTAGTCTCAGAAGTTGGTTGATCTGCTGTTGTCTCACCCTTGCAGGCCGGAGACTCAGAACTATGCATCTCTTAACGTCTTTCCATTACAGGATTCAGACTCAGAATGGTGGTTTATTTGTTGCTGCCTTCCCTGTAACAGGCCAGAGACTCAGAACAATGTATCTGTTACAATCTCTCCCTTATGGGACTCAGATTCAGAACCAGGAGTGTCTTTTAGAATGGTACCTTTATCCCTTTCCGATGTGGAGGAGATTGCAATTTGGCACTTCTACATTTACATGCTGTGATTGGCCATTTCCATCAGAGTGGGAGGACACTGTGACCCACCCTTCTTTCCACCTGTGGAACTTATTTGCATAGTCCAAACACACATTTAGAAAAGTGTCACTAAAGATTTACCAATGCATTACTCACTTACCAAACCACAACCAGAATACCATTGGCAATGTTACGAACACATTAATTCCAAATATGATTGAAAAAGATTGGACTGCCATGCATGCATTCATTTGTGCATTAACATCTGAGTTTGTGTAAGATGTTACACTACACATCACGGTCACTGAGAATGAATTATTATCTGAAATAATATAAGATGTTTTTTTTGGGTTTTTTGGTGGTTTTTTTTTGGTGGTGGTTTGCATCAGTTTTAAGGTTTGAAAACATAGTTATGAATGGATTTGGATGGATTTCTGTGATTTCTCTTTGTTTCACCTACTGCTGCTGCATCCAGAGGTCCTAAGGAATTTTTATGGCGGTCACAGGCCAAACCTTAGGAACCAGCCACTAGGTGGGTGAAGGGCAGAAACTGCATTTTGACTAATGGGAAGTCCTGTCCTTCCCGGGCTTGGTACCAGGGGTCTTCTTGCCCTCTAAGAGGTGTCTGGCTGTTGTCCTAGCATCTTTATCTAGTTTGCTTATATTAGTCCACCAAGATCCAGTCAAAATCACAAAAAAAAATCACAATGGCGCCGACGCTGATGGCTGCCTCCGTGGCGTGCTCCGCAGTTGTTTTTATGTTTTGTTAGTTTGTCCTGTCTTTAGTTATATACCTGCAATCAGTTT
Source organism: Sinocyclocheilus anophthalmus (assembly GCA_018155175.1). Lineage (NCBI taxonomy): Eukaryota > Metazoa > Chordata > Actinopteri > Cypriniformes > Cyprinidae > Sinocyclocheilus > Sinocyclocheilus anophthalmus. The sequence continues at coordinate 17,273 of JADLZN010008588.1, read as the reverse complement.
CACCAGAGACGAACTGCTGGACATCCAGAAGTACTCACCACCCGATATTTCACTGGTTTTTTATTATTCTGATGTTTTGCTGGACATTATAGTCGGGGGAGCAGCTGCGCTGATCAAGCGCTTCAGGACGCGCAGACGGGGAAGCGAGCCGGCGCGCTCGTGAAGCTCAGGCAGCGCGGATTCAGAACACCGTTGCCTAGCATCCATCTGGCGAACCTCCGCTCTCTACCCAACAAAACGGACGAACTTCTTCTGCTCTCCCGGACAAATAAGGATTTTTCAAACTCTGCTGCTCTGTGTTTCACGGAAACCTGGCTGAAAGACGCCATTCTGGACAGCGCGTTGAGTCTCCCCGGCTTTCAGCTGTTCAGAGCAGACCGCAACGCAGAATCAACGGGAAAATCGCACGGCGGCGGGACATGCTTTTACATCAAAGAGAGGTGGTGTACAGATGTAACTGTTTTAAAGAAGATGTGCTGTTCAGATCTAGAAGTGCTCTTCATTAATTGCAAGCCGTTCTATTCATCGCGGGAGTTTTTCTCATTCATTCTCGTCAGTGTCTACATTCCTCCGCAAGCACACGTGAGCTCCGCTTTACAGAAACTCGCTGATCTGATCACAGACACAGAACAACAACACCCGGACTCTGTTTTAATCATTCTCGGGGACTTTAATAAAGCAAATCTCTCCCGTGAACTGCCAAAATACAAGCAACACATTACGTGTCCCACCAGAGACAGCAATATATTGGATCACTGTTACACCACAATAAAGAATGCATATCACTCTGTCCCACGAGCAGCTTTGGGGCTCTCTGATCACTGCTTGGTTCATCTTATACCGACCTACAGGCAGAAACTGAAATCAGCTAAAACTGTAACAATGACTGTTAAAAATTGGACTAATGAAGCAGAGTGGGATTTACAAACCTGTTTCGTCCTCACTGATTGGAGTGTTTTTGAAGCTGCAGCCACCGATCTGGACGAGGTCAAAGAGACTGTAACATCTTATAGCAGTCTTGTTGAAGCATGTGCATTCCTCCCGGGACTTCACTTAACTGTACAGCAATGACAAACCAGGTATGCAAAGTACTCAGACAGCTCCGTCAGGCCAAAGAAGATGCTCACAGGAAGGGGGATAATGTCTTGTATAAACAGGCTAAATACACACTGGAAAAGGAGATCAGAGTGGCAAAGAGGAATTATTCAGAAAAAGGATTAAATTCTCTTCCAGTGACTCGGCATCAGTGTGGAAAAGTCTAAAAGAAATCACCAATTACAAGACACCATCCCCCAGCACTGCGGAGAATCAACACCTGGCAGACGATCTGAACGAGTTCTACTGCAGGTATGAAAAAACACCCCACACCCGCCCTGAACACCTCTCCACACAACCATTCACACCTCCAGCAACCCCCCTCTCCCCCACACCTGCAATTCAGATCAGCGAAGAAGAGGTGCGCCAGGTCTTCCGGAAGCAGAAAAGGAGAAAAGCACCAGGCCCAGACTGTGTTACAACAGTCTGTCTGAAATCCTGTGCTGACCAGCTGGCCCCCATCTTCACACAGATCTTCAACAGATCACTGGAGCTGTGCGAAGTCCCTTCATGCTTCAAACGCTCCACCATCATCCCCGTCCCAAAGAAACCCAAAATTACTGGACTTAATGACAACAGACCTGTCGCTCTCACGTCTGTGATCATGAAGTCATTTGAGAGACTGCTCCTGGCCTACCCGAAGGACATCACTGGACCCTTGCTGGATCCTCTTCAGTTTGCCTACAGAGCAAACAGGTCTGTGGACGATGCAGTAAACATGGGACTGCATTATGTTCTGCAACATCTAGACAGACCAGGGACTTATGTGAGGATCCTGTTCGTGGACTTCAGCTCGGCCTTTAACACTATCATCCCAAACCTCCTCCTGCTCAAACTATCTCAGCTCTCTGTGCCCACCTCCATCTGCCAGTGGATCGCCAGCTTTCTGACAGATAGGCAGCGGCTAGTGAGGCTGGGAAAATTCTCATTTAGCACCCGTACGATCAGCACTGGCGCTCCTCAGGGTTGTGTTCTCTATCCACTGCTCTTCTCCCTGTACACCAAATTCTGCACATCTAAAGACCCCGCTGTCAAGCTCCTGAAGTATGCAGATAACACTACAGTCATCGGTCACATCAAGGATGGAGACGAGTCTGCTTACAGACAGGAGGTCGAGCAGCTGGCTGTCTGGTGCAGTCTCAACAACCTGGCGCTCAACACGCTAAAAACTGTGGAGATGACCGTGGACTTCAGGAGAAACCCCTCTGCACTCCCCCCACTCACCATCATGAGCAGCACTGTGGCTGCAGTGGAGTCATTTAGGTTCCTGGGCACCACAATCTCTCAATCTCTCAACACTCACATAGACTTTGTTAAAAAGGCCCAGCAGAGGTTGTAATTCTTTCGCCAGCTGAGGAAGTTCAACCTCCCACAGGAGCTGCTGAAACAGTTCTAATCCACCATCATTGAATCTGTCCTCTGCACTTCAATAACTGTCTGGGTCAGCTCAGCTACCAAATCTGACCTCAGAAGACTTCAGAGGGTAGTCCGGACTGCTGAGCGAATCATTGGTACAACCCTCCCTTCTCTCCAAGAACTGTACTCGTCCAGAGTGAGCAAAAGGGCTGGCAGAATCACTCTGGATCCCTCACAGCCAGCACACTCCCTCTTTGAACTGTTACCATCTTGTCGACGCTACAGAGCACTGAGCACCAGAACGACCAGACACAGAAACAGTTTCTTTCCTCAGGCAATCCATCTTATGAACACTTGACAATAACTGTGGAACACACACTATTTATTCACTCATACACTTATTTATCTAACACACACACTCAGTCTACATTTCAATTTGCACATAATATACCTGTACAGACAACTGTCTATTGTAATATACCTGTACAATTGTCCATTTGTATATTGTTATCCCCTATTTACTTGTTCTATTTTTCTATTTTTTATTATCTGTGTTTTTGTTCTGTCACTGTCATTCCGTTACACTGTGGAGCTTCTGTCATGAAAACAAATTCCTCGTATGTGTAAACATACCTGGCAATAAAAACTCATTCTGATTCTGATTCTGATTCTGAAATGTAGCAAACCTTCGTCCACTATTGTGGTCAGAGAAGGGCCCTGCCATAAACTGGGCCCTGGAATGTGCTGTCCACTTCACCTCCAGGTGCTCTGGTTCCCCCACACAACCTAAAAGCATGCAGGACAGGTGAGTTGGAGACAGTACATGGCCTGTCAGTGTGAGTGTGTGATTGGGTGAGTGAATGTAGTGTTTGGCCATCTGGGTGTATCCCTGCCTACAGCCTGACAGACTAGGGCTCCAGTATCATCAAAGATGGCTACACATTCTTAATAAACCCTGTTTTGATTAATACACATGCTTCATTGTCCAAGATGAAACTGTAATAAAAAACGTGACTACTGAGATACTGATGATTATGGACATTATTGGAACCTTTCCACGTGTTTTGTTTCTGTGGGTGTAATATGAAGACAGAACGACTCTGTTTCATTCATCAAGCATTCCTTATCCACTCTCATCCCTCCCATGTTCCCTGGAGACTCAAGTGAGACAGAAACACCTGCTTAACAGCAACAGTGACATTTCAAACGCACTCCTGTAAATGTCGGCTGTGTTGATTTAGAGCGGATGCTGGACCGTGTTCTACTGTGCTCGTCGATTAAATGCATGGCACACATTACATTTCATTCATAGATCATTTAAGAGCCCTATTCATGGATCATTACTGCTCTGCAGTTTTCTCGAAAAGATGACACCATCATTAACACACATTCAACAAATCAACAGGAAGTAAATACAGGAGTACAATTTATTCACTGGGGTTTTATTGGATCATGAATAGTCAAGTCTGTGTATGTGTTGGACAAGGACGTTTAAAGTCCTTAGTCAAATGTTCACGCTGATATTGTTCTGTGCCTCATTATGTCACCAGAATGGACCTGAGATTCTGCTCGTGGAGGAGAAAAGGGCTGAAGGAAACAGCGTGTCATGTGTGGCATGTTCCACCTTTCAGTCGCCACTAAGTGGTGGACAGCTGTGTAGTGCACAAGCGTTTGAGAGAAAGAGTGGCCACTCACTGCCACTGAAAGTGAGACAGTAGGAAGACAGATGCGACAGAAGGAAGAAAAAGAGAGGGATTTGTTTAAAAGGACCAAACAGCACAAGTGAAGAAACACAATGCAAATGAACATCAAAGAGGGAGACAAAATGTTGGCAAATCTAAGAACAAAGCAACCCAGTGCGGACAAGGAGAAGAGAGAAGGAAACAGATTGAAATGTCCAACACAGAGTTACTTATCTGAGAAGACACAGACTCTGTTCTTATGTAATGATGCTAAAATGCACTAAAACATACACTTATGTTTGTCTTTTACTTCATCTGCCAAACACTTACATCAACTTTAAGACTAGAAAGCTCTTCTGTGTGTATGAGTGCATTATTCATTCATTATCTTATTCCCTACTGAACCGTCCCTTCGATAAGCCCTGCCTTGAAAGTATTTCTCTCAGACAAGCTTTTGTTCCTTTTTAAATATTAATCTAGGAAGGATCATTGTGTTTGGATCATTTCAGAGAGAAAAAAAAATGTTGTTGTCGATCATGTAATGATCTGGGACGGGCACTAGTACCAGAATACTTGAAAGTGACAGCTACGATCAATCATAAAAACAATGATCATGTGACTTTTTTCTGGTTGACTCTGAAAGCGCACAGTAAATGTTTCCTGGAATCACTTTGATACTGAAAATATCAATGCACATTATTGATTAGGACTTAGTTATATTAAACCATATCATATTTTTTTAGTAGATTAACTCTTTCCAGATACGTGTAAAATAGCATGGGCAAACATTAAACAGCATATTAATCAAAACTGCCTAACATTACTAAATTAAACGTTGATCCAGGAAATGTTTTAGGACTGTGAAGCTTTGGGGGTGTTGATGGAAGTGATCTACTCTGTCCATATTTTGATCATCGTTCTGAATCTGATCCAGGCATTGTCCGTTTTCTCAGCTTTTTGTTCAAAATTTTGATTTTTTTCATGAAACTTACATTCAAGTGGTGATAAAAAAAGAAAGCATGAATAAAGAAGAATTTGTGGTCAGATATGTCAGACTGAAGATACTCACAGAGATACTATGATTCAAACTGCCTCAAATTCATCTAAGACCACCATTTAATCTCCATCATCTATCATTTTCCGATACGTAAATTATAAACTGAATAAAAAAAATTTTTTAGTCTAATTGGACTGAATTGGTTCAGTTTCTAATATGCAGAGGTCTTAGTAACCTGGTTCTGATGGGTCATAGCATTATTAAAACATTGAGAAGAGGAAGACTATGTTCTCATTTTTCAGGTGAGATTTTCTGGTTCTCACAACATTGAGAAAGTTGAAAAAGTAGTTTGTCATCACATCTGATCCCATATCAGTGGGAAACTCCAAGACTTCACTGTAAATGGCCTGTCTAACAGGATAGTTAACAAACATTTGCCCTCTGAACCCTGGGTTTGACCTCAGGGGTAATGTGATGGGAGTGTGACTGATAAAGAGGAGCGATGAACAGAATGCTCTCATCTAATTGACATTCCTGGAGTCATCTTCCCAGTCCCTGCTGATTAAACGCTGAACATATCAACAGCAGAGAAAATTAAATATTGATCTATTCTTCCCTCAGTGCCCCACCCCCCATTCTCGTTCCCTCACAATGACAGAATTTCATTGGACTTTGTCAGAGCTGAGGGAGGTGAAAAGCACAAGTGACACTTAAACTGTTGCACTAGACATTTGCTTAATATTGCCCTTCTGCAACTAATCTGATATTAGTTTATCCAAGCACTGCTGTGGTCTTGGTCAGGACTGCGATCAGGCACAAAATGCTAGGAAAACTGTATATTAAAGACAGACTGAGGGCAGGTTTTAATGAAATCCAGTTAAACCCGAAACTAGTGTAACCTACTGCCTCAAAACCCTGATAGAAAGCACATCTGCCCTGGAGAATGTACATCAGTTTATTAGTCTGATCTCTCATCACTTTTAGTGACAGTCGAGGAATACGTACACAGTACTGTTCATACACTATGTAATAATTATTCTTATATCATTATGTTTTTCTGCATTTCAGCAAATTACCTTTGCAGGAACAGTATGTTCCCTGCATTTGATTCTTTACGATGAGTTGCTGTTTAGTTCTGTGATGTTTATTTAAGGTTTACTTAAACTCATAGTCATAAACTCAAGCAAACTCAAAGTAAATTTGAGTGACCTCTTTACTTTAAATTACCTAATCCAAATAAATTGCATTTCATTATTATAAGAGTTACAAAAACAAAGTAAAATCACAAAATTAAATATATTGTAATTTCAGCACTGTTCAAAATGAAATGAACCAAGGAAGCAATGTAATCAGCTTACTCAATCAATGACAAAAAAAATTACAAATTAAACTTGCATTTTAATTTGACTGAATTTGTATTATACAAATTTCACAATTTCATAAAAAAACATATTGAGTTACTAATCATTTAATTGATTTAATTTTTATACAGCAAAGAAATTATATAGAGAAATCGAGCAAAGAACATTTATATCATCAAAGAACATTGTCACTGACTTTAGTCTAGCGCCAGTTCAAGCACTCTCTCTAAAAAGCTGTCTGCACTGTATAACAGACACTTCATAAAAATGTAGTAGCTATTCTCCACTAGATGTGATTTTCTCCATATGACGGCATTTTAGTGCCACGTTAAAAAAAAAATAAAAAAAATTACAAGATTAAAGTCTATAAAAAAAATTACAAGATTAAAGTCTAAATATTTTGACAATAAAGTTACAATTACGAGAATAAAGTTGACATATTTCAAGAATAAAGTCAAAATTACTAAAAAAAAAGATAATTTTGAGGATAATGTAAAAAAAGCTTAGAATAAAGTCTAAATATTTTGTCATGTTTTGAGAATAAAGTCAAAATTACGAGAATTAAATCGTACATATTATAATTGTACATTGTACATTTATAATTTTAATAGCAATTAAGATTATAATATGTTGAGAGTATAGCCTATTGTCATGCTTTGCTTATGGGAGGAACGAGGAGATGTGGAGATTTCACAAAACAAGAGGCTTTAATAATCCAACAGGAAGACACCGAGCACAAGGAAGACGTTCAAGACCCGACAAGGAAACATGAGGCAGACGACACATTTATACTAAACTTAACGAGGGACAGACAGGTGCGGGGAATCAACTAATAACGCGACAACGAGAACAGAAACATGACCAAATAAGGGAACACTGAAACCAAAACAGGGGCAAAACAGGTCCATAATCCTGACACCTATATTGCACATGCAAATGGCCCAGATTGGGAGCACCGGGAGAAGCTGCAAGGCCTCGGGAATTGATTTTAAAATATGTGGGATTATTAACAGAAATCATACCATGGGCCATACTCACAGAGATAGTGTGTCTGGAAATAATATTTCACGTCTTCAATTGGATTTGTTAATTGTAGTGCACCAGCCACCCAATAATAGCAATAAGCTTTAGACTTTTGGTACTTTTTTTAAGTCTCAGCTTTCAAAATCTGTCAGTTTTATAGCACGCAAGCAAATTTTATTTGTATCACACTTTTCTAAACAAGTTAATGCAATTCAATGTGATTTAGAGAATTTAATAAAAATTAAACTGAACAGATTTAAAACAAAAATAAAATAGACCCATTAAAATACACAAATAAGAATAAAGTTTATAAAGATTAAAATATGAAATATAAAATATAACATAAAAAATTAGGCAATACAAAACACATGAAATATACAGAGGTTTTATAAGTCTTTATAGAAAGGCCAACCTAAAAAGATATGTAGCGTCTGCATAAAATCATGGATGGTCTTTGGGGTTTATGGCTTAAGAGACCCCTTTTAGCCTTTGACATTTGCATATAAATTACAGTCCTGGTCACATGCCACATTTATATGGGTGCTAAATTGCCAATGGTTCCTCTCACTTACAAGGAGATGTTGAACAGCTCCAACACTCGCATCTCCCCGTCTGACTTCAAACACATTCCAAAGAGATGTAAATGACCCCTGGTGCCAGGCACCAATGGCCTGGCTGACCAGCAAACTACCCCCATGCTCACAATACACATAAAACACACACATAAAGACATTTTCTTTATTAAGACTATAATCAATCAGTTACAAATGTATCTGGTATATGCATGTGTAGTTTGTATGTTTCCCTATTAGATTAGCTGAGTTACCACTCATTATTTGTATTAGTTAAGCCCTAAACGCTGATATTCAGGGTCATGAATGTATCTCTGGTTTAATATATTCTAAATGTTTCTTTCTTGGTATCAATATTATCTGCTCTTTATTCCTCAAACAATGATGTACAGTATGTGATTATGAAATGCATCATACGATTTGTACTATATTTTGGATTAAAACTGCACCAATTCCAGACCGGCCATAAACATGCAAATGGGCCATAAAGGGAGACAAAGGAAACTTCTCCCGCTCAGAAATTCACGTCTGGTATTTGCTATTCCACACAAAAGGTGGTTTGTGAAAGAAAACCCTCAAAAGTCATTAGCTCGAAATGATCTTTGCTCTGAAAACCTTTTCTTTTGAGACGACACTAAGACCCCTCAAGACTCTCCTCTCGAGTTTGATTCTCCGGCAGTTTTTATCTTCAAGTAACATCGATCCGCAGTGGACTTTCTTATCTTCAGAAGAAGACAAAGAAAACTTCCAGCTCACTTCTAAGAACTCAAGAACCATTGTCTACCGCATCAAGAATCTTGTTCAGCAATCGAAGCCAATACAAGTAACCGTTTACAACTATTTAGACTTGTCCTTCTGCTTAGTAAGTTATGAGCCCTTATCTATGCAGGTGCGATTGAGTGTGATGTCGTTAAGGAATTACCATCATGTACCGTGTTCGGGGTTCGAATTAGCCACGACGTTGTACATTTAATGGACAGTAGAGCTTGTACATCGACATTTTGTACCATCTCGCATTTACTTTGCTTCATTCTGTATATGTGTGTTTTGCTTAGTTTAGTTATATGTTAGATATAGTTTTCATTTATTAAATCCCTTATATTCCCAATTGTTTGCCTCTGTGTGCTGCTCACAATTCAAAGTCACTGAATGTTTGATCCCTTGCTACTTGCTAAGTTAATGCTAGTACTGTATGTAGGAAAGTTATTCTTTCTTGGCCAGGAACATAATCTTTCTTTGAATTGATATATGATTATATTGTCTGCTCGGTGGACTGACAGATCAAATACTTGTAATATTGATTCTGCTACAGTTAATTCTAAGATCTAATCTAAATATTAATTATTAATCATAACCAGTTATAATTGATAATAAATATTTCTCCTTTGAGCTAGTTACCTAAAGAATGGTTGGAGAAACGAGAAGCGCATTCAAACTCTGTTTGTGAGCAAACTCAGTATCAATTTATTTGTGTTCTTATACTATGCGCGCTTAGAGTGAGAGAAGTCGCAACGCGAACTCACTCTTTTGATTGGATGGTTCAAAAGCCACCTCCAGTACTGTATTTTAAAAGCCTCTATCTGTCTAACATTTAGTCACTGTAAAATATTAAAGTAAACTGCAGTTTATAATATTAAAACTGTTCTCTAAAGACGAAGAAATCTCTTTACAGTACATTTTAATATTATCAAAATCGCCTGTTGGAATGACGAAATCTTCCTGCATTGCGATAAAGATTGATTTGCAATGCAAACTCACTCTTTTGATTGGATGGTTCAAAGCCTCCTCCAGTACTGTATTTTAACAGCCTCTATTTGTCTAACATTTAGTCACTGTTAATTGTTAACGTAAACTGCCATTCATAATATTAAAATTGTTCTCTAAAGACGAAGAAATCTCTTTACAGTACATTTTAATATTATCAAAATCGCCTGTTGGAACAAAGAAATCTTCCTGCATTGCGATAAAGATAGATTTGAGCAATGCTCCTCTTATCATCTTTTAAAGGCCTTATCTGATTGTATCCTTGATTGAAGGCATTGCATATTCCAATTTCATTCAACTACGATCTCACTCCCTTAGGTTTAACCATTAGAGTAGCTATCTAATGCGTTGCCTAATGCAGTTCTGATCATAAGAACACTGCGAACCAGTAAACTGATTGGAATGTAAATTGGAGCTTTTAAACCTTGATCAAGTGAAATTTGCATAACAACAGCGAAGAAACCCTGTTGTTCATAGTTTTTGTTTGTGTACTGGCAGCGAAGAAATCCTGCCACACATCATTGTGCAGTTAAGTTGCACAAATTGTAGAATCTGTTGGGATTTGACTCTCATTGTTCTTGTGATAACTGCAGTAAATTCCGTTAGAATGAGAGTAGTCTCACACTAAACGCTATCAGTTTAAGCACGATTGGAGTTAAGGTACAGTACCTTAAACTAATGCTAGAGGGCAGGCTGTTTAAGTATCTAACACATCTTAAACTCCTCTTCTACCCTCCTGATTTCACCTTGTGTGGGCGCACCCACTCCCCCTTGTGGGCATTCTCTGCTAGGTCGACTTTGTACTCCAATTTGTTTTATTTTTATTTCCCTTCTGCTTCGTTAGTCATTATCATTCTAGCCATTCTAGTTACCTGCCTTTTTGTTTAATTTTTATATATATATTTTTTAAAGTTTTTTTTGTTTGTCCAAATTCAGTATATGTTTGTTTTTACGTTATGATCTTTTTTACTTTTATAATTTTTTTTTTTTTTTTTTTTATTTTTAATCAGGTTTCTCTCCCCCTCTTCTCTCTCACTTTACCACTCACTTATTTAAATTTAGTTTAAACAGTGTTTGAAATTTAAAGTTAATTTCTGTATTCTAGCCATTTTTGTTCACCTATAGGTAACACTCCCTCTAGTGCTTAGTTGGAGAAGTGACAGTTGCCTCCATGGCAGATAACAGTGAGCTGCCACGGGATCCCGACTGGATCACCTCAATCCATCACTAAGCCTAGCCCATAGAATACTGACCCATCCATCTAGCGAAACCCCAAAATCAGGTTGCTACTCAATCTTTAAGGTAATTAGCCTGCTCCTGCTATCCAAGCAAGGCTGACACACTAAATGTTATGACCCAGCAGTGCCCTCTACTCTGTAGGCCCTGTCATAACCCCTAACAGCAGTAAAATGCTTAAACCTGCTCTCTCCTCTATCTCACCCTGTGTTTTGATTTGTTGGTTTGTTTTTAATTTTGTTCTGTTTTTTTTGCCTAGAGACCGAACCTTTGAGAAATCATAAAAGAAAGCTGAGTAATAGATTGATGACCCAAGCTGCCAAAGTCCTTAGACGATCACGCTGTCAACAATCTTAGTTAGATCCTTTCCGGTGCCCCCCACAACAATTAGACACACCTTGCCATTAAAGGCCGAGATAACAGGTGTCTGGTCTACACTCCGCTAACTGTTTGTACTCATCAAACAGACCGTGCATAGAACATATAATTACTGTAATTGTAGCCTGCTAATTTCATTATATGAACCAAGATGGCGGCGCGTTCACACGCTGCGGCTTCTCTCTCTCCCGACAGAAAGGTGTTTTCGTGTTTTTTGTCTTGTGAATCGCAGTGTTTTTGTACGTATTCGTCGCGTCTATTTGTTTCTAAGGACGCATATAGTCGTGAGTTTCTGCTCGATGTCGGCAAAACCACATTTTTAGAGTTAAACTGTGCGCACGCCGAAGAGCTGCAGGATCTCGGTCTGCTACGGAGGCCCACACCATCACCGACCCCCACTACTGCATCTCGCCCACAGCGGAGTGGAGGCGCCACAAGCGGCGCGAGAGGAAGCAGAAGAGGGGTAAGCGCGGAGGTATCCGGGCTAGGCTAGCGGCTAACCCACACAAGCCGGCTATCCCCACCATCGTACTGGCTAAAGTACGCTCTTTGGACAATAAACTGGACTACATCCGATTACTACACTCAAAAAACCCCCGTTTTTTAAGAGGACTGTAAGAGACTGTTTTGTTTTTGTGTTCACGGAAACATGGCTAAACAACAGCGTTCCGGACTGCGCTATTCGTCTCGATCAGCTGACATGCTATCGAGAGGACAGAGCTCGCGTCGAGGGAGGTACGACCTGCGGCGGAGGGCTTGGTTTTTACTCAATGACTGAGTGGTGCCGACGATTGCTAGTTGGGGTCTGCAAACACTGCTCACCCCTGGTGGGGTTTATGATTATTAAGTGCCGGCCGTTGTATCTACCGAGGGAATATACAGCCATACTGCTCGTTGCTGTATACATCCCTCCCAGCTCCAACAACAGCAACAGGAGCGAGGCACTAAATGAACTGTACCAGCACATCAGTGAGCAGCAGACAGCCCACCCTGATGCTTTTCTCATCTTGGCTGGGGATTTCAATCATGCAGAACTAAAGAGTGTGTTCCCAAAAATACACCAACACATAGACTTTCCAACACGGGAAACAACACTCTGGACTTTGTTTACACCAAACAGAGAGGAGCTTACAAGGCCCTCCCCTCCCCCACCTCGGTGCCTCAGACCACATCACTGTCATGCTAATGCCTGCATACAGACTGCTCGTTAAAGTCACCAAACCAGTTCATAAACAGATACAAGTGTGGCCGGAAGGGTCGTCAGAGGCTCTTCAAGACTGTTTTAACACCACTGACTGGAATATGTTTAAGCAGGCTGCCACATACAATAACACCACAGAACTCCAAGAGTACTCAGAGACTGTCACTGCCTAATTCACCAAGTGTATTGATGATGTAACAGTCACAAAGACCATCACTGTCCGGACCAACCAGAAGCCGTGGCTAACAGGGGAGGTCTACGGACTCCTGAAGACGCAGAACGCTGCCTTCAGAGCGGAGATGAGGTGGGCTTGAAGACAGCAAGGGCCAACCTTTCCCGCGTCATCAGGAAGGCAAAAAGTCAGCACTCCAGGAGGATAGCCCATCATTTCAGCGACAGCAGAGACACTCGGAGCCTGTGGCAGGGGATACAGACCATTACGGACTACAAGCCCCCACCACGCACCTGTGACAGCACCATCTCTCTGCTGAACGAATCTGAACATCTTCCTTCGCTGCTTTGAAGGCACCAAAAAAAACAGCACCACTGAACAGAAGAACACACCTCCCCCGGCGACCATTGGTGATGCGCTGTCCCCAGAAAGCGTGAGGGAGTCCCTCGCAGGATCAACGCACGCAAAGATCCATGTCCTGACAACATTCCTGGCGGTGTAATGAGAGACGGTGCAGTGGAACTCACGATGTCTCACAGACATTCAAAATTCTCGCTTAAGTCAGGCCATGCGTCCCCTTGTTCTGACAACCAGTCTTTATCTAAATAGAGATGCTTGCTTTAGGAAGACATACTCATAAAAGTAGAGCTGTGACTTAAGGCTCTGAAACCTCGCAGGAGATTTTATCGGGAGGTAATCAGTCTAATTACAACTTAGGCCCTGTCAGACTCTATTCTGTGAGTCTGTGAGGTGCATGATGGGATGGAGGAGTGCACTGTACAAAATGTAACCTGTACTTATGGTATGTTCATGGCTACTAGCTGCTGTATTTTGTTACAATTACTGTGACTTAACAGTTCAGGTCTAGTGCATTACAGTAATCTTTACTCATTACAGTAATAGTGTGATTTCCGTAATACTATGCTGATGCTTATGTTTCCAGAATGTACGGCAAGAATAAGTTTAATTTGTAGCTGTTGTTTTTTCAAATGATTTATTTTCTCTTTTTTTTTCAACCCAGGACAACATTTCTCGTTGTTCACCCTGATGGCATTGTTTATAATATTAGTTATGATCTTTTTACTATAACATGGCCACAAAGTCAATCACTAAACTTTTTTTTCTGCATGTAACCAATTGTGTTACCACTGTTGCACTGGCGCTAAAAATGTTGGTTTAATTCCTATTTAATACAACTACTGTTATTATCCCACAATAATGCAACATAATGCAGTTATAATTTGTGTTACCGCAAAAAGTGACCTGGATTATTTTCACATTAGTTTTTAATTGCAATAAATCACTGCTAAATCCTGGAGGTTTTTTAGAGAGTGACATTTATACGTCCTGCTACAGGGCATGGAAGTTAAGCGGTTTCGAGGAGGGCCGAAACAACCTCACCTCCCCTGATGGCAACGACTCTACTTGGTAAATAACACAATTACCTGTACCATTTCTCTTTGTGGATACACGGAGTTTAGTGCTCTCACCGGGTTGTTAACCTTTCAATGTCAGGATTTTAAGTGCTGATAATATCTCCAGAACACAGCTTACTCATAGTTACCATTTTTGTCTCTTGGACGGACTAAAACGTTAAGAGACCCAGCGTGCAAGTCTGTGTCAATAAACAATGTTGTTTGCGTGCTCTCCGCACTGGAATCGCCAGATGGAAATTGAGTCCCTGTCCTCAGTTAGATGAGGCTTGCTTTTTCCAAAATGGACCTGCAATGAAGTGTTTATGGATTTGTGGTTTGCATGGATACGGTCTCATAGGATAATGCCAACCTCTGCGCACACATAGGCTCTCACTGTAACACACTTCCTGCCACTTAACACAAGATGGAGCTATTTGTCTCATTTCATGGATGCTTCACAGGAAACACTTCAGATAATTTTGTGCCTTTGAAATACACCGATGAAAGACAACGCAGCGTAATTTGGATCATCAGTAGCAGCAAGATAAGAACAACCAAATGAAAGACAACTGTGAGTAGGCTATAGTGTATTACCTAAGAACAGGGCGAACAACGGTATAAGAAGGTGCATAAAATGCCACTTGTGGAGAAGAGTGGCTGCACTTTAGCATTCTGTTCAAACGAGAAGGCCTACTTCCAAAATAAAAGAATATAGGCTACTTCAGTGTGAGCTGAATGGGATTTTTTGGGACACTTCATTTCATATTATTTACAATTAATTGAAAAGGTATTCAATATATTAATTTATATTACATGCAGTTAGCTGAATTTTAGAGTTCTTTTTTGACCCACTTAAGAACATCTTTATATGCAATTTCATAATTACTAATAGTGTCTTTGAAACTATTCTTCTGCAATTGAAACTTGTAATTAAATATATATTTATAATTACAAGATTATTAAAACATCATGATTTTAAATGTACTTTTAATTTGACATTATTACAAAGTACACTTAGAAACAGCCAAGAAGGTTTACGCTCTTCAAGTACACTTAATTCACATTTTATTTAATTAATATTGTATTATCTGCAAGGACAGTGCTTTTTTAATACTTTAAGTGCACATTCAATACAATCAAGCACACTTAATTTTCACAAGGGATTTTGGGAAATTCTATATGTTCGGTGATGTGATAGACTATAGCCCATCTAAAACTGTTCTAAACAATATTTGGATAATTCAGTAATAGTATTGTGCATGTACATAATACTAGTCATTCTCAAATTAATTTAGAAACTACTGTGGAGTGGTATCTTGCAAAAAATTACCTTAAAAAGCTGTCTATTTGATCTAACAATTAAATTTAGTTTTGTTGGTAGGTCGATTCAGTGGTGTTATATATTGTAATATTTTTTACTTATTTAAATTAAACAATTTAGATGTTATCACATGTAGCACAGTTAACATTTTATTTATTTTATTATGTTATTTTTTCTCAATATTTGTACTTTTAAAAATGTCACACCATATAGTGTGGCAAAAAGTGAATTTAAAAATAATGAAATAATTTATTGTACCGTAAAAAGTAAATATAACAGTGAAATAGTGATTTTGTTAAAAAAAAAAACTGTATCCAAAATCCATACTGTAGACATGTTATACATAAACTACCCCTGCAAAATAAAACTATGCACAATTTTCACAGAGTGATCACATAGAGCCCTGCAGTGTAGCAAATAGAACAATAACTGTTTTCCAATCAATGCATTACATTCAATGAATGAGACCATAGCGTGCAGAGAGGATGCAGTTGTTAGTTAGCAGAGCAGGGATTAGTATGAGGGCTAAGTGCTTGGCTGAAGTGGGAAGATACTCTTCTGAAAACCGGTGGTCTTTGCGGATAGGGATTTGTTGTACATTCCAAGAGAAAAGCTGGAAGAACTGATGCGCAGAGGGATAAAAGGGATCATAGATTATTTTGGTGTCCCAGAGTGCACCAAATTTTCTTTTGTAGCGCGAATGCCTTCATCTGCTATTCAGTGTCGTTTTCCTTTTCAGACCGTTATAGGTGATGTCAGGATGCTTTGAATGATTTCTGAAAAAAAAAAAAAAAGTTGACCAGAAGCTGCTGTTAATTCTTCAAATAGATTCTTCATTTGCTGGACATTTCTGTTGTTTGATTCAGAACCTTTCGAGATCTTTCAGACAGATTTAGTGTGTGAGTGCAGTGCATCGTGGGAGGTTTACTCATAGAATCTTGATGTAGACATCCTGCAAGGTCGGAAGTACTTCACCATGTCCAGCTGTTCATAGCGAATGACCTCTGAATAACTCTTGCTTCTGTTATCTTCCCCATCATCTTAATGACCGCAATTCACAGGTGAAACGTCTCCCTCAGTTTAATACTCTTTGTCTGCCGTTGTCTCATTTCTCTCCCCTCTCTCTCTTTCTCCAGATCAGAAACCACCAGCATGCAGAATTCATTTTGGAATGGAGCTTTCATTCTTCTCTGGGTAAACGGTTTGCTCACGATTCACAAATGAATAACAGAAGCCCAGATCTGTGCAGAATCAGGGATATGTGCCTCAGCGTAAGAGGAAATCCCCTGTGAAGACCCCAGTTGGATCCAGAACACCTTAGAAGAGATGATGCCAACCCCTCATAGGACCTCAGGTGATGCCAACCCTGAACCAACATACAGAACTACCAAATGTTCCTATAAGTTTGATTGCATCATATAATAACTGATGTTAATAGTGTTCATCGTCTGTTTGATAATGTCTTTAATTGATTTTTCCGTACATTTCTGTCATATTTACATTAGTCACCACTGATAAGCTACTACTAATGGTGTGATGTGTATAAAAACGTGTTATGATGTTCTCTTTTGTTGGACAACAGGTCTAGAAATGCTTCTCATTATGATAAGTACTTGTACTTTCTGGATCTGTCCGCTGCTTTTGACACGGTTAAACACCAGATCCTCCTGTCAACCCTCATGGCAGAGGGCATATCAGGA
>JADLZN010008587.1:0-128076 GCA_018155175.1 Sinocyclocheilus anophthalmus | reverse complement strand
TTTAACATATTTACCAAATATGACTGCATTGTCTTTCTGATTTTTAAAGGCAAATTACAAGACAGCAATTATTTAGTCTAATGACAGTCTTAGAAAAAATAAAAACTAAACCTTCATATAAGTGTATGGAAAACTATTTAGGTGGCACTATACAATACGTCTCAATTGTTAACATTAGTTAACATAAAATAACAATGATGAATACTTATACAGTGTTTATTAATAATAGTTGATGTTAATTTCAATATTTACTAATACATTATTAAAAATTTATTGTTAACACTGACATTGCGTTTTGATTTAGTGATCCTGGCCCCTCTTGAACAAGTGAACAATATATCATTTTATTCACAATTCACTCTTAAAAAACAACAAAAAATACAATTTCGTGTTTAGACACAGCGCCTATATAAGTTAACAGATACTTTTGATTTTTAAAATATATTAGTAAATGCGAATTAACTAAATGAGATTAATAAGCAATATAATTTTAGAATGTTAATTTTGGGTTATGTTAAGTAATGTAGCTAACTAATGTAACAAATTAAACCTTAATGTAAAGTGTTACCAATATTTATTTAGAAGTGTTTCTTGTGATGGACATGCTCACTAGGCAATATTCTCTGAAAAATGACTGTGGAATAGTGGTCGACCGATATTGTTTTTTTTTTTTGACAGCTGATGCCGATATCTTGGAAAGCAGGGTGGTCGATGGCCGATATAATTTTATTTATTGTAATTCATTTTTAAGAAATTTGAAATCATTTGAAAATGGTTTAAACAATTAATTTATAAAATAAACATACTTTAGGTGACAAAGTATTTTCCACAAATAAATAAATATTTAATAAAAATAAAATTAAACAGGAAGTAAACTGAAACAACAGGGCACTCAGTATTCTGGGAAGTTGTGTGCATTGGAAATCATATTTTTTCAAATAAAGCCAAGGTGACACTCCTTTTACATACAGCACACAGTGAAAATGACATGAATATGACAGTGGGCAAATGCATAAAGCGCAGCATAATTTGAAATCACGAATTTAATGTTTAAAGCATTCAATTTGCACGGACCGAAAGTCATGCAGAGAACACGCGATCATGCAGGATACACATGCACATTTCACAAGATCTCACAACTGGATCCGACTAAGTTTGCAAGGTTTGTGAAATTACATTTTCATTAGCCATTCAAAGATTTGTTTAAATGATGTAAATGCGTGTTTGCTGAATGCTGACAGCAAACGAGAAATTAGTATTATAATGTTTGCCTTTCTATTTCTAATAATATAAAAGCAATCGTTATACTTTTTTGTATACATTTTAATTCCTTTGTTTAACAGTTCTATCGGATTATTAGACAGACTTCTATCCGGATTAGACAGAACTGTTAACGACGACGGCGGCGAACAAGAGGGAGAATGTTGGTGCATTCAAGTCATGTCGGATAGATCGTATTTACGAGTTGAACGCACACGAGTGGGAAACTCGAAATTTTCTTTAAGCCCAGAGTTTCTGAGTTGGAGGCGTGTCAATGAGAAACATGGCGTAATCGATGGATGCAACTTGACGGTAAAGTTTTGTTTAAATTGATAGTTTAGTTGCCCTATAAACTTAAATTGGTCATGTTCTTGTTACGCAGCGAGGGGTGAAGAGACTAAGTTTTAATGACATCCAATTTTAAAAATGCTATATTTTTTGCACCTATAGGTGAAAAATCTTTTGATTTGAAATCTTTTTTTAATCTCTGTATTTTAGCATTTGTTGAAGCTGAAAATTTGTTATACTGGGATCCTGGTCTAAAAAAAAAAAATTTAAACACACCTGATGCAAATTCTTTGCCCTTCATTTTCTATAAGCGGAGTTAACAGACCCTGTTGTATTTTCTTGTAATTTATACAAAGAAGGTACACCGCCATCTTGTGCCGACTAAACGGACTTGAACGCACCTGATGTCGTAATTACGACTTGTCAACTCATAAGAACGAACGTCCCAGGAGGACTTGAACGCAGCATGTGAGCACTGTGTGTCAGTGCTGTCAAAATAAAAGTCCCGCCTCGAATGCATCAGCTAAACAGAAACATTTATCGGCCGATGGCGATATTTGAAAAATGCCAAATATCGGCCGATAATATCGGCCTTGCATATCAGTCGACCACTACTCTGGAATGATAATTATTTCAAATACTGGTGTATGTACACATTTTAATTCAAAGGTTTCCGTTTTCTTTTAATGAACAGGTTTCTAGTTTATTTGTCTTAACATTAACAGTGGGTAGGAAACGCAAGCTGTCAAAGTAATACAAAGTGAATGTTTTTAATAGAAACGGATGTGAATTTATAAAATGTGTAAAATAACTATATCTCACACAGTCTAAAGAGGTGGTTTACATGAATATATACAACTGGTCCCTTTCAAAGTGATCATCATATTTGGGAGTCTGAGGAAATCAATTCAGTGTTTGCCATTATACTTTCAACGACATAAAACACATTATCCACTTAGTTTGGCTTCTTTTGATGAAAACAGAATCTATATAGTAAAAGTAAACATGAAATAAATGGACTGTTCGCCTCACCTATAGGGTCATGCTTTCGCAAAACCAGTTTGTCCCTCAATCGGCCCCTCTTCGTGTTAAAGCAATAACCTGTGCCCGCCGCACTCACCATCTGAACCAGCAATGTCCTGAAACACAAGAAGCCAGAGGTAAGTACAAAGCATCGACTTCAATGTGTCTGTCCCTAAAACAAACAATTAGGGTGACCATACGTGGCATTTTCCCAGGACGCGTCCTGGCCAGGAATTCTATATTGCCTAAAATATCTAGGTTTTTGGCTTTGTTTGCGTGTGCAGACCGATCGTTGTATGACATCAAAATACCTCGAGAGCATTTTGAAATCATAAGGAACCGTCTGTATGGTATTTGATGTCATACACCAATCGGTCTGCACACGCAAACAAAGCCAAACCCTAGATATTTTAGGCAATATAGAAATCCTGCCCAGGACGCGTCCTGGGAAATGGCACGTACGGTCACCCTAACCTAAAAAAAAAAAAAAAAAAAAAGAAAAAATAACCACGCCACATAACCTATTTTTATCCTACCAAAATAAACTTCTATCAAAGTTCAACAACAAATCAAGTTAACAATGTATGTTCAACAACAAAACATATAGCAATATTTGACAATGAAATGATTCTGTATGCTTTCTGTTTGAAATGTAATAAATTAATCATATATATAAGAACGCACATTGGCAGCAGTGCATACTGCATATTAGTACAGCATAGTTTCAATTTTACACAAGTAAACAAGTGCAGTGAAGATGTGGGAATACTCACTTAGATTTGCTCTTGGCAACTAGATTGAGAAATAATTAAAGAGAGAGAGAGAGAAAAATAACTAATTAGCAGCACTGACATCTAATAACAGTGTAACGTATGTACGTTTATATAAATACATAATCACCAGTAACATCTACAACACATCTTTGTGGTATATAGTTAAGAATAGTTGAACTTCGACATTTTATTAATGTACAAATATTATGCATTTATACATGAAACTACTGGTTAGCTATTAGCCGCTACTAGTCAATGCATCTGTTCTGCAGTCTACACGTTTCGCCCACAGCTATGCTGACAATGAAGTGTAAATATGTTTAGTTTCTTATTGTAGATATTATTATTATTATTATAGGTGTACTTACGGTTTACTGTAGTGAGAAACATTCTTATTCTTCTATAACAGTTCAGAAATAACCGCTCCGAAATGTCACATTGAGCTACTCTCTGACTGTAAATTTCCGGATGAAGCTCCAGTGCTTCCGGTGTCCTGTGCGTCATCTGGAATTGACGGAACTCTTTCGTTTATGGGTTAGCGTGTTCTACATGTCTCTCTCTCGCTCTCAATCTCTCTCTCTCACAACCGCACACAGCACACACAACACACCACACACACCTCATCACTCTCAACACACACTCTCCCTCTCACACACACTCTCTCACACACACACACACACTCTCTCAAAAACACACACACACACACACAAACACTCTCTCTCTCACACACACACTCACTATCTCTCTCACACACACACACATTCACACTCACTCTCTCACACACACACCACACACAGCTCACACCACATCACACACACTCTCACACACACACACACTCACACTACACACACACACACACACACACCCACACACACACTCACACTCACACCCCCACTCTCACTCTCTCACACACACACACACTCACACAAAACTCTCTCTCACACACACACACACACCCACGCACACACACACCACACTCTCTCAAACACACACACACACTCTCTCTCTCACACACACACTCTCTCTCTCACATAAACACACACACACACACTCTCTCACCACACACACAAACCTCTCACACACACTCACACTCTCTCACACCCACCTCACTCCTCACACACCCCGCTCACAGACACAACACACACACCCTCTCCAACACACACACTCTCACCCACACAGAACACACACACACACTCACCACACACACGTCGCCACTCTCACACACACACACTATCATCTCACACACACACACACACACGACTCTCACACACACGCTCATCACCTCTCACACACACACTCCTCTCACACACACTCTCTCTCACACACTCACAACACAACTCTCTCACACACACACACACTCTCACACACAGACACACTCTCTCACACACTCACTCACTCACTCTCACATGCTCACTCTCTCACACACACACACACACACACTCTCTCCTCCACACACCCACACACACTCACACTCACACCCACACACACACACAAACAAAAACACAAACACACACACACACACACTCACACTCACCACACACTCCTCACTCTCTCAACACACACACCCAACAACTAGCCAATCCTCTCACAACACACACACACTCTCCACACACCACACTCTCTCACACACACCTCACTCTCTCACACACACACGCGCCCACACACACACACACACACACACACACAGAGTCTCTCTCTCTCACACACACACAACACACACTCACACACACACACTCTTCCCTCCCACACAACAACTATCACTCTCACCACACACACACACACACTCTCACACACACACACAATCACACACACACTCACTCTCACACACACTCTCTCTCACACACACACACACACCTCTCTCACACACACACACACACACATCTATAACACACACACATATCTGTAACACACACACTCACACACACATCTGGTCAGCTATCCTTGTAGGGACTCTCCATAGGCATAATGGTTTTTATACTGTACAAACTGTATTTTCTATTGCCCTACACCAACCCTACACCTAAACCTACCCCTTACAGGAAACTTTCTGCATTTTTACTTTCTCAAAAAACTCATTCTGTATGATTTATAAGCTTTTGTACCCATGGGGACCTCAATTTAGGTCCCCACCATGACATGAGACCCCATGAGTCTGTGTGGATTCAGGTTTAAGTCCCCACCAGGAATACACACACACTCTACACCCACACACACACTCTCACACACACCTCTGCTCACACACAACAACACACTCACACCACCACCACACACACTCTATCACAAACACACCACACACACACATGTATGTCTTTAACATGTAGATATGGAAAGTGGATATGTGAACATGAAAAGCTTAAGAAAGAAAGAATGAATGGATGGATGGATGAATGAAGTCACATTTAAAATACTTAAAATAAATATTGATAAAAGTTTTTGTTTCTTTCTTTTTTTCTACTCTCAAGTTGTTCACTCAGATAGGGGGTGGCTAGGATATCACCAGTGTTGGGGAAAGTTACTTTTAAAAGTAATGCATAACAACATTGCGTTACTCCATAAAAAAAGTAAATAATTACGTTACTTAATTACTTTTTATGGAAAGTAATGCGTTACGTAACTTTTGCGTTACTTTTTAAATCTGGACATGGCTTGCTTGTTTGTTGTTTCAAATAAAAAACAGTTATATTTTTTTGCAAAATAAAAGCCTTTTTCGTGCACACCAAAAAGTGAAATGAATAAGCCTCAGGCTGAAGGGAAAGTCAATTTACGTCCGTACTGTAGAATGCAGAAGAAGAAATTTCAACACACTTCAGCAATAAACTAAGACACACAAATGTTTGTCTAGAGTCATTTTTGCTTATTAGTACTGTTGAACTGGATCATCGAAGGTCCGAAGCAAAGACATTGGTTAATAGAAAAGGATTAAATACATAAAAGATATTTGTATTATTTAACATATTTAATTATTGCAGTTTTGCGTCATATTCTGAGTTTCATTATTTTTATTCATTTTGAGGAATACGGAATCTGTTTTTTGTTTTTTTTTGTTAGTGAGATGATTTAATGCATATTCATATTTATTTTAGAACTACAGTAACATCTTCTGATTTCTCTCAACTGGGGACGAGAGACTGTCAATAAATTGGAAAAACTAACTTGCCGTTCTTTTTGAGAAAAGTACTCAGATATTCTCTTGCTAAATTAAAAAGTTAATGTGTTACTTTACAGTTACTTGCAAAAGTCTCTGATTACTTAAGGTCACTTACTTGTATGTTAACCCCCCAACCCTGGGGGGGGGGGGGGGGGGGGATACACTATGACCGCCCTTCTTTCTGCAAAAAACAATGAATTAATTGTCTATAGGCAAAAGATTAAGGTCTCTATACTGAATATAGAAAGGTTAAAAGTAGTGATTTAAAGACATGTAAAGGTCTGGTAATATTACTTTAGATAATAGCTTTTTGTTTTGTTTGTTTTTAGCGTTTCTCACTGGTTGGTCAGACCCAGGGCCTGCGTTCTTATATGGATAAGAGAGAAAAAAAGGTCCAAGAATCCAGTTATTCAATTTTTAATTAACTAGTTTGGATTGCAAAATAAATCAGCTTTTAAAATGAATTAAAATATATATATTTTTTTTGTTCATGTCAAATTTCCAGTGCAGAATTATAGATAGATTATAGGTAGATTATATACATTTTGTACATTTTGGTTCACTTTTTTATGACAAATATTTTCCTGTTGTGCTAGGTCAAGCATATGAATATACCTGTAAATGATCTAGTAGAGAATGTCATCATTGTTATATGTTCCATTTCCAGGGAACGCATACTGAAAAAAAACTATGTAAAGGACGACAACTATATAACAATAACGGCACACAGGACACTGGCAGCCGATCAGAATTCACCATTTAAAGCGGTAGACAACATAACTGCAGCATGCTTATAATAAACAGAACATTATCGTCCATCGGTGAGGATGCTAAAGGCCCCAGCTGTGTAACAGTGAAGTTCTTTTTCGTTCTTCACTTAGGGGTAAAAGGAAATTCTAAATACCTGAGCAGCAGTATACTGTTAGAAAACATTGAGATGCCTCTCGCTGCTGCGGGAGAGGTCTTAGACTAATAGCCTATGTAGATACGTGAGTGAGTCTATAATTGTAGGTACATTTGGCGTCCGAAGTCATTATTTTTTTTCTGCTTTTTTCAAATGATTATATTTTTAATTATTTTAATACTGTTACTCATTATGAATTAAAAGATGTTACAGTCCATAACAATATAATAATTTTTGCAAAAAAAGTGTCTTAAATAGCTGACGTTCATGATTTCTCGTTGTCCGAATTAGTCAGTGCATTTCCCCATCGTGTATCATTGTGCAATCAAAATATTTTATTGTACTTTTCTTTTTATAATATTTCATTCATTTTATTTATAAAAACCCTAAAGAGTCATTTACCTAATTCTACAACATAATATTTTTTTTAATAACTTTTTTCTTATAAAAATGTGTCCGTAAATCTTGCGTCAACTCTGTTACCGTACTATACTTTGCCTTTAAATTAGTGGAATTATCTCCCACAACTATGTGAGATACAGGAAATGATGTCACTTTCCCTCATTGTTAAGATCTGAAGCACTGAAAAGTCTATGTGCTCTCTCTAAGAAAATATTTTAATCTAAAAAGTTCTTACACCAAGAGTTATTTTATAAAGTGTCAAATCTGTTACCACAATATCAAAAGGAAAACAGATTTTTTAATTGATCACACTTTTGTGTTATTTAAAAGTATTTTAATCATGATTTTATTAGTGCCATGTGCTCTTAGCATTTATGTTAGCAAGTGGAGTTTTTGGCAAAAAAGAAAGAAATGGTCAATTCTGTTACCAAGGTAGAGTAACAATGCTGAGAATGCGGTAACAGAATTGACAGTCCATCGGACAATTGTCAATTCTGTTACTTTACAATTCTGTTACTTAAAGGGTCAACTCTGTTTATTAACTATTTTCACAAAAAACAATACATTTGTTGTTTAAAATCCTAATAAACATTATTGATTTATTTTTGCACCCTTATAATATTTCTTTTTTTAACTGGATATTGTATATAATACATTTTCAGATGAAAAAGATTTGCTCCAAGTGGACGGTTCTGTGAAGACATAGGTATTTTTTTAATTTGAAAGGTATGCATAGGTGAAATATTATCTCAGGTTCAAGTGATGGAATGTAAGGACTGTTTGTCTAATGAAACAAGAAGGGTTTTTCCTGTTATGATTTATTGCTATTTCTACACATTGGCTAATTTGTCCGTAACAGAGTTGACAAACAATACTATAAAGACATCTGTTTTTTTCATTAAAAGTAAAAAAAAGGAAGTAACTTGTGTTTGGCAAGCACTGAATTATTAAAATTAAATATGTTTTCAATAAGATACTGAAAATAAATCTGTTAGTGAAAAGTTTTTTTTCTTCACTTTCTGCAATGCCAAATGTATCTCCAATTATAGAATCACCCACGTGCTGCGTGCTTTCCTCTAGTAACAACACAAGCAAAACGCACAACAAAAATGACAGCGGTGAGAAAACAAAAATAAAGAACGTTAGCAAAGCATCTGATCAGATATGTCTGCACCAGCTCTGCAATTCAGCACTCCAGTCAAGTCACGTCACCTGTATTTTATACAATAGATTGCTTTAAAGAAAGCAGCTTTACAGTATTAAACATGGAAAAACAGTGTTGGTGTGGCTTTCAGCTAGAATTACAACTTCAAGTTCTGCTATAAACCTGCTATTAAAGGTTGCATCCAAAATCGCATACTCTCTTGAGTACAGTATGTAGCCTACTTGTTTTGCAGAAATAATTACTTTGCGTCCGCAAAAGAAAAAAAAAAGAAAGTTTATTATGGTATGATTGTGCACATGTAGTAATCAGGACAGATTACATTCACCATGTTGTCAGTTTCACTGCCATTCATAATAGTATGTCATCTGGGTATTTTTTGCCTACGTTTTTATGAGTACTGTGAATTCAGATATGTTTTTGTCACATTCTCTTTTTTTGGCCTACTATATAGTAGGGAAGTATGCAATTTTGGATGCGGCCTATGGCATTTACAATATAAAAATATAGCCTCATACTAAAAGAAGTAGTTTAAGTACTAAAAGAACAAACTAAAACTGTAAAAATAAATAAATAAATAAGTAAAACTATATAGTTGTTAAACTAATAAAAATGCCCAAAAAACTGTCAAATATAAAAAGAGTACACTGTTCATTTACGTACAGCACATTGTAACAATTCAAAGATGGTTGCAAATTGACAAAAAAAAAATGTAAGTCTGCCAAATTACTTATTTTATTTGAAAATAAATTTTAAAATGATATTTTTTGAAGTAACTGTATTATTGGAGTCTGAGCTGTTCCAGGCCCTGGGGAGAGGAGGCCCACACATAAAAAAAATGATTGAATATTAGTGACAGCCCAGTCAAAAAACTATCCCAAAAAAACCCCAAACTCAAATATAAAAAAAAGTGCACTGTTCATTTACGCACAGCACATTGTAACAATACAAAGATGGTTGCAAATTGGCAAAATTATCTTTTGAAGTCTGCCAAATCACTTATTTTATTTGAAAATAAAATGTTAAATTATGTTCTTCGGAGTAACTGTATTATTGGAGTCTGCGCTGTTCCAGGCCCTGGGGAGAGGGGGCGCACACATAAAAAGAAATCGTTGAATTTTAATGGCAGCCCTGTTCTGTCCAAATTTGGAATGATAATTTGGAGCATTCGGTCTTGCATTTAAATGCTGTTGTCAGTCCCACAACACCACAGTGTGCACGTGACCTTAACTGTGTGCTCTACTTGCTGACCAGCAGCTCATATTCAAGTTTTACTAATGTGGGAGGCAGCTTCTATAGGAGTGATGACTAGTAGAGGGGAAACGATACTGCCAAAAGGAAGACAGGGTTCAGGAAATGAATTGTTGGATGGGCCACACTGCTACCAGCTGGCAGGATGTGTGTGAAACTGCCTGCGTCATAGTTGATGATTCTGTGGAGAGACCTTACAGTGGCAGAAGAAGCATTTCATTCAGCCTGCTGAATTAGCTCATGTCTTCCCAGATTTTATTAACGGATCCACCCTGCTTACTGTCACTGACACAAGCAGCAAGTCATCACAACATGCTGCAACAGACACATGTGCAAGAGAGAAGCTGCCCAATTTGATCTGCCTACAGATTATTTTGAAATGCTGAATATTCCAAAATTACGAAATAGACAAAGACATTTTTTTCCTAAAACATTGATCTCTTTTTTCCCTAAACATTGATCTCGTTTTCTGAAACCTGAGAAGGTTCGAATTTAGTTTCATGTTAAACTTGCATCAATTTTGTGATTATTGCTCAGTCTGGTCCTCTGAATAAAATTTGTTCTCTGAATAAAAGGCTTTTCCCACATATATTAAATATAAAAAATATTTACAAATATTTAGTGTAAAGGTTCAATGAATTGGTCAGAGAGTCTTGTAGACTGCAGGTGCTCACACTCAAATCACATTCTGTCCCTGCTTGTTTGACTGCGTGAGCTGTGATGTCATAAGGATGTGCATCAGGTTGCCACGGCGATGGCAATTCAGAGAACCAGATGATGTCGTACCCTCTCAATGAGTCCTCCATACGTAACAGGTTTCTGAATTAGAACAAAAGCATCTCATGAAATCATTTTTAGAATACTACTGCAAAGAAAAAAAATACTTAACCTTTTATTGCAGAAAGCACTGCCTTCAGCTGACAGATGCCCATGATTGGTTAAGCCTGATCAATTACATTGTTATTTTAGATCCAAGACAGACAATAAGATGGAATTCATTAAGTAACAATTACATTTGACTCAATAAAAAATATCTGAAAGGCACAGGATGTTACACAAGGTATTAATTTCTAATCAGTTGCAAAAATAAATAAATAAGTGCTAATAATAAGTAAAAAAAAAAAAAAAATCTTCCTCTCACATTACTCATCTGCATCTTAATTCTCACATTACCACTCATTAATGCATTAGTACAGAAGTGTCAAATGCCTCAATCGCAGTCTGTGTGGATTTAGTTCTCATCAATGGATGGTCTCCCATCTGTGTTCCGCTTTCGGAAGCCTCTCTCCTTTCCGTGACGCAAGCGGTAGTGGGAGTGGACTGCCTCCTGTTCCCACTGAGGGGAGAGTAGGCTGCTGACATCTGCCATGAGGAGAAAGAGGAGGCAGAGAGAAAAGATGAATGAATTAAAGGAACAGGGAGGGTAGAATAAGATCAGTCCACTTACAGTACTGCTGGAAACCTACTGTGAAACCATGGCACTGCTGAAAATGAAAAATGTTAATGGTCTGTTGAAAATGATCAGAGGTTGGTGGAAATACAGCGAATACTGGTAATAAAGTGAAGCTTTAAAGTCACTTCAAATGAAAATTGTTGCATATCCTTCTTTCTTTTTTTTAAATAGTTTTTTAGCTTACTCTATGGTAACTTTATGGTCAAGTTAGCTACAATATAGCCTATACAGTATAAATTGTCTAAATACTAAATTGTCATGTGGAACAAAAACTGTTTAAAACTATTTAAGGGGATAGTTCACCCAAAAATAAAGATTTTGTCATCAGTCAACTCACT
Organism: Sinocyclocheilus anophthalmus; assembly: GCA_018155175.1. Lineage (NCBI taxonomy): Eukaryota > Metazoa > Chordata > Actinopteri > Cypriniformes > Cyprinidae > Sinocyclocheilus > Sinocyclocheilus anophthalmus. Next base: position 116,074 of record JADLZN010008587.1, on the reverse strand, counting down.
TTCATGTTGTTCCAAACCTGTATGAATGTCTTCACTGTAAAAAATGACCGTGAATTTAAGTAAAAAGACGGAAAAATGTTACAGTAAAAACTGTTTAAATTGGTTAACGGTAAAATTCCCATATATATATACGGTGAAAAACTGTATTGGACATTGCATGTATTGGACATAAATTTTACGTATAATACCGTATATACCATATAATTTACAGTGAATAACCATAAATTGACATTCCCAGATTTCCCTGCGTTACATTTCAAATTTGAACTTTTTTGTTGGAATAACTATTTCTTAGTTTTTTCTTATCAGTTTTGTATATTAGGGTTGTGTGTTACACCTAATGTTGTTAAATGAATTTTTATTGCATTATTTCAGTTTCATGTTACCATGATGGTGTTTAGTGTTTGTATGAATGACACTGTGCACCTTCTATATTATTTTTAATTAAAACGGCTTGTGATGGGCTTGGGTTCATCATGTGACTTTCTCATCACAACCTGCATTTGGTGGTTATCAGTGTAACCACAAAGGAACAAAACAGATTTCAGTACTTCAATAGGTTGGTATATTAACATTATATCAGTTAATGAAATTACGGTATTTAACTGTAAATTTAAGTTAAACCCGTAAAACCTAAAACGTTGCTACCATATTTTTTACGGTAAAATTCCAGCAACCACAGCTGCTGGTTTTTTACCGTAAATTTTACGGAAACTTTTTTTACAATGTGCTTCTGTTAAACAAAAGAAGATATTTTGAAGAATTTTGGAAACCAAACAGTTGCTGGTAGCCATTGAATTCCATAATTAGTTGTTTTTTTCCATACTATGGAGGTCGATGGCTACCAGCAACTGTTTGGTTACCAACATTCTTCAAAATATCTTTTGTGTTCAACAGAAGAAAGAAACTACTATAGGTTTGGAGGGTGAGTAAATGATCACATAATTTTTGGGTGAACTATCCCAACAACCATTTGCTAAATCCTGTTTGGAGGTCAAATTTGACACCTATCGTCTCCACTCCAACCATCCATCACCTAGCAACTGATGCCAAGGTTACGCAGGAAGTAGCACCCCAAACACATCCGTGCCTTTACTAACCCAGCCGTAGATTAGTCATTGGAACACTTCTGATTGTATTGCTTCCGCTCTCCATGTCTCATAGGTCTGAACTTGCATAAGCATTACTTCCCTCGAAGACGTTCGAATCATTTACATGCAGTTCACTGAAGTGTTTGATACTCTTCTTTAATTTCATACAGTACGTCATTAAAACTGCACTCTAAAAAATGCTGGGTTAAATATAACCAATACAACCCTTGTCCCTTTTTAACCCAGCGCTGGGTTATATTTAACCCAGCATGTTTTAGAGTGTGATGGTACAGAATAACTGCTTTAAGTATCAAGCTAACAAAGAATATGCTAAAATTTTCTGTCCTAGGAATTAAATACAAAAGTGAGCTACTGGGATGTTACTGCACAAGTGTGTTAGTTGTGCTTGCTTAGGCACTCGTTTAATGTCAGGGACTGGAACAAACCAATATTATAAGTATTAAACAAAGACATGAAACTCATCCTGCAAGTTTGTGCTAAAAATGTAAATGATCCCTTAAATCATGCAGCTTGCTGCAAAGTGCTGTGCTACTCGTGAAAGCAATTGGACCTCTGATTATCACCAGATGGATGTATCTAAAAGAATGCTGCAGAGATGACATGTCTTTGTAAGCCAAAACCCGGAAATGAGTTTTCAGCACTGGTTCCACCCAAGTCAATGAGTTTTTGATGAAATGCCTAAAATTAGGTCTGTGGTAAACACAAGCTCAGGATATTTTACTACCTTTTATTCTATGCACATAAAATACATCAGTAATACCCCCTTTTGATTTTAAAGCTTTTACTTGTCTTGAAAAAGTGGCTAAACATATCTGTTGTCCTACCACTTATCTGCTACATAAACAATCTACTCTTGATAATAGCTTAATAATTGGTTAAATAATACAGCATATAATATTTAATCACTATGAAAGACTGTTTGTGCTCTGGGATCATCGGAACAATCCAAAGTTTCGCTCTGAATCATTTTAGAAACTTGCTCTTTGAAACATTTTATTAGAAGGTCATCCAAAAAATATCTCCATTTTACCAACAGTTTCCCTTTTGCGAAACCGGACTCTATTTTATGGCATGCACGTAGACACCACAACTGCACATCATTTTTAACCACTAAAGCTGACATTGCTTTATTTTATAACCTTTGAAACAAGCAGTATGCTGATATGCACACCCACACATTCTCCAACAGGATATGGTCATTTCCTGTCACCAGCAATGTTATCACACTTTAACAAAATTTAACAGAAGTCATACAACTAGTATATCACATCATGGCAACATCTGCATGTGCAAGTCATGATTTGTGCTATAAATATCCCTGACATTTGGTGTTAAAATGGAAAAAGTTACCTAATGTTTTGCTGTCTTTGAATCACATGCCATTCCATATGACAGTGTGTTTAAAGTAAATGGATCAGTGGCTTTTCATTCGATTTTTTTTTCTTATTCACACATCATCATGAACAATGACAGGCCCGAAATATCTTTTTTTTTTAAAAAAGTGACTCATCTCTGCTTTAAACTTACACCTTTGCTATGTGTTATTTCAAATAGAAACATAGATAGGTGTTTGACAGAGAAATGCTTCCTTTGTTCTCTAAAGATCTCTTCAGGACCAGCATTTTTAACAGTGGTAGTTTTATGTAAGTATGTCCTTTTTTAGAGTGCTTGTGGAAGAAAATAGCCATCTGGCATTCTAAAAGCGGACTCTTGGACGCACAGTGCCCACGCTTTCCGCCAGTGGGTCAGTGGGTGAGAGAGGGAGGCAGACCACAGGGGAGGAAGAGATGGGCTTAGCTGGTCCAGAGAGCGGTGGGCGGTGTGGGCTGTGTGCACCTGGAAAGTCAGTGCCGTTCAGGACAAGTAGGCTGAGAGCGTTTGTGTAGGCCTACTGCAAGAAGGGTGTGAAGGTCACAACGCTCCACATGTCATCAGTTTTTTTTTCTTTCCTGTTTGGCTCAAAGGGAGCCCAAAGAAAAACACTGACGTGGAATGCAACAGATTTGTTTGATGTTGTTGCCATTTATTGGGCATGATGACTAATAAGCAGGCTAAAAGTGAAATGTTCTCATCATTATATGTATACGTATATATATATATATATGTATGCGTGTGCATGTGTGTGTACATTAGTTAATATATTATGCACATTAGTTATGAATGAACATTACGTGCTTATATAATGTTCAATATTTGACGAATTCCGTGACATTGCTCGTTACACAGTAAACTTCTGTTGTGTAGCATTTTGAAAGTACAAAAATTAAAGGGTTTGTTTAGCTTTCATTGGAATAAAAGATAGATTAATGTTTTCGACTTCATTTGATTACCAAAAAAAAGAAAATACACAACACAGAATTTCTAAAAAAAAAAAAAGTAAATAAAATTAAAATTTCATAGGACCCTATTATTATATACAAATTAATAAATTACGTTGTTTTTATGAATTCAATTAATTCAATTCAATGTTTTTGATTAAACCATTAAAATGGAATACAGAAAAATGTAAATAAAAAAGAAAGAAAGCGCACAATTTGGGCACTGAATGTAATTTTTGTTCAACTTTTAATAGGCCGAAATTGCTGTTAAATTAAACAAGTTTCGTGAATTGAATTAATTAGACATGTTTCTTGTTCAAATTTAATATAATCATCCAGAAAAAAAAGAAAAGAAAAAAAACGGAATCCAGAAAAATTAAAACGGAAAAAAAGATTTTGGAAAAAATAAAACTTAGGCTAATTTGGGAAAGATAAAACGGATTTCATAGGGCCCTACAAATATCATGCATCTGAAGCTATCATTTTAATACTAAGCAACAGTGCATATTAAATAGGTCCTATTTTAATTTTTTAAACGGCACTCACTCGTTTTAATAAAAATAAATAAAAATAAATGTATATTTTAAAGTTTAGAATTAGACAGCCTTGCGTGAAAATGACCCCAACACACCACCTAGTGTCCAACCTACTCTAATACTATTATAACCTGTTTAAATGTGAACAAGGGATTTACAACATTAAACAAATCCTTTATTTATAACATGTACATGAAAAATCTAAAAGATTGGACAACTATGGGACACTGTCGTGCAGCAGCGAGCAACAGTGAAAGCAACCTCAAGGTTGTAAATGTGTGAAACTGTATAGGGCCCCATTCCTGTATTTTCCCTGGGGCCCCCAAATCACTAAATCCACCTGTCTTCACTCATGAAGAGTAGTCAACAAGCCAGAAACTGTTAAAACAATGCCCTTAAATTCTAACTCCCCCCCCAACCACCCCCAACCGCTATTTCAATACACATCTTATTTCAAAAAGAAGAAATTCCTGGCTTCAAACAGCTTCATAGCTTTCATACTAACATGACAAAAAGACACGCAACTCCTTCATTTTTAAAAGACAGTGCTCTTATGGTCATATTGGGTTCTACATTATCTTCTTAGTGACATGACATGTGGCCAAGTATGGTGACCCATACTCAGAATTAGTGCTCTGCATTTACCCACCAAAAGTGCACACACACAGCAGTGACACAAACCCACGTGAAAAACACACCAGGAAGCAGTGAGGCAGCCATTTTTTGCTGACGGCGCTCGCGGGAGCAGGTTGGGCGTTCGGTGCCTTGCTAAAGGGGCACCATCAGTCGTGTATGAGGTGGGAGAGAGCACGCTTTACATTCCCTCCCCCCACCTACAATCCCTGCCGGTACGAGACTCAAAACCGCAACCTTGGGACTCGCGTAACCATTAGGCCACGACTTCTTCATGCGGCAGTGGCACTGACAGGAGTATAGAAGCCCCATAACATAGCATAACATATAACAGACATGAAATAACATAAATAAAAGAAACCAATGACAAAAAAACCAAGAAAGTGTTCAAGATATAGTATATATATATATATATATATATTATATATATAAATAATCAATTCTGTGCTCAGTGTGGTTCCTTGCATTTTGTTGATCTGTTTTCTTGAAGATATGCCCTATGCATCTCATAACAGCAGACCTACACTGAAGGCAAAAATATAATATTTACAAACGTATTAAATGCAGAAGTAGGGACTAGAAACAAAGTTTTTTTGCACCTATGGAGACAAAAAGTGAAGAACACAGGCTAGAAGAGCACAAATGGAACTATACTATAATTATTATTATTATTAAATTTATTATTATTATTATTATTATTCTCTTTACGGTGTTTACTTTAATCTTTGTACATGTAAACAACATACATCAAAAAAGTCTGTAAACCCTGCACCTATATAGACTATATACATAATATATATATATATATATATACTATATATATATATATATATATATATATATATATTCTATAGATATATATAATATATATATATATACAACTAATCTGTTTTAACTTTAGAGATAATTTGGCTTCTAACAACACATTAGAATTGCTTCATATGAAGAAATTATTCTTACAACGTTTGTACAGTTCGATGCTCAATTATAGAATATAAAATTGTATAAGAATATAGAAAAAAATAACATTAAAATATCAATTAAAATTAAACTATCCCACAGTATATACAGGTGGAGGCATTAAAATTAGCCTATAGATTAGGAGGGCTCTTCTTGTGATTAAGAAAAAGGGCACCTTGACAGCGGAGACCCTGCAAAACTTTCACCCTTTAAGATGTTACTGTCCCGCCTCCTGTTAGAACGCAAGGCATCGTCGGTGTAAGCAACCAATGGGAGACCACGACGAGCATGAGCTAGCGAGAGTAGTGTGTGTAGAGCGCATACGTATGTGTGTATGTGTATGTGTGAGTGTGTGTATGTATGGGTGTGATTGAGATTCTAGAGACTTTTTATTTTATTGATATATATTTTTTAATTATACACACTTCAGCTTCATTGTCCATCTGGCGTTTGGAGTAAGAATAACATTGGTTTCACCCATCTGGATTTGAAAAACGTTTATGAGGAAGAATGTCAATGTCGCTGATCATTTCAACACAATACAGGAATTCAATAGTTATATTTGATCAAACTACATTCATCGGAGTAATGGTCGTTTAGACCAAGTTATGAGACTGTCGTAAATTCACTTTAAACAGATTGTGTCCTTCTGCACGGAGGTCTGCTGCTGTTGTTTTGGCTCTGGGGACTCATGATCGTTGTTTGTTTGTGTTTCAGCATGAGTTTGTTTGCATGGAGCTGAACATCTCTGAATAGACTCATTGACTGTTCTTAGAAAGAGGTGATCAGTCCAGACCTTATGTATCGGATATGAATCTGTAACTTGAAGCAGTGGTCTTAAACAAAGCTGAGAACAATCAAAGACAGAATGCTGAAGACCCTTACTAAAAAACTTAGAAGACACTCTCTAAATGAGATCCATCCTTTTCAACTAAAGGTAAGTCAGTAGCTATATTACATAAAATATGTATGTATTAAATTAATTGAACAAAATTATGTAAAGCTAAATACCCTTGTAGGCCGAGATGCATTAAGTATGCAGAACTATGTCTTGTTCAAATAGGTTGATTTAAAGTAAACAAATCAAAACAAAAAAGGCCATACTTTACAATGCAATGTTAATATTGCATAAATAAGTACTGAATAGGCTACTAATGAAATAATGAACTGATTGTAATCACACGTTCTTACATTGGTAATAATTTATAGTAACAGTATGTAATATATCTACACTGTAATGTAATGTAAGTGTTACCATGAAGCACTTTGTCTTATGACTGCTGTATTGTCCCACATTGGAATACAGAAGCTTTCTATTTACATTGTTCATGTCTCAGTGTACTACACTGTTTGTTTAAGCTCAAGGTAGATTTGTTACATGGAATAGTGATCTCTTTCTCTCTCTCTCTCTCTCTCTCACACACACACACACAGGTTTACTTTTGTGAAAAGTGGGGACATCCCATAGGCGTAATGGTTTTTATTCTGTACAGACCGTATATTCTATCACCCTACATCTAAAACCTACCCCTTACAGGAAACTTTCTGCATTTTCAGATTTTCAATACACTCCATTCTGTGTGATTTATAAGCGTTTTGAAAAGTGGGGACATGGGGTAATGTCCTGAAAAGTCACCTTCTCCTTGTAATACCTATGTCATACCTTTGTCATTATACAAATTTATGTGCTCATTTGTCACAAAACGAGTACAACACACACACACACACACACACACACACACACACACACACACACACTCACACACACACACATACACACACACAGTCTGGTCAGCTATCATTGTGGGGACTCTCCATAGGCATAATGGTTTTTCTACTGTACAGACCGTATATTCTATTGCCCTACACCAACCCTACCCCTAAACCTTTTTTTTTAGATTTTCAAAAAAACTATGATTTATAAGCTTTTGTACCCGTGGGGACCACAATTCAGGTCCCCACCATGACACGAGTCCCCATGAGTCTGTGTGTATTCAGGTTTAAGTCCCCACCAGGATATATAAACCAGTACACACACACACACTTACTTAGGAAGTGCACAAACACATGAAAAGATGAAAAGATCAGTGACTATCCAAAAACTATATGTAAATTAAAAACCTTTATTCGAAGGAATAAACCAAAGAAACCAGATGACCTTGTGAGTTAAAAGTTTCCGCAGGAGAAAGCATGATGGCATCTAGCTTACACCATCTTGAAGAACCACCTTAACGTAATACAACACCTTTCTGGAATCCATAAATACTTGACATTCTGAACCCAATGCTGGTTCTCGGTTAATGCCATGATGTTATAAAGTCATAAATTGCTCATAAATGTGCCATGAAAACCGTTCATAGGGGCATTTGTCAGTATGCTTCTTGTTTGAGCACATGGTGTGAAGTTCCAGAGAGATGTAGTCTAAATTTTGTATGAGCTTAAGCTCCTTGGTCCATTCCATTCATTCGCATGGTAGGTTTCACATTTTCCCTATTACACTTTTAGTTAATTGATCTATCATTTTCATTATTTGTCATGAGAGGTGTACCCTACAGCCATGTTTGAGCTCTTTCTTGGTGGAGGAGTTGTTATCTCTTCAAAGGGAGGTAATGTGGCAATAGCAGGATGGAAATCTACTTTAAATCTAATGAGTAATGAATGAAATTAGAGAGGTCACTATAAAAATGTGACCGTCCTGTCGTGGTTATGAGGATTATATATATACTGTACAGTAGTAGACATGCCATTCCAAATCAAAGAGTAAATGGTCCCAGAATTTTCACTTTTGTGTCAACTATTCCCTTAACATATGCTCCTGCGGTGTTATTGTGAAAGATTAGTTATTCTTAGGTTATTCCAGAGACAAAAATAAATAGTTGTGCCTCTGAAATGACTTTCCTTTTGGCTCGTGTCAAATAGGCCACATGGGCTTGTTATTGAGAAAGAGCTGTTTAGGTGTAGTTTTATTCTACTCAATAATATTAATTAAAAGCTCACTGAGAAGATACCAAGAGACTAGACATAAAAAGATCTCACGCCATACTTTGTTCTTAACTCTGTTAGTTTTATTAACAAAACATTTCACCACTCACTGGTGCATTCAGGTCACGCTCAAAATCGCCATTCCATTTATGGTCTAATACGCAGTTTTGACACAAGATAGTAATTGTGAGTACCGTATTGGCCCGAATATAAGGCGACCCTGATTATAAGACGACCCCCCCCCTTTTTCCAGATGTACCTTTTGGGAAAAGGCTTTTTAAAAACCAAATCTTGTTTTTTTCTCAGTAAAACACATTTTGTCTTCAATTATTTTCATATTGCATATTTTTCCTATTTAAATTTTTGTTTTGAAAGTATGGTAAAAAACTGGTAAAATGTACCAACAATCACATTTAAAAAATATACACTTTTTGATATACCATAAAAAAAAAAACAGGTAGCCCATCTGAATTAGGATATTTAGGCTATCCATCTAATAATAGCCTACCAAAATCGTATTAACAGTAGAAGTTAAATCTTACTGTAGTCTTCAAATCTGGGTACTGTCTTACGTTTTAAAATCAGAAAGAGAGTTTGGTCCCATCAGACTAACGTGACAGTCACGACTCATGCAGCTGTAAGGTTTTCTTTTTCTTTTGTTTTTACTCGCGATCTTTACAACACGCATTACATTACGTATTTCATGGCACACTCGTTTTATGCGTATTTGGTGCCACCTATTGTTGTGGGTGTATTATTGACATGTCAAAGTCTAGACCCTGAATATAAGACGACCGCGTTTTTCCAGATGTATTTCCAAGAAAAAAACATCGTCTTAGATTCGGGTCAATACGGTACATTTCCTGTCATATTTTTCTGAATGTAATATGAAGATTTTATAAAGTGATTGTATAAATGTGAAGAGCAGGCATGACAATATTGTTACAACCATAGTTATCTATTAGTAAAATATGCTTTAAATGACTAAAAATGCATCATCGTTTTCAAATACCTCAATTTTTACAGTCACTACAACATGAATATGAAATTTTCAAATGTATTCACTTGTGAGCGCCTTCAAAAAGCTCAGGACAAAAATGCCATCTCAGTGGAAGGAAGGCCAAAAAGTAAAGAAAAAGGTGCATTTTCCTTAACTGACTGCATTTTGGTGTGTAAATCCCACCTTTCATGTTCAAATTGGTTTCTAATAGATAAAACAAGTCCCGTCATGCATCTTTCCTCATTGAATATCTTGACATATCATGGAAGTAAAACTAGTTGTGAATTCCAATTCATGTTGATTTTAAGTTTGTTTTAAGAATTTATTTGTACTAGACTGGGATTCGTAGTAGGGGTGTACGATTATTGACACAAAATTATATCTCAATATTTACTGGGACTTTTTTGATAACGATAATTAACTGATATTTTGATTAACTGATATATAGTGTCTAAGTGTAACTCACTCAATATTAACTTCTTGTTTGTTGAACTGTTGTATAAAATTAATATCACATTTGCGATCACACCCACACGCTAATATTTAGGAAAACGGCTCTTGCTTGTGTGATATTACTTAACTATATAAATATAATAAACAAAAACCCATACAGGGGTAGTTTTTGCTTTCATAACTTGAGTTATAGGGGCATTTTAACTGTATTCTAATATGCTTCTTCAAGCAGTGAATGCTTTTGGACTGGCAAGATGTGTTTTTGTTTGTTTTTTGCAATGCAAAGTAAGAGACATACTTGAAAATGTCAGCTCGCATATCGTTAAAACAACAAGTACGATATTATCATAGACGATAAATATCGCACACCCCTAATTCATAGCTGAAAGACGATATGAATGGCAAAGCTTATCTTTGTTTTCTGTACCACTCTATGACCAACGTCGAGACCAAAAGTTTAAATACCTGGCTGATTCTCAAGCTTTAGCCTCATTTGAGATAAAACTAAAACTTTTTACAAGGCCTCAACATGTTAAAGGAAGATGGAAAGATGTTTTGAGGAGATGTTTTTGACTACTCGGTGCCAAAGGCTGTTATTCCTGTACCAATGGACACATGTCCTGATCTCAGCTTGACCCTGTGGCTTACACTAATAAATACAATTACAGTGGTTGGACTGTGACCTTCTTCCAGTAACGTCTTTGGCACTGGTTGCTGACGGAAGCTGTGTGTATAAGTGTCTGTATCTGTCATGTTTGAGTAGATCTAGTAGACCACTGAGAAGCTTTGGAGGAAATTTAAGGATCTTCTTGGCAGTATTTCCAGGATACAAGCCAGAAGAACAAATCATAAGTAAAGGCCTTTTCACAAGAATTATCCTCTGAATGTCATGTTATGCTTTCAGTAGTTTGCACTTTGAGCATAGTGTTGGAACTTTTGACCTGCATACAATTCTCTGTCAGCTGTAGCGCTTTAGCATGATTCGCTGATCTATAGAGTTTAACACATTGGGGAATGTTGTCACAAGTCATTTGGAAGGGCCTTGTTAAATGAAAAATACAGAAGTAGAATTCAAATGTAAGTTAGAACACATTACCAGTGAACCAACACTGTACAAGGAGGACATAAACTGATCTATACTAACCCAGAAGCTAGAGTCGCCCAGAAGACTCCTTCATGCATAAACAGACGCACAGAGCTGCAGTCATGGCCCCAGAGGGCTGGTGTGTTTTTTTGAGTCTTGAGTCTTCCTGTGTTTGAGTGTGTCCTGTGTCATAGACTTTCACTTGATCCCCTTTTGATTGGTTTGTTCTTGTCCACTTGTGTAAAAATGGAAAAACACAGCTGCGAGTGTGGCCGTTTTTTTGTCTTTTTTCTTTCCCGTGTGATCTTAAATTGACCACAGAGGACTAGGCCTAAACACTCCCATGTTTAGCAGACTGCTTCATGTTACAAAAGTGCCTTTGCAAGTCTTGCAAGACTCTTGGAAAGTACAGAGCTTTATCAGATTCATTTTTGTCATCCATTTGCAATCTACAAAAAATTAGATTGCCGACCTACATAGTCTTTGTTTTATGTTTACACACAAGCCAAAAAGGTCATTGACTTTATGTCAGTTGTGCAGGCTTAATGTAAGATGTCATGAGAATATATGTAAGGACAATTGGCTGGATTCACACGCTCACCTAAATACTACTGCCAAACCACAAACAGTTCGTCAAATGTTTGTGTTTCTATAAGCCAAGAGGGAAAAGACTGGAAATTCTAGTCCAATGTCATTTACATGTTGGCCAAGCACTTAATCTAGCAGCCAGGCTAAAGAAAGTTGGATACTTGTAATGGTTTTAGTCAGCATGAGAGGGGAAAGAAAAGAATTGGCAATAATAACAAGTAAATGTGACGTTATGGATTTGTACCACATTTATGCTGTAATAGCATTTTTTAGCTTCCTGCTCGAGTAATTTCCACTTACTCAGTATGTAGTATGGTTAGCCAAAGGCAGAAATGCGAATGTACTTGGGCTGCAGTAGATTTTATAGGCCTTTGACATAATTGGCAGCTTATGTCTGCTATTTAAGCATGCATGTCATTGTAATTAAAAATAAAAAAAACATCAGATATTTTCATCAAGCAAATGTGTTATTGCCTCACCAATAATTCCTGCTGTTAGCTTTCTAATTGCAGCAAAACTTATTTCAACATTGTTAGTTCTGTTATTGCACTGGGTGGAAATGTGAAACATGCAGGGTTGTGGCTGGTAGTGATTAGGCACTTTCTGCTGGACATTGTTAGCAAGTTGGTTGGAATTCAGCTGTGGTTGGTCACAAGTATTATCAGGGAATTCTGAGACTTGTGAAACCCTCAGTGTTATAGCAGAATGCATATGAAACATATACAAAAAGCTGTTTGTTACATGTTTTTAAGGTTGTGGTTGAAAATGAAACATTGTGAGAAGATCTGTTAAAGTGGTCACCCCAAAATGAAAATTGTCATCATATACTCACCCTCATGCCATTCAAAATGAAAGTTTATGGCTTTCCTTCTTCTGTGGAACATAGAAGATATATTGAGAAATGTCTGTCCGTACATTGAGAGTCAGTGGGCTCCAATATTGTTTGGTTCACATGCATTCTTCAAAATATTTAATCTTTGGAACAACATAAGGTGGGTAAATGCTCATTTTTAATTTTTGGGTCAACAAACCCTTTACGTTTGGCTGATGTAATGAAAAGTTTTCAATAGCGACTTGTCAATCAACTGAAGACAAGCAGACATGTTTTATATGAAATCTAAAGAAAGGCCTGCATTGAGCTCTAAATAAGTTCTAAACTAAGTTAACGCAAAAATAGACATTAGCATAATGCACTGAAAATAAGGTGCATGCTTTTTTTTATACGTGTATTGCCCACAACCCCTTGCACAATTAAAGAGAAGTTTGTGATAGTTTTTAGAAAAATTATCATGAAGTTACGTTAATGTACTGCAATGAAATGTATCTGATTCTGTGTCGCATTATGAGACTCTGGTATGTCTGCATGCATAAGTGTTTCATTTTAAAGAGTATGGAAGAAGCGGAGTGGTGTGTTACAGTGGTTACATTTGCTGTCTGTTGAACACTCATGATCTACACATGCAGAAGTGTGCACAAACACATTGACTGTGATTACAGGACCAATCACCATCCTAAACTGTTTAGCAGATGGCGTAGCTAGAACACGCGTGTTGACGCCCAGTATGCAGCTCTCACCTACCGCCCACTACACAGCATACTGCTTTGACATCACAGACATCATTAAAACGCTTAGGGGAACTCTCTCTGAGGACTGTTGAGGAAAACGGTACAGGACTTTTTTTATTCCAATAATTTAGCCATCGACTTTAGGAGGTTTTCTTGGTTTTAAGTTTTTTTGGTGCATTGCAAGAGAATTGGGGCACCGTTCCAAATGGCGCACTTGATATAACCTTTGTGGAGCCCAAGAGGCCGTAGGGTGTCCCATTTGTCATTTGATTATTCAGAAGGGTGATCAGAAGCACCATCTTTTATGCTGGCTGGCAAGCACTGTTGCAGACTTCATGGTGGACTACCACCCAGCAGTGTAGTCTGCAAAGGGCAATTTAGGACAAGTTCTGGGTTGTGGACCCTACTTACTTACTACACTACTTATTATGTCATTCAATGTAACATTTGCATATTCTGGGTGAAATATAATTTAAACTCTATCTGAGACATCTCTGGTCTGCTGCTGATTACCATAGAAAATACCTTGTTTATAAAGATTAAAAAAAAACTTTTATAAAGATTAATACAGATTGTGTATACAGCAATGCACTTGGAATGGAAGCAGGCAAATACATGGGGGATTTATAAACAGAAATGACACTGATTAATTCTTTGGTTAAGACAGTTAAGCTATTAAGTTATTTAGTTGATTTTGGAGCAATTTCTGGTTATGCGTTAATCACTTCCTGGTGTCCTTGCCAGGATATCAATGAACAGTAAACACTCCCATTTCCTGCCATTGGTCAACAAATGAATAGTCCAACCCCAAATGCACTTCATTACTTGAACCAATATTGTTGAGATTGTACAAATTTATAAGGATTAGCCACCAATTTGCCAAAATGTAAAATAAGTAAGAACTGCCATTAGGTTTAAGCTACCACAAGTTTTTTAGGGTACTGGTCTACATATGGTTTACTTGTAGTTGTCTGTGCATTTTAACATGGGTGAAGGTATTTTATAAATTACATGTTTCACCTTTAGCAACTGTAATAAAAGTCAACAGTAACCAATCAGATCACCGCTCGTTACGGGGCACTGCAAAATCAGGACCTATTGACGTGTTCCAGGACATATGATGCATAGAATTTAGAACATTGTTCAATTATTTCGCTGGTATGCGTGTTGTTTAGTCTGTGGGTGTGCTCATAATGACGTTAAGACTGTCATGTGATTGACCTTTGAGCATTATCACACTAACAACTCTTTTGTGTGCCAACAGTTCTGAGCTGATATCATATTCACACACACCCTCTCCAAAGCTTGTAATCCATGACCATCATCACTGACCCTAATCTACCCCACACATTCAAATGAGAATAGCCAATGCTAATCCAGAAGGCCATGACAGCAGTGGCACCTCCCTGCCTCTCTCATTCCCAGACTGCTTTGCGGGATGGTACTGTAGACCCTGAGGCTACGGGGCAGTTTATTATGTTACATATGCAAACACATCGACAGCCCTACAATTTATGAGCTCAAACAGTGCCAGAGGATACAGAGTAAACCATAAACTATGCAAACAGCTCTGCCTGCAAGAGCTGTGCATTGTGGTCTGCATCAAAGCCTCATGCAAATGCTGTTTTGTTGCATATGTTAATGCAAAAGGGTTGTGCTAGTTTATGCTGTAGGACATATCTGGGATCGATTTTAAACCAGATAATCCCGCCTGCCAGGGATAGCAAAAAACACGTTTTATATTAAATCATGCAGTTTTAAATCATATCTTTGCAACGAGGGATTATTGAATTCAAATCTAAGGAACATTTTCCTCAAGGGAAATTTCCATCCTAAATTCATTACAATGAATGATGTTAATGTTTCTTAGAAGAGTCTTTTTAAAAAAATGTGTTTATTATTAGAATAGAGTTGATTATCACTAACAAATGTACTGAAAAGCTGTTTTTTTTAGACATGGTACCTAGGGTTGCAAAGGGGTGGAAAATTTCCTGTTAATTTCCGGAAACTTTCCAAAAATCCCTGGCATATTCCCAAAAATCCTGGAAAGCTTCCAAAATTTCTGGAATATTCCGAAATTTACTGGAAATGTTCCACCTTTTTGCAACTCTAATGGTACCATGGTAATTCCATTCTATTCTCTGAAGTATTTCTTTAATGTCATGTAAATTCCATGAATACACATGAATTTTGTAATCACCATGAATTCCATTTAAAACCATAACTGTTCTATGGCATCGCCAATGGCACATTTGTTTTGAAAGACAGTTTCACTTCTTATTTTATTAAAGCATTTTAATGAAAGAGACACATTCGTTGAAACCTACTTCTTTTGGAACCACGATTCAAAAAGTGAATAGGTATTTTAAAACACACTCTGGTAATATACATTAATGTGGTAATTATTCAGCACCATGAGTGAAATACCATGGTATGACCTTCTGATGCCATGATGTATCACCATGGCACTGTCATACTTTTTAGATGATGATTTGAAGTATACTGTAATTATGAACTTTTTTCAAATTGTACTTCGTGTTAATGAAAATTATGTATTCCCATAGATGAAGGAAAGGCGTAATCCATGTGTAAGCAAATCAGTTCAGGTTCACTGCAAATGCAAATACATACGCAAATGCAGAGGGAACGGGCTGGGCTGTAAACCACCAACCATGTGATTCACACCTACATGAGTACAGCTCCCCTGCAGTAAGACATGCATTTATGTTAATAAACAGTGCTGTCTACGTTGGTTTAATTTAATATTATACTTCTGCTTTGACATGTACATAAGAAAAAACTGCTACTAATGGGTGCTTACTGACCTCATGCACACTCCAAAAAAAGGGGCCCCGCACAGTAGTGCTCGTATCATATACAGTTATTAAGAAAATTATTCAAGCGCAGCTAGGGCTGCACGATTAATCGAATGTGATTGTCATGCGCATCTTGATAGTAATGCCTGTTCTGTAGGCAGGAAATCAGCAGTAAATCATCATCACGTGCTTTCAGATTGAGCAGAATTTACTACACATAGCCGTAGTTCACTGACAAGTTACACAAAAAAATCTTCGATTCTGAAATCGTTCGCGATAATGACAGCTGTTTGCATAGCTTCTCAGTGAACTACGGCTCTGTGTAGTAAATGCTGCTTCATCTGAAAGCATGTGAAAATAACACATTTAATAACATATTTTTACTCCAAACTCACTTCATAACGTCAGTCGAGTGTTTGAAATAAATCCTTCTGTGAGATTGTGGCTTCTTACACAGAATAAGGCACGCAACATATTTCATAGTATTTAAGCAGTGATAAAGGCATTGCATTATAAATATACTTTATTTTAATGAAAATTATAATAATAAGAACTTAGATAAACCGTATATTGCCATAGTCGTGTGTTTATTAGTCACGTTGAATCAATGAAAGCTGTTGAATCTTCTGTTTATTCAGCTGCAGCAATTTTCTGGGTTTCTTCTGCGAGTTGTATTTGGAGTTTCAGCGCGAGAGCGCCCTCTGGCCTTTGGATGGAGATTTACTGCTGATCACAGAACCGTGCTTCACTGAAAGATACGCATGACAATCGCAGCTTCTGTCGAATCGCGATCTCGATTCCATTTCGATTTATCGGCCGCACGGGGGGGGGTGGGGAGGTGGGGGGGGGGGGGGGGGATGAATGTGCTGCCTGTTGAATTTTTAAGTTATGCCATTGAGGCAAAGTTAATGACCATAATGAAGAACTGAATAGTCTTTCCTATTCAAATTTATACTACTAGTATAGTACTTAATTTATAGTTACAGCTCTGAAATCATAAATGTTACAATTATTACAGCTAATAACAATCGTAACTCGTATAACTCGTAACTTCTTTTAAATGTGTAAATATATATGACATCAGTTGGTCTCTAATAATAATGCACCAAGTTACATTTCTTGACTACCTACTCTTATCCTACTGTTAGGTTAGAACTTGGTGGAAGAATTGTTTGTTTGTTTATTGGTGCATCTTGCTTGCCTTTGTACCTGCCACCACCTCTAGCATAGTAAAAACCACAGTAACAATTTGTTTGTACCATGGTACTCTTAGGAGTATCTCAGAGTACCATGTTAATTCAGATGGTACATTTAACATGTTAATCACTTAGTACCTCAGTAAAGTATATGTCGGAGCATTACCATGTAAAACCATGTCTGTACCATGACATTGCCAATGGCACATTTGTTTTAAAAGGTAGTTTCTTTATTAAAGAACCGTAATGAATGAGAGACATTCATTGAAACCTACTTCTTTTGTAACTGAAATTCAAAAGCATACTGTGAATAGCTTTTTAAAACATACTCTGGTAGTATGAAAAAGTATGTTATCCATCTCATGTGTATCTTCAATCTTCATTCTTCAAAGCCAGTGGTATGTGAGCACTGACCTCCTTTGAACTGCATTTTATTTTAAACTAAGAGAAGATACTGCCTAAACAATTATTTGAGGAAAACAGGCTGTACTTTCATTTCGATCCAAAACCATCGTGAATAGCTTGATGGGTAATTTGACCCTGATGCTGATGATTTTGACAATAGCTCTGTTAACATATCTTCACTTAAACACATGCATCCCCTAATCCCTTGTGAAGATGTTGTCATCCCATCTGGGGGCGGATCCCTGGGAAACAGGCCTCATGCAGTGCTGCAGTATTTAGTTCAGTCACTCAGCTGTGTGTATATGCATGTGTGTTTGTATGTAGAGTTCCATTACTAGCCAAAATAAAATGTAGGATCACTATTTATATTAAAAGACATTACCTTTTGGCCTTGAATCTGCCTCAGACTGAGTATACACAAAGCCAGTTTTTCTCGTTGTGTACTACTGGAACTGCTTTTTCCCTTTTGAGCAGCTTTTTGTGTCTGCACCCATGAGATCCTATCAGAGCGTTTCGCTGCAGGCAAAGAACCAGAAGTCGACTTAGTATCAGGAATGTTTTCTCTCTCGACATTGAAGCGAGTTGAAACGAGGCTGCATGTATAAGAACGCTCCCAGGATCTATTGATTGGCTGTCACCATTAAGCCAAGGCCACTTGCCAACATCTCGTAGCTCTGATATTGTGTCACCCTCTGCCTATTTCAGTGACCTATGACACAAGGAGACCGGTCTTATAACTAGGAATTTTCGGTTCCTAGTTATATTTGCCTCATTGGCATGGTAAAACAGCTTACATATCCAAACCATTAATAAACACTTGGTCATTATCACAAAGTAAACTCCTTGAGAGTGATGCAAGATCACAGTGTCATGGTTTATTTTTCAATATTGACAGGCTGACTGTACATACCTAAAAGAAGTCTATTTGTACATAATTACGTTGAGAAACAGGTTTTCTGATATTGTTTGTTAGCATTTCATTCTTTTTCCAGTTGGTATTTTTTTTCCAGTCATTGCTCTGTTGTTGAGGCGGTACAATCTTGCAGTAGGGGAAGGAATCTGCATTGACATAGGGATATTATATTGATATTTGTATCATGATACACTAATATTATGCTTTGTAAATGTATTGTCATTACAAAACTTTGATATATTGCGATCTTTTACCCAATTGTTTCTTATTCATCATTTGGCTTCTGCTTTAAGAATAAGCCATAAGAATAGTTTTAGTTTTGAAAGTAGGCACCTTGGTGTTGGTAAAAAAATACTTTAGGGAATAGCGTACCTTGGTTCAGATCTTTTGTCATTGCATGAAAACCCTTGTCTGCTATGCTGTATGGGTCGTGAACTGGTCGACCAACAATGTGTCCTTTTTTTTTTTTTTTTTTTTTTGGTGGTCGAATAGAAATAATCAGTGTACACTGAGTAACCTATATTTTGCCTTTTCACAGACTTGTTGTGAGAATGGTTGTCAGTTACATTTTCCCCACGAAAATAGCGATAGAGATACCTTACCTTTAGACACAGTATCTTGAGAAAAAAATAACTGACAATAAATTATTACATTTTTTATTTGTTGAATATCTGTCCAGTTACTTTATTAAAGGACTGCGCCTTAGTAACCATATATTGCGAAGAAACATGTCTAAGCAGTTGTCATTACAGTAAATCAGCCTAGTTATGGGTTTCCTGAACTAACCCACTAACTAATCAATTTTGGAAATACATTGCCTACTGCAGAGGAATATTGTACCTTCTCCGCGCTCAGTGTGTTTTCTTCTCTAGTGTGATTGACTTGTGTATTCTGTACACACATGGAACAATAAGGGCATTCACTCTGTATTTATTTGTATGGTTATCACCTCTGGAACGTACACTCTCGAATACAGTAATGGGCAGTAGTTTCTAAGTATGTGATACTAAATGAAAACCTAGTGTATAGCTTCTTACAACTGAAGACACTGTCTGGCAGAGGTTTTGGTGGTGAGGAATGGTCATTTGTGGTGACTGAGATTCGAGACAGACTGGATTTCAGTGAGTGGAAATGGCTCTTCTGGGGGCCCTGAGCTGCCATGAGATCCTAGTGCATCATGCATGTGAGAAAGAGTGACACATTTGAGTCATTCAGTTTCTTTCACTGTTTACTTAGTGAAAGGCGAAAGAGATGAGAAGAGAAGTGATGTGTGTGTGTGTGTACTTGAGAACAGATGGCAGCTGGTTAGCTGGGCTTGGACAAGGTAATTACTGTGCACTGTGTTACTTAACTCTTTACTGGTGCAATCTGTTGGGTTTTCTCTCTGTTCCATTCCCTCATTCGCTGAGAGACATTAAATCAGTTTTGCTCTTAAAATAATCTTGTCTAAATGAACTTATACTGGGACTCAGCTAAGCTTTCAGAGCAATTGATGTTGTGGTATTGGGTGTGCCTCTTGTTTTTAGTTCTCTTAACCTCATGCTCTGTTTCTTCTTTTCGCACTTTCGGATCTTTACTCAAACAAGGCAAATCAAAAAGGAAATGCACATGCTGAAGTTTAAATTTCGTTTGGCAAGTGAGCACCTTTTCCATTTTATCTAATCACACCTTCTCTTCTACACCTCATCTCAGTTGAGGTGTAGATCTGTGAATCATTAGTGCTGATTTCTAAGGCAGGCATCACTGTAAATATTGCTCATACTGGGTATTAAACTTTGATGTATCACACATTATTTGTGCTGTGTGTGGCATGATTCATGTAGATCAGGGATCTCCAACCTTTTTTACACCACGAACCGGTTATATTTTGAAAATATTCTCGTGGACCTGCTGGAGTGGGGTGGGATTTATATATATATTTATATATATTAGTGGTTTCAACCTGATCAATTGTGGTTTTTGAGTCACGGATCGGATGATTTTTCAGATGAGCAAGAAAAAAAAATATTTAATGAGAATGCCGAGAAGGGTTTTTTGACAATTTTATGTGTATGTATCTCAAATGCAAGGAGACGTGAAAGAGGAATCAACTCGGTATTTGCACTCTGTCTGAATCACGTCTCTGTGCATGTGTGCACTTTGGGTGTGTGCAGCTGCTCTTTTTGTGGTTTAAAATCGCTTGAACTTGTAAATTGGCAAATACGCATGTGACGGTATCAAAATTTCATGTTGCGATTAATTACTAATGCTTTTATCATGGTATACGGTATTATCGCGATATTGAAATTTAGTTGCAAAAAAGTGTTGTCATAATAAAGTATAACAGGTTTAATAACTCTTTTTCTTATAACAAAAAGAAACTGAACATTTAAATACAATAAAGCAATACACAAAAAATGTATAAAGTAAATACAGATTTCACACAGATTAAAGTGCAAAAGAATGATAAAGACCAATAGGTATCACTTTACAATAAGATCTCATTAGTTAACCTTAGTTAATGCACTAATATTAACAATGAGCAATAGCTACATTTGTTACAGAAGTTATTATTCTTTGTTAAAAAATACAGTTCATGTTAGCTCGAGTTCATTTAATGTTAGTTCGAGTTCATAAAATGACTGAACAATAAAGAATCAAATCATTTTCAAACAATAAATAGGGCATGTTGTAGTCCAGATTAAAATGTAAAAAAGTAAATAGCCTATTAAGTCTAAATATTTAAGTATTTGGCGCTGTGATGAGCACCATAGCAAATACACAAATCTGAATGGCTGTTTAAATCATTTAAATAGGTTTCAGAAACGCTGCTGTTTCCGGGGGTTTCCGGGGAAATGGCTGCATTTCTGCTGTTCAGCACCACCTGCTGTCAGAGAGTGAATGTGCACTTTCATTCAGCTCCTCACGTGCTTCTCATCCGTGCTTGTTAACATGAGAGTACATGCGCACAGTGGTGTTGTACAGTGTGACCAGTTGATGGGAAAAGTATTCTTAAAGGGGTCATATGATGCTTTTTTAAAGATCATTATTTTGTGTTTTTTGTGTAACAGAATATGTTGACATGTTTTAATTTTCAAAAAACACATTATTTTTCAAATACTGGTACATTATTGTAGGTCCTCTATGCCACACCTCTCTCAAACGCTTAGTTTTCTACAAAGTCCCTCCTTCCGACATGCACAGTCTGCTCTGATTGGCCAGTTGACCCAGTGCATTGTGATTGGCCGAACACCACAAGCACTCGTCGGAAATGTAACGCCCCTTACCATAATCGTGAGCTTCATCTTTCAAAAGGGGAACAGAGTCGCGTGACAGACACAGTGATGAAGCTTTTCTGGTTTGCGGTACACAAGGGAGCCCGGTTAGACACTGACTCCACTGTGACGCCGCCTCTCCTCTCCTCGTCCTCCGTCATCTCTCCGTCCCCCATCGTCCTCCTATTCCCTCTCTCCTCCCTCTCTCTCTCCTCTCCTCTCTCGCACAACTCCTCTCTATCTCCTCTCTCTCTCTCTCCACACACACGATGCGCAAAACTCCGCATTTGAACAGTCAATAGCAAATACTTAAACTAATACAAAACAGTAGCTGATTCAGAAGCAACAGATTGTCATAGCAAAGTCAGAATTACCTTCTCTCTCCTCGTTCACGAAACTGTCGTCCATAAAATGCATTGCTGTTCCGTTGTAAGTAATCTTAAATATTCCTAAATGCATCTACTTCCGGAATGCCAATATAGTGCTTTTGCTTTCGCACTGCAACACACAGCGTCTCCCTGACATGCTGCTTCAACCCTACTGCGGTTACTGAAACCAGCCTTCTTTCTTTGCGTGCACATTTGGGGCGGCATTATGCTAATATTTCCACATATGATATGTGGAATGTGGGGGCGTGTTAGAACGAGCCGTTTTAGGGGGGCCGTGGCAGAGTCTTAACTTTTATAAACAATATCTCTTCGGATTTGAGACTTTAATCTTTGCAACATTACAGAAATTCTTTATGCACCAAGAGCTTGTAAACACTCCAAAGAGCCAGGCACACTTGTAAATCGCATCTATGACCCTTTAAAATATGCCACCCCCCGCGACCACGCGGCCAACCTCCGGTCTCTCGTTTGAACCACCGCGGAAGGACTTAAACTGCATTCATTGACTGATCCACTAGAGACTGGCCTCCAAAAGGGAGTCAATCCCATAACTCTCATGGTAAATGCCAACTTTACAGCTGAAAAAAATTTGTTTACGCCTGGTACAAAGTGGATCTTTGGTCTATTAGCTAATTTTTGGCCCTTTCATGACAACTGTGAGGGGTGTAATTTTTTTTAGTAACTCGATCAGTTTTACAATTATGTTGAAGCCTTAAAGTTCTGCTATTAAGGGCGTGGCCACTTGAGTGACTGGTGGATTGCCGCTGCTGTCACCACTGTTGAGCTAGGTGGGCGTGGTTTCAGCAACCAGTCAGCTCAGCTCCACCCACGTCCCGCCTCTTTGCACATTTTCGATTATCCGAGAGTAACACGCTGCCAAGATGGCGACAGCCTGCTCTGCCCACTTTAGGCTGCAAAAATGCAGAAACCTACGGGTGACGTCACGGACACTCCATCCATGTTGGGGACGTCCTTAGATTATTGAGGTGTTCTATACTTTCGTAAACCAGCCATCTTTTAGATTTCTGCACGCAGAAATTACAAAACACAATATCCCTCTAGACTTGCCTATACAGGAACGAGATCTCATGATAGTTTTGGGAGCTGGGCTTTTTATGGTCTTGGGCCACTGACAGGGTCAAGCCAAAGCTACATGCTAAAACACTTAGGACCCAGCATGCGTTGGCAGCCACCATCGTCCCCCTTGCATATGTCTGAGCCAATCTTTTGTCACTTGTGGTAATCATTACGCACATTTTCTTTCGAGACTGCAAGATCTTCACATCTTCAACTTCTGAGTTTAAAATGGATAATCTCTATGTTGATCTTGGCCTGTCCCTTGCAAGAAACATTCAAGCACTTACCCTGCATATGTTTGTCTCAACCCTTTGTAATTTAGAAGGTTTCCTGCGAAGTGGCCTCCAGGTGGTTATAAGGTCATTGAGTCTTGTTTTTGATAGCAATGATAAGGTAAAAAAGGCAAAAAAAAAACAAAACACACTACTTTCATGCTACTAGACTGGAATACAGATGCATGAAAAACACTTTCCATTTGCTTGTGTGAGCTGTGGGATGTGACAGTATGAATATTCTTGTTTGTATCATGGTGATTCAGGTTAGCCTGACCTTTGCTTTGCTTTTGAAACAGATTTCCTACCATGGCAGTGAGGAAGGAGGGGAGAGTGAAGACTCAGAAGGTGAAAACCAAGAGCTGGCACAGATAGACAGAGGTGTGTGTGTGTGTGTGTGTGTGTTCTGCTACATGTATATGTCTATAGCATACAGGGCTTCAACAACTAATTGATCAAATTTAAAATGTTACATTGATAATACATAGAATAACACATTTATATAAGTTACTGTTATGTTCCTGAAAGCAAGTTATTGAAATGTTGTCATCATTAAAGTGATACTTCACCCAAAAATGAAAATTCTCTCGTGATTTTCTCACCCACATGCCGTCCCAGATGTATATGGCTTTTTTCTTCAGTGGAACACATAATGAGATTTTTAGTAAAATAATTCACCTTTTTGAGTCCATGTAACACAAGTGGAGGGGTCCCTCAAAATTGACGCTTCAAAAACTATGCAAAATAATCATGACAGTATTCCATACAACCACAGTTGAGGTTGATGAATCAGTGAAAATACAAATTATTTAGTAAATGATGAGAGAATTTTCATTTTTGGGTGGAGAGTATATCAATATGCATATCAATCAAACAGACTGAAACAGAAAGTGAGTGCAATCATTTGCATCGAAACAATATTTGTTCTTAAACATCAAAATTAAGTTTTAAATGAAACAAAATGAAAACCATATTTGCAGTGCAGCGGATGCTATGTTTTACACCTGTCCAAATCCTACATGGTTTTAGTAGGATTACTAAACATGAAGTCTACATATATGGCATTAGCATTAGAGGAAACGATTTAGATTATCATTAGATTATAAAAAATAGTTATTAGTTGAACCTAATAGTCTGTCACATACATAAACTTTGATCTTCTAGGTTAAAATCCCTAAACCATAAACTTTATCTGGAGTCCATATAGATATAGACCACTTGTGCATTTTAATCATACTTTAGTTGTACTTTCTCCCATAACAGTAGCTAAGAGCAATAAAAAATGGTTTGGCCTTATCTGTTATGGTTTGGCGTATCGTAGTTTATTGATTTGAGTCCCGTAAAGGGACACTTTCACCGATGGTGTCAAATTATTTTAAATAAGACATGGCAAGTTGAGGCGATATGAGCCACTGTGACCATTAGTGATGCAACAGAGGCAAGCAGAGTTGAACAAATGAGCAGTGACTGAATATGACGTCTACCAAAAGGAGTGAAGACATTGGAGCGTACAGTAGTTGATCCACCTCATGATGCAGTTCAGTTAGAACGCAGACTAGCAACTAACCTCTAGCAATTTCATGTTTATGTTTCATGTTTCACACCTAACCCAGTGTGAAAAAACCCTTAAGAAACAAGCCATTAAATATCATTGTGCTCTTGAGCAAGACATGCAAACCCAAGATGCTCCTTGGGATTGTCCCTGTATTAAAGGGGTCATGAACTGCATTTTATAATTATTTTATAATGTTCTCTGAGGTTCACTAAAAAACATCATCATTTAGAAGTAATATGCTATCTTCTATCCTGTTTTTGAGCCTCTCTGCAGAACGATCTGTATATATTGGCGGGGCACATTCAAGACTCGCAAGCGTTAGCGCCCACTGCTATGATTGGCAAGCAGTTTTGCTTATTAAAATAACAGATGGACACTGCTGTGACGTACTCTGAAAACAACATGGGTCATTTGGGTTAAATACTCAGTATATATCAAACGATCTGGAACAGACAATACAATAGTAGTAAAAACACGTTTACTCACACTTATGTGCGACATTAGTGTTGGATCCAAAATGGTCTGACTATTTTTTTTACTTTCAGTCTCTCTGAAAAGCCTGCATCATATTGTCTTGTTTAAAAATGAATGTTCATGACCCCTTTAAGTGTATTTTAAGTTTAGATTTCGCTAAATGACATCCTTCTGCTACATTACACCCCCTGCAGAGCGCCGGCGGAACTGCGCCTTGACCCCTCTAGCTACTAGCCAGCAGCACAACCAGGGCATTCTTTCTCCCACCCAGTTACGGCGTCTCCGTTTATTCCTGGACCCAATCCTGGACCATCACAGTTCCGAAGAGGAGCTTGAGCGCATCGCAGGAGCTACGGCGGCCGAAGGGGGCCGAAAGTGGCACAGACATGGAGACATGAGCAGCGCCTCTAGTGACGAGGAGGTGAAGGACCTGTGTGGGCCAAATGAATCATCGGCTGGACCTCGCTTGAGCGCCACCTCTCCCAGCCCCGTTCTCTTCAGCTCCTCCCCTCCTCGAGCTCTCAAGCCTTCTCACATCCCAGCCCGCCTACCTGTCCGGCCCATCATTCTCAGCCACTTTGAGCAACCTTCCATGCCTTACTGGCGGCACCGGCCCGCTTACACAGGAGAACCTGGTCGCCCCAGCTTGGACCTAGAGAAAATGCAGCAGGTAAGAGACACTCAGTTCTTACTTAGCCAGCAAGAGGCTTTGTGTGATTTTGCAAGGGAGGACATCAGCATCGTTTGTTGGTCCTTGAACATCATATTCTTTAAACAATTGTAGTCTTAACCCTATGCTCAGCTTTGACTTAAAATCAGAGGAAAATACAAATGTTGATGAGAATGTAGAAGAAACCCCTAATCCTAAAATCTGATTGCTTGATAGGACTGATTTTCCAGGACATACAGATATAGATATACATCTAGAAACACATTATTAGCAAAATCAGTCACCAAGAAATGTTTCCCGATAGGGATGTGATACCCCTGTATCACACTCAACAGAACTAGGAACATGGTTACTTACAAATGAATGAATTATGACTTAGTGTGGACAAAGACAAAAAAGATGGGGGCACTCTGCCTTTTCAATCATGGGACAAAAGTGTGACTGTGAAAAATGAACACAAAGATATTGTGAACTTTGAGACATACAGCAAATGGGTAAACAAATTACACAGATCAGTTTAAACAGATATTCCACCCAGTCTGTTTACCTTTCTTTTTCAACACAGATTTTTTGAAAAATAATCCATCGCTGAGTCTGGATAATGCAAGTGGAAGGAACCCTCATAGTTAATGCTTCAAAAACCAATGCAATGGTAATCCATACGACCCCAGTTGAAAAATCAATGATAAAATCAGTTGATAAATCTTATAAAGCGAAGAAATATATGTGCATCTTAGAAAAAATACTAATGATGGGAATGAAGCGACAGTTTACAGTTTAAAATATTAGTATTAATATTAATATATTTCTTGCACAAAAAATTACAAAACAGGTATTTAGAGACTTAAGTCACACTTAAAACTTGTTTTAATATCAGTGAGTGAGTGAAGTGACGTGGCCAAGTATGGTGACCCATACTAGGAATTAGTGCTCTGCACTGCATTTATCCCATCCAAAGTACACACACACAGCAGTGAACACACACACCGTGAACACACACTGTGTTTTTGCTGCGGCGCCCGGGGAGCAGTTGGGGGTTCAGTGCCTTGCTCAAGGGCACCTCAGTCGTGGGTGTTGAAGGTGGAAGAGAGCGCTGTACATTCACTCCCCCCCACCTACAATCCCTGCCGGTACGAGACTCAAACCCGCAACCTTGGGTTACGAGTCCGACTCTCTAACCATTAGGCCACGACTTCCCCGCATGTGGGGGGGGCATTAGAAACAAAGTATTAGATTAAGTGCCATTTATTTGAAATAATTTTCCAAGCAGAATATTTTGCCAAAGGTTCAGATAAATCAATAGATACTTATAATAGATTAGAATAAATTATTATAAATCAGTAAGCACTGTTCTCTTTAAGACAAAACTCTATGGACACTTTAGGACCAGTCATTGTGACAATTCCTTGGAAAAAAAGAAATACTACTTAAATGCTTTAATTCCGAATACCATCTTAGATTACTTTCTGGTGTAAAATCTCTTCAGAATAGTGTTTCAGACCAACAGTTTACTTGTTAACTCAATGGCTGAGTTTGAAAACAATGCAAGACAAATGCACACAGCTATACTTAGTCAGACAACTCCATGTGCTCCAGGGCTTTGTGCCCACCACCTCCAGAGAGAAAGAGAGGATGACAGATGTCAGCCCCCTCTCTCACTTTAAACAAAAGCCCAATGGAGTGAATCTGTGAGTGAATGAAACGGCAAAGTAGGACAAGTAAACCTAGTATTTTTGTCTTCAGGTGTTCATATATACAGGCCAGATTGTGCCAGGTGGAAAAAATTGATATGTGGAGACAGAAAGTGGAAAAAGGTGAGAACAGAGAGAGAGAGAGAGGGGAGTAGAATGACCATATGACTCTCAGAGTGCACTGTGTGTGTGTGTGTGTGTGCTTGGTCAAGTGGAATGGGAGGTGTTGATGGAAAAACAATATGGGAAACTATTCAAGTTAGCTGCTAAATGCTCATTTAGCTTTAATGTTTAAAAACCAAATCCATTTTTAACTAAAAACATACTCAAAATAGTAAGTCATCATTATTGCCTGAAGTTGTAAACGTGTCCAGCCTCAACTTACTACGTATCGCACGTTTAATTCTATACGACAGCTGTTATGGTAATATGCTGTGCTACATTTGGCCTAGTGTCGTGTTAGTTTTTCATTATTAATCCTTACCAACTAATCCATTCCTGCACATATGCAGTTACTCATATCTCAAACGCAGGGGTCCAGCTATTGTTCGGGTGAAATGAATGGTTTGTCTGACAGATGTCTAAATGCTGCCCTCCATGGTTGAGTGAGCTTGACAAACATTATCTCCTTTTTTGGGAACTTTGAAATGAGGCCGAGCTCATTTCAAACTCCACTTGGGCTTTAACCATGGCTCTGCCTTCCAGTCACGCAGATCTGGACAATTCCTGGGTTGTTGTTTTTTTTACCGGGATTTTCCCTTGTAGAACAAAGACACTGCTTGAAATGTGCATTAATCTTCCTATAGGTTTTTCTCATAGATTTATTACTATATACAACCTCTAAAAAATGTTGGTTGTTTTTACGGTAACGGAAAACCCTGTTTGTAATATAATGCATTTAAATGATCGCTAAAGAAACAGAGGGATATTCCATCATCATTAATGATGGGTTGCCATTGTTGTGTATGACATTCTTTCTTTTGTGGAAATGAAAAAAAAATGTTTTGGAGCATTTTCATGCTGCTTTTTTTTCTACTGAACAAAAGCATAAAGAGTGAATGAGATTTGAAGTTCAAGATAATCAGTGACTTAAATGTTGTCTGTTCCTCGTATTTATAAAAATGAATTTAACTTTTTATAAATAACCACTTTTTATAAAAAAAACAGGAGTCTTTTGGACTACTTTTATGAACTGCCTTTTGTCCATTGACAGCCCTGGTCCTTGATGGAGCCTGAGCATTCTGCTAAGCATCCCCTTTTTGTTCTTCAAAAGAAAGAATATCACACGGTTTGAAATGAGGATAAATAATGTAGAAATTGTTTTTTTTTAATCATAAAAGTTTTGTATCTTTGAGGATCACTGATTGTTTTTACTGTAATGATCAGCTTAGACTGTTAAGTCCTAAGTGCACTGTTTTTAAAACGAACTGTAAAGAAACAGAGTTAACCTCTGTTCTTGAGTCACCAGGCCTCAGTTTAGCACTAACAGTAGAGTTCTGGGTAAGGAAAGCAAACAGATTTCCATGGTTGTCCTGAGGGGGTGGCCCACAGGATGTTTTGCTCTGTTACATAAAAGACTAATTTGTTTTGGTAGCCACAGTAGCCCAGAAATTCCAGGGCTCTTCCAGAACAGCTCAAGGGCAAAAAAGCAGTAAATGTTTATACTGGCAATATGAAAACGTGTTCCTCATTGTGCTGTTGTGTGGAGTTTGGCTTTGAATAGACTTATGGAAGGCTTATGTAATTCCTTTTAACCACAGTTTCTCCTTTCTGCTTTTTGTTTCAGAAAATGCTTCTAAAGAAGAACTGTGGAGGAAAAACAAGGACTATCAAGATTCGGGTGAGTGTGTAAAAAAAAAAAAAAAAAGGTCTCTAATACAGTGGCCCCAAAAAAGTGTGTCACTGCAATAGTTAAACAAAATATTAAACCTAATATTAAACAAAGGTGTCATTTGTTCGCACAAGCACACTTTTCAAAAATACAATTTGACAAAAAGAATTACAAAAGATATATATGCAATTCAAAATCTTGTAAAGCATGTTTATAGTTAATGTGTTGAACTTTTTGTAACTGCAGTGTTTTTGTAATTCCGGTCTTGGGTCAGGTTTTATCTAATCAAACAATACATGATTTCTTTAAATGAGGGTGGTTAGATTTCTTTATAAAACATGACATGTGAGCAGGCCTTGTTTCGGCAGTGCGCTGGAGCTTCACCAAAGCGCACCCGCTGACCCTCATAGCCATGGTCGTGGACCCCGAGTGTTTTTTTGGCCCTCATCCCACTGGTCCAGAAGGCCCGAGCTCAATGATGCCAGTGTGTGACGTCATTATGAGCTCGGCACCTTTTGGACTGCAGAACAGTGTCTCCTGCTTGCCTCCTACAGCCATGCATGGCACAGGAGCTGGAGCACTCTTGGGCAACCCTGGCTACAGACCAGGAGTCAGAGAAATTAATTAGAAACACAATCTGTGTCACCTCTTAGGGGCCCCTTACAAGAAGAAAAAAAAGATATTAATACCATTGAATTTTTTTGAAATACCTTTTGGTAACATTTAAGTCTCATTTTCACAGAATGTTGCAGCACTAAAATGTTATAATAAAAAAAAATCAATAAAAAAATTTGAAATGCAGATTTACCTCCTGTAAAATGTTCTGTTTGCAAAATAATTGTTACGTAATTGTCGGTCTCTCTACTGAACATCCAGAAACCTCCATTTCATCTGCAGGAGATTGGATGACCATTTTTATTAGATTAATGGAAAGAGGTGAGGAGATGAGCTAGGGATGAAAAGGGAGAGGGAGAAGGAAGTGTGCGCGTGTTCGGATGAAGTCATTTTCCATTTATAGAGTGCCGGCTGTTGCAGGATCTACAGCCATAGAGAGAAAGAGGTTCATCGCTTCACTCCTCTGCTTTGTTATTGTTTTCAACTTTCTTTCACTCTTCCCACTCTCTTTGCTTTCCCACTCTCTTTTCCTTTGCCTCTTGTCCTTGATTGCTGACTCCATATTATCATATTATGTATATCTGTTTGATCAGACATGCTCAAAAAATCCTCCATGGGTGGCCGCATCTTCTGTTCCTTTCAGGCTCTCTATTTCTTTTCCTTCTCCACCACTTTTGCACCAAGCTTATTATTGTTTAGTATTTTCACATTTTATTTTAAGTCACTCGCCTCTAAAAAAGCAAAACCTTTTATATTTAACTTCTCCAATGTGAATGCAGCAATGTAATCGGCCATATATTCCACAAAATTATGCTGTTACACCAGTGGTGTGCAGTGTACTAAAATGAGGAGGCAAAGTCCACTTTCTCATAATTTTTGTAGTCCAATTTAAATTGGTGTTTTATTTCTTGTTGATGTTTCTGTGTTAGACACATGGGAAAGCATGGGACATACCTTATGCTTGGAACAAGCAATCAACACCATGATATATTTGTATGGTTATATCAACATACTTTTGATATGCTGGGATAGGCTTCAGCACTCCTTGTGGGGTATAGAAAATAGATGGATATTAACATACTACTTATTAGTCACATCAGAGTCTTATAATGTTTATGTTTACTAAACAGTGATAAGTAGACATTGATTCCTCTTACATAACTTCTGTTCTGTATTTCTGCTTTAAAATTAGACCACACTTTATGACCTCAAAGACAGGCAAAATATTCATAGTAAAATATCCATTGTAGTAAACCATCCAAGTATTTGACTGTTTCATGAAAACCAAGGATTCAGAAGAAGTATGTCTGAATTCTTAGTTTTCATGAAACAGTCAAATACTTGGATGGTTTACTACAATGGATATTTTACTATCCGGTGAGACCATGGGAGAGAAGTTGTGAATAGCAGTGAAGTAACTCAACTGACGCTGTCAGTGTTTTTCATCAGTTATGAAGCAAGTTCAGTTTTAGCTGTAACCCAGTTTTACAGAAGACAAGTGTCATTATTCAGCTCGATTGAATTCAAAAATTTTTAATTCGTTAAATAAATGTCAAATGTTGCAAAGTTTATCGGTTGTAAAATGAGTTTAATTAAGCTGCACTGTAAAAAAAAATTTTTTTGAAGTTGTAAGTAAACATTATTGGAGGGTTTAACATGAAAATTCTATTTCAGTCTTTCTACGTCCCAATCAATATTACTTGCCATTTCTTTGTAAATAATTGTGAAATGTACTAGATATTTCTGAGTAAATGTTGTTTCTACACCATTCTTTTTTCAGTTTCTATGCAGCTCTACAGAAGGCAATAATGTCATTGCATTGCAAAGTTAGTGACATTATCCAGCTCTATTCTCATCTGATATTGTGGTTAAAACCATAATATTACTGAATATTAATTGTCTATTAACCCCCTAAGCCCCTAATTCATACTTTTTTGTTTGTTTGATTAATTTCTCATTTATTTCAGTTTGTGAAAATATTTTTCAATCAGTAGTTTGTCTTTTTGTTTCTAATATACAAAAATAACCCTATAATAATACTTCTCTCCCACTCACTCTCCCCTGTCTATCCTTTCCCAACTGCACATGTAGTGGTTGGGCCCCTCGTTTTATCTCAGAGCCCCTGTCTCTCTGCTGGCCACGCTCCAGGTGAGCGCTAGAGATGGAGAGGGAAGTGGCTATCTGGGGGCCTGTTAGGGGAGAGGAAAAATCATCATGGGGATTTGAGGTCTGGGACATGCCCAGAGAGTATGAGGGCTCAGAAACAAGAAAGCAGTGAACCAAAGAAGGAGAGAATGGGAAAAAAATCCATAGTGGATGAAGCCAGAGAAGACAAACAGTCTCATTGCCTGGATGAGTTTTGGTCCAAACTTGTTGACAAGACAGATGTTAGGGGTTGAGGGGTTAAATCTTTCCCATGTATGAGCGGTGTAGTGTGTAGTGTATGGTTTTAAAATGTACCCGTAAAGCCTGATCTATTTGTTATTATTAGTTTATAATAATTAGTCTTCCTAAAGTTGCAGGTATTTGTCAGTCTGAAGGCATGTGGAGCTATTTAAAGGGGTCTTATGATGCAATTTAAAATTTTCCTTTCTCTTTGGAGTGTTACAAGCTGTTCGTGAATAGATCAATCCTAAAGTGGCAAAGACTAAAGTCTCAAATCCAAAGATATATTCTTTATAAAATTTAAGACTGGTCCATGCCCTCCTAAAACACCTTGTTTTAAACACGCCCCCACATGTCTACGTCACTGTGTGGGAAGATTTGCATAACACTGCCCAAATGTTCACGCAAAGAAAGAAGGCGTAACTTTGATTCTCGCTGTAGTATTGTTGCTGCCGCCGCCGCCAGGCGTGTGAACGCTGTGTTTCGTTGTGAAAGCGAAACTACTTTGTTTGGTCTTCCAAAAGAGGACACAACTAGAAATCAGTGGTTAAGTTGTTTACAACACTTTTCCAGAACAGTTCAACCCAAATATTCAGATGTGTGCAGCGCATTTTACGGAGGACTGTTTCCTGAACCTGGGAGAGGAGCCTACAATGCTCTTCGTGCACAAAGCCTGTTTCTATAAAGTTTTAGGGGGCAATTCACTTTGCAACGGACAAGCTGGCTGTTCTGACTCACGTAAGTACGTTTTCATATTTAAAAGAATTTGCCACTGATGATTCAAACGCGAGTTTTGAGCAGTGTAGAATAGCGCTTGTTGTTTGTCGTTTCTCCGATCACAAATGCAGACATGGTTTTATGTTTACGCAGCGCGATATGCAACGCAAGGCATAAAAAGACAGTATAAGTCATTATAATCCGTAATTATGTCCCCACTGGATGCAACAAATGCCTCGTTTGTAATGGCTTTTATTGGTTTTGTCTCATCGCGCCGGGACACGGCATCACAGTATGGTAAGGGGCGTAACATTTACGTCATACGCTTGTGGCATCCGGCCAATCACAACGCACTGGATAGCTGGCCAATCAGAGCACACCTCGCTTTTCAGACCGATGAGCTTTGTAAAAATCAATAGAGGAGCAACAATAATGTACAGTTTTTTTAACCTTAAACCGCATAAACACATTGCATTACACCAAATACACCAAATAATGTTCTTTTTAGCAATGTCATATGACCCCTTTAAAACATAAAAATAAAGGAAAGTATTTGATAGTTTGTCATTTGCTGTTAGGAATGCATGGATGAAACCAGTTTAAAATGATTAAACTCCGAACATTGCTTCCTGAAGGGAGATTCATGGAAAACAGCTGCTTGTAGAAAGTAAATGGAATTATGTAGCTCTGCAATGAAACCCTTGAGGCCTCCTTTTTTATTTTGATGAAGTGTTGATCTGGCCCCTTGATGGATTTGAAAACCTCAAACAGAGTGGCTATTTGACAGGAAAAGAGCTTAACCTTGTGGTACATGCCTATATATCTTTGTGAGTTGTGCAGTTTAAGCCAGGCTAGATTTAGCTGGCCATATGTGAAACATATTAACAGCTTCTTTCATTGCCCAGGACAGGAACTTCTCCTTTCTCTGGGGTTTTTTCAGGTTTTTGCTCATTTGGTTTTACTCAGGTTTTGTTTTAAGGATCATTTCAGTCATGTAAGCCGGTGATGATACACTAGAGGAACATTTTAGTTTAAGTTTGCCATGTTACCCATAGTACATGCAAGTTAAAGAGTTTAACATACAAAGATTCCAAGAAATGTTTAGTTATTAATATAATAACTTCTTTATGAGTCAGAATTTAAACTTTTTTTTTTTTTTTTTTCCAAAACAAAAACCCTATGGTCGCAAGTTCCATAGTTACTAACAAAGTTCGACGATTATGTTTTTCAAAACCATAGTTCCAAAAAACATTCGCCAACAGCTTTACAAATGTGTGTGATTGGATCTACAGCTCTTTGATTCATTAGCAGAAATTGTTACTCCCCAACTTCATTAGCAGGAAAGTTACTTTTAAAAGTAATGCATTACAATATCGCATTACTCCCTAAAAAAGTAACTAATTACGTAACTTAGTTACTTTTTATGGAAAGTAATGCATTACGTTACTTTTTAAATATGACCAGGGCTTGATTGTTTTTAATATAATAAGTTCTATTTATAGCAAATGTAAAAGCCGTTTCACCCAAAAAGTGTAATGAATAACCTCAGGCTAAGGAAAAGTAAAATCATGTCTGTACAGTAGAACACAGTAGAAGAAGGTTCAACACTCTTCAGCCATAAAAAACAATGAAGCACAATTGTTAGTTTATCTAAAGTCATTTTGCTTATTAGTATGGTTGAACTGGATCATCAAAGGTCAGCAGCAAAGAAATTAGTTAATAAAATGGGATTAGATACATGTGTGTTTATGTTAAACATATTTTAATTATTTGCAGGTTTGCATCATATTCTGAGTTTGCATTTCACTTTTAATTCATTTTGATGAATACTGAATCAGTTTTTTTGTGAGTGGGATGAATTAATGCACATTCACATTTAGTCTAGAACTACATCATGTTCACACAGCGCACACAACGCCTCTATACTTCCGATTTCTCCCAATATGGGGACAGGAGACTTGTCAGTCAATAAATGTCAAGTCAGTCAAAGTAACTGACGCCAGTTGTAATAAGCCCAGAGAAGCCGTGGTTTTCAGTGAATTTATAACAGCTAAGGGGGTGTTGTTGGGCACGATGCAAAGCGGGCTTCTTGCTTTATTCAACATTATTCCACCAAAGATCTGTAAATCCAAGTAGACGACCAAGAGATGATGGTTGGGCTGACAAATAGGCAAACTGATTGGAATGGATTGCTTATGTTCCACAAAAATCTCCAGTATAGTATTCTTTCATAGCAAACTGTGGTAGTAGTCTTTCTGTCAGAAAGTGTGAAGGTGGATTGTATCGATATTGCTTTGTACTGTTGTGTAACACATCCTCAATATTTAATTTTGTGCTAAATGTTCTCACAAATTCAATACACTGCACTGCATTGGAAGTTGTGGGGGCCATTTAGGGGTTGATATATAGTCAAATTGCCTTCTTGCAGATGCCTCCCTCAGCCTAGACCAGGGGTAGGCAAGTTCGGTCCTAAAGAGCCGCAGTCCTGCAGAGTTCAGCTCCAACCCTTAAAAAAAAACTCACTCTTAAAAATAAAGGTGCTTCACGATGCCATAGAAGAACCTTTTTGTCTAAATGGTTCCATAAAGAACCTTTAACATCTGAAGAACCTTTCTGTTTCACAAAAGGTTCTTTGTGGCAAAAGAAGGTTCTTCAGATTATAAAAAGGTAAGAAAGAGATGACTGAATGGTTCTTTGTGGAACCAAAAATGGTTCTTCTATGGCATCGCTTGAAGAACCTTTTGAAGCACTTTTATTTTTAAGAGTGTATAGCCTTAGTAATCCTGAAGACATTGATTTGCTTGTTCAGGTGTGTTTGATTAGGGTTGGAGCTGAACTCTGCAGGACTGCGGCTCTCTAGGACCGAACTTGCCTACCCCTTGCCTCGACCATCACAAAGAGGTGCTCAATAGTACCATTTCTGAATCATAAAATGACGAATGGTACCGCTTACAGTCTTGTAGACTTCATGAACACTCACTAATAAATCAAATACAGTTTCTTCCCACTTCAGCTTCCAGTCGCCTTCATATCTTTTTTTTTGTTTCTTGTGGTTCCCTCACAGAACCTGAGTGGTGGCCGTCACGCACCCCGATATTCCTACGATCCATCCATCTTTGCTTTCCGCCCTCTGAGCAACGCTCCACCCTGCAGCCCCCTGCTCCCTGCCGAGGAACCTCCGTGTGCTTGAGGGAAAGGACTGGAAACTCGCAGAGGCAAAACATCACAAATATGTGGACCAAAAATTCCCAACATAAAGACAATGTTTGTTTGCATTGCCTTTTATTTTGCAGGATATTAGTGTGAACAAAAGCCCTATGATAAGGCCTGTTGACAAAACAGGAAGTGTGATCAGGGCCAGAATGTAGAAGAGGAATGAGGAGACGGCAACCCTTTGCCTTTAGCCGTCTCATCCTCTTTATCTCTCAGGAAACCCACTTAGAACTTATTATAACGACAAGGCCATGACCACTGCACTTTTAAACATCTTTTAAACCACAATTAAATGGTTTGGTTTCTCTGATGTGTTTAACGGGAGTGAGCAGAGATTAGTCAGTGGTTCGTAGATAACGTCTCATGATTGGGCCACATGGTTATGTTGAGATCATCGGATTGAGAGTAAAATGTAAGACCACATTTAGATTGCATTTGGTTTTGACAGCAAAATGTGATGAGAGACAATCAGTTTAATGCCAGAATGGGCCTTAATTAATTTTTGATAAAATAGCTTTTCGATCTATAAACAATGTGAAAGCTAACAATCACATATAATGACAACACAGGCCAGATAGTCCAAGTCATTGTTCAACTTCAGATGTTATGCAAGTCTGACCATAACAATGTATCAGTTATCAGAGCTGATTATCTGATGTGTATTCCAAAGTAATTAAATCTTAAGTGAAGAACGAGAAGAAGAAGAACACCCTATACTTGAATCGTTCACATCATATTGAAACATGCTCCTTACTAGGTAGCATACATATATATATATAATATATATATATACGTAGTCAACAGTTGAAGGGATCAAAACCTTTCATCAAAGTTGTCCTTAAACCTAAAACCAAAATGCGTTCTTGTTTTAGGACAACTTTGATTCACTTTTTTGATCCACTTCAAATTTTGAATACTGTATAAATTATATATATATTAATATACTCTAAATTATATATCTATATATTTATATCTATGTTAGTTGTGTTATGTGTTGCAGTGATTCATTTCTGGGAAAAAAAATCTTCTGGTTTATTAATCACACTGGAAATAAAAGGTCAAGTTGAACACAGTGTACTGTGGGATATAGTATTCTCCAGAAAATGTGCATACTATTCACACTATACAAATAACATACTGCAAAAATAGTAAGATGAGTATGCTAGTATACTATTCCAAACATAGCCTGTTATCCTTCTGATGTGTAAAAAATGAAGTACAGAACTCAACATGTGATCTTAAATAAGGACAGCAGGAATCCTATCCATGCAGTATATTTCAGAACCAGTCCTTCTGAGGATTTTGATTGTGGATGTAATGTACTTAGCAGCATACTTCAATACTTTTTACTGAATGTAAACTGCAGTTGTAACCCATGTAAGGGTCAATAAGCTAGGCCAACCAGAGGGTGAACAATAAGGACAATTGCTTGTAGTTGCATAAGTTTCACCTAGGTGTTACGTGTATCTATGTGAAACAAATACAGTATTTTTGAAATATATCTATAGGGGCATATAGTACAGTACATGCTTGCAACATGTGAATATTTGTCCTTTTCTGTCTCTATACCTCAAATGAGGGGAATAAATGTTTCTTCCCAGTTTGTGTCTTGTTACTTCACTTCAAATACTTTACTACTACCATTTCCTAAACTATTTTGTGTGCTAAACTCTCTCTATATATATATTCCCTAAACTATTTTGTGAGCTAAACTATTTCCCTAATATTGACTTTATATAGCAATTTTGTTATTTCACGGTTCTGTGATGTTGGTTAATTGGTCACAATTTACAAGTAAACAAAATATACATAGTTTTTAAATGATTTACATTTCATTTTAAAATTATTTTATTATTCAGAGGTTAATGACTGACCAAAATAACATTATTTTGTCATACATTATGATTTGAACTGTTAGAAGTAGTTTTAACTCTTATATATTAATATATTACTGTTGTTTATCATAATTGGTTTTTTTAAATTTATACTACTTGTGGGCGTAAACAGTGGCAATCTAAAGTTCGGGTCTCCAGTTTAACGCTGATTACTAAACATGCCTCTCAAAAGCCACTTTTCCCTTTCATGAGTTGTATTCGCTTCCTTCCTGTACTAGTGTTTGGTGTGAAGGTTCTGTTCTTTTTGTTCCTGTGTATTTGCGTGTGTCCTGCCAACTTGCCGGTTCCATATCCACCCTAAGGAGCGTGGGTCTCATTCCAGCGTGGGTGATTCCACAGCCTATAAATGGCCATAATCCCAACCAGAGCAGAGCTGTGTTTTTGTTTACAGGGAACCGAGAGTGCGTCAGTGCCCAGCTATTGATGATGGGCGGAAGAAAGTAACCGGAAGAGACAGGCAATATGGGTGTGCTGCAGCCTTTAAATTGATAACAGTGTGTACTACACTCGTTTGAATTTGCCATGGGTATAGTTATTGCAAATGGCACATTTTTAAAAACCCATCTAAAGTGATCTAAGCAGTTGTGGTGCAAATATCATTGTGGAACCTCATTCAATATGAGATTCATAGTTTTTTAACTTACAGTTCACAAACGTTTGTCAAGCATGAACAATTGGCATTTACATTGACCACACTGGAAACTCTGTCTCTCACACTTCGCTGTCAAAAGATTAATGACACTACTTGACTTTAAGGTCTATGTAGTGAGCAGTGCTCAGGTATCATAGTACTTATTATCTATATATTTACATTTACATTTGTCATTTAGCAGACACTTTTATCCAAAACGACTTTCCAATTAGGACACGAAGCAATCAATCAATCAAAGAAGCAATGATATGCAAGTGCTAAGTCTCAGTTAGCTTAACGCAGTACACATAGCAAGTTTTTTTTAAATTATATAATAAAAAGAAAATAGATAGAATAGAAAAGCTAGGTTAGAGTCCCGTATTTTTGCTTTTGTTAACTGTATAATAAATAAAAGAAAACAAATAGAATGCAAAAAAGATTAGAGAAGTGTTATTTTTTTTTTTTTTCATATGATGCGATTTAAATTTTCCTTTCTCTTTGGAGTGTTCCAAGCTCTTGGTGCTAAGAAGATCTGTAAAGTGCAAAGACTAAAGTCTCAAATTCAAAGAGATATCCTTTATAAAAGTTAACCACGCCTACCTAAAACACCTCGTTCAAACACGCCCCCACATATCTACATCACTATGTGAGAAGATTTGCATAACGCTGCCCAAATAAACGCAAAGAAAGAAGGCATAACTTTTATCCTCGCTGTAGTATTGTTGTTTTTCCCCCGCCATGTCGTGAAAGCACTGTGGATTCGTTGTGAAAATCGAAACTAACTTTCGTTGTGGCCTTCCAAAAGAGGACGATATCTGCTTCGTCATGCCTGAGCTGATCCGTGCTGGTCGCTGAGAAAACACATCAACTTCGCGCTGTGGATCACCGGATCGTCTTTCACCGTGGACGAAGCGGAGTCCAGCCCAGGTTTGTCACATGTGGTTGCCGCAAGCCCGTTGGACGCTCCTTTGTCGAATCCACCGGCTGCGCTCACTCTAGCCCCCTGCCTCTGCTCACTCTAGGCCGCCGCCGCTCACTCTAGGAAGCCGTGTGTGACGCTGTGTTTCGTTGTGAAAGCTAAACTACTTTGTTTGGCCTTCCAAAAATGGACACGACTAGAAATCAGCGGTTAAGTTGTATTTACAACACCTGTTCCAGAACACTTCAACCCAAATATGCAAATGTGTGCAGCACATTTTATGGAGGACTGTTTCCTGATCCTGGTAGAGTTGACTACAATGCCGGCTGTTCTGACTTCACAGACTGTAAGTACGTTTTGGTTTTTATATTTTATATATTTAAGCGAGTTTTTTGGGCAGTGTAGAGTAGGTCTTGTTGTTTGTTCATTTCGCCGATCACAAATGCAGACATGGATTTATATTTACGCGGCGCGATGCAACACAACACATAAAAAGACATTATAAGTCATTATAATACGTAATTATGTCCCCACTAGATGCAACGAATGCCTTGTTTATAATGGGTTTTTTAATGTTTTTGTCTTGTCGCTCTGGCTGGACACGGCATCAACAGTATGTTTAGGGGCGTAACATTTCCGTCACATGCGTGAGGTATTCGGCCAATCACAACGCATTGGATAGCTGGCCACTCACAGCACACCTCGCTTTTTCAGACCGAGCTTTGTAAAAATCGACGCGTTTCATAGAGGAGAAACAGTAATGTACAGTATGTGGAAAATATGTTTTTTTGAACCTTAAAACGCATAAACACATTTTCATTACACCAAATACACAAAATAATGGTCTTTTTAGCAACATCATATGACCCCTTTAAAGAAAACAGCAGTTAGTAAATGAATAGAGTGCAAATCTAAAGGGGCATTTTTAAAAAATAGAATTAGAAGATGCTAGGATGTTAGAGGTCAATAAAGATGCCAGAGAGTGTTTAGCCGTTCTTGCCGATGGCTATATATGGATGATAATATATAGGATAGTACATTTTTGTAGTAACAGTACCCAGCATCGAAATGCCTAAACAACACTGTCTCTCTGCTCGACACCCTCCGAAAGCCGGACCCATGAATTTCCCTTGAAAATTTTAGTGTAAACACTTTATTTGTTTTACACAACATATTGATTTATTTTTGGTTACCTTAACCTTTCTTACATTCAACCAGTCCTTAAAAAGTTAGATATGCAAATGCAGATAACAGCTAATTTAAGCAGATTGTTTATTATTTGTAATACTATTATAATTTACTTAATATGATAAAAACAAAACAAAAAACAACCCGGACCTGAAGAGGACCATTTGAGAATTATAGTCAAAGGCCATCGACAAGATGACAAAAGGCATCATAAATTCTTCGGAAGCATCGATCATGTTGATAATTTGGAGGCCAAATGAATTTGTGTGTCAAATATGATAAAGTAGGCTTTATAGGGCTAGAAGACCCCAAAACCTCAACACAAGACTCCATGTTGGTGAGACACTGCGTACATTTTTATTTTACAAAATAACAAAACACACATTTTGTATCATGCTCTCCAAACAATGGAGAATTCAAAAGCACTAAAAGGGTTGCATAAACAGAGAGACCAGTGCGTAGTAGCGAATCCTCGGAGACGCCAACACACACAAGCTCGCACATCACCAACACTGAGTCACTCTTCATTAATATCAAGAGAAGTGAAGACACACATTAATAATGTACACGGAGCTCACTATCACTCCCTTTCTTGCAAACACACACATTCATTAACAGCTTGCTCCCAATCCTAGAATGCCAAGCAAGTGTCCAGATGGCTGGTAAAGCCACCTCTCTCCGAGGAGGCATCGTTAGCAGTCAACAGAACCGTGTCCAACAGGAGCTCTCGCCATACGGAGCGTGGCCACTCAGCCAAACTGAGGAGGGAGTCCGCCGTTGTTCCGAGAATGAACCCAGAACAGCACATCGAGTGGTCAATGAGCTCGCTTAAGCTTGTTAAAATGATCCAAGAACAGCAAGCTGTGGGTAGAGATTTGTCAACAACAGAAGTTCTTAAACATAAGTGGATTGACATGACTGATGCATTTGAAGAAAATACAATGTCAAATGGAATACATTTCGAATTGAGTAAGCAGCAAAACAGAAACTCCAAAATGTTGTTTAAGAAATGATATTGTTTACCCAGGAAAACAACCCTGAAAATAGAATAATCTTTTCCTCAGCCTTAAGCTACCTCCACTCCAAAACTATCCTTGGTCTCAGACCAAGTGTGTGAAAACAGGGCAAAGGGAAGTGAAAATCAGTCACAGGACCAAACAGTTTTCATTAACAATTGCTAGAAACATCTTATCCTAACCTAACATCTGTCAAAAACTTCATTGTTTTGGCATAAAGATGAGAAAAAAAGATATATCTGTTCACTCCCAAGGGCTAAGATGAACGTTTGGGCTGATTCCATTTCTGATCCAGTGAGGATGGTCTTTCCTTTCTGTATTCAGTATCCGTACTTATCGTTCAGATGTGTTCGACCATCACCGGTCTGACCTGTTCAAAACAGACACACAGGATAAACTGATCTATTTGTTTCACCTGTTAAACATTTCTGGTTTATGACAACATGAAATGGCAATTACAAAGCATTTATTTGACTTCCATAATGAGATGGATTTTCAAGTCAAAGAGAAAATGTAATGCAAACCAACATAGGATAATCATTTATTTTTATGCATCGGGGGGAAATTTAAATTTTTATGCATAGATATTTATATACAAATAGGCAATAATTTAATAATCTCTAAAATATGCTACCATTCAAAAGTTTGGGGTCATTTGGATCATGTATTTTAATACATGTTAAAAAGAAATGTATTCCTGTGATGGCAAAGCTTGAATTTACGCCAGTCTTCATTGTCACATGATCCTTAGAAATGCTGATTTGGTTCTCAAGAAACTATTTTATTCTACCAAACCGTGTTGCTTAATATTTGTTGGAATCTGGGTGGTGGGCAATACCTTTTAGATATTGATAATGTCTTCCACTGTCCCTTATGATAAATTAATACAACATCCTTTCTGAATTAAAGTATTCATTTCTTTTCATAAATAACAACTACATCTTACTGACCCCAAACCTTTTTAAAAAGTTGCCAGCCCTTTTAAAAAACAAAAAGGACGTGACGTGTGGCCAAGCATGGTGTCCCATACTCGGAAATTTGTGCTCTGTATTAAACCCATCCAAATGCACACACACAGCATGAACAACACACCACCCACACACCACGTACACACACCGACGTGGGCAGCCATTTTTGCTGCGGGTGCTCGGGGCAGTTGGGGGTTCGGTGACCCCCCCTGACCTTGCTCAAGCACCTCAGTCGGTGGTGTTGAAGTGGAAGAGAGCAACCTTTTGGGTTTACGAGTCCACTCTCAACCATTAGGCCACGACTTCCCCATAACAGAACAGTTTGAACAGTTGAGCAAAAATTCTTTAGGGCACATTAAAGAACACATTATGTATGTCTGCAAATAAAATATACTTCAGGCCAACATTAAGTCTTTATATTCTGATAAAGTCATAGATAGCCATATGGCTAATACAGTGTAGTAATGAGGGCCATTTGTTTTTGCTTTAGGTAACTTAGCGTAACATGATTACAACTTATAGCACCATATCAACAAAAATGGATTCTGGCAGAGACTGGATCTCTCTCTTTTATCTAAGAAACAGAGAACCTTATCTAGTAATAACCTCCTGACTTTAAAATAAATTCCTTGGCCTGGAATTCATGTGTTTTCCCATAATGCAACTTCTCTAATCCCCAGAAACTGTGACTGAACTGTGTTTGAAGTGTCCTAAGATCAAAAGCTAACACTCATTCAGCGAAAGCCTGTAAATTGAGATTAAAGGGTGCAGTGCCAAGAATGCTTGATTTCTGCATATTTCTAACTGCACAAAGAAATAAGTAGTTGTTTAGGGTTTTGTGTAACAGTACAGGCAGGACGTAATTATATCACAATCATCAGGGGTGAAGAGAGGCAGCTATTTACCCGATGGAGGAACCCAAACACAGTAGTCGGGGTCATCTTCTGGGTACTGCTTAGACATGGTCACAGGAGGCTAGAAATAAGAGTAGATATGTATAAATATCAGGGCACATGGAAAC
The DNA here is from genome assembly GCA_018155175.1 of Sinocyclocheilus anophthalmus. Lineage (NCBI taxonomy): Eukaryota > Metazoa > Chordata > Actinopteri > Cypriniformes > Cyprinidae > Sinocyclocheilus > Sinocyclocheilus anophthalmus. The sequence goes on along the minus strand of JADLZN010008587.1, from coordinate 71,731 downwards.
TAATTCTAGAACCTTACTGTAAGTTACAGACAAATTGTACATTGCAAAACGTATTTACACACTTAATGATCACACAAGTGTTCCAGCTAGCAGAGTGACCTTGTAAAAACAACACAATAATATTTCATAAAATAATTATTTTGTATCTTGTAACGAAAAGGTGTTCTAGCTAGCAGCACTAGCATGTAATCGATCAGATTTAATACAAACATGGTCTGGTTTGACAACCAGCAAAAGTCTAATCACTTTTTTTGTCTTCATTTCGAATAGTATATCAGTAGTTTTAGAAGTTAATACTTAACACGCTTCTTTTTGAGAAACGTTTCATTTGAAAAGCATTCTTGTGTTAACTTTCTTTAAAATAAAAGCCACTTTTTTATATTTTGGGGCCAGTGTAGGTCCAAACCTTGTTTAGCACTTTTGTCAATCTTTGCCTTATCTTATGCGGATAATAATTATTTAGTATTACAATACTTACCCTGCTTGGGCCAATAACTTTCTTCTTTGTATTTGTCTTTGGACTCTGGACATTTGAGACACTGCTGTAAAATTCTTCTGTTGGGATATGAATCATAATTAAAAACAAAGTGCATCAGACATTTGTCACAGCCATTCTCCACTTAAAGGTAAAGTTAGAAGCACAAACAATCAATGGACAAACGGAAGAAAAGTTTTAAAACAGTCACACTTCACCTTTCAAAGAAATGAGACATTTCAACAGCATACGTGAAACCATATACAGAATATCTGATTCTACCTTTTGGAGGAGAGGCACTTTTGTCTTGAAGATGGGGAGACTTGAATTTCAGTTTTTCACGAGATGCAACTATCTGGTCCTCGTGGTCTCCTTTGGCTAGACACACAGAAATATTTTAGACAATATCTAGCTATGATTACAGGCTAATATTATGGATGACATTTTGTCCAAAGTGGTAGTTAAAGGGGAGGTTGATTGCGATTTCACTTTTTTTAATGTTAGTTTTTAATGTTGCTGTTTGAGCATAAACAAAATCTGCAAAGTTACGAAGCTGAAAGTTCAATGCAAACGGAGATATCGTCTTTTAAAATTCTGGCGGTTTAATGCCTACAAAAACAGCTGGTAGAGACTACAACGAGGTACTTCCTGGGTTCATGACATCACGAACCCAGATAAACCCCGCCCTCGGGAAAAGGCAGCAAAGGGGGCGAGGCCATGCTGCACTGCTTTAGAGGAAGAGAAAACTAGAGGTGCACTTAAAAATCTGTTCATATATGAATCGCCATTCTGTCTTCTAACGATTCTAATGAATTCACAAGATTCAAAATCAATGTTCAAAGTTAGTGTTTCGACACGAACTAGAGGCGGTTTAGCCAATCACAACCCACTGGGCTAGCTAACCAATCAGAGCCCATCGCCTATTTCTGAGGGAGGGGCTTCTTAAAAACAGGAAAAGATCAGTCCGTTTCTCAGAGAAGGGGCAGAGCTTTGTGGAATAAAGGTAAATTATGTGAAACAATGCGTTTTTTAAAAAACGAAGCATCAACACATGTTAGACAGCACCCCATAAACACAATCAAGCCTAGAAAAAAAACCAGTGAACCACCCCTTTAAGTAAAATTAGACTCTGTGAAGCACAACTCTGCCTTCTTGTGGCCAGAACTAGAATTACACTACTCTAAGAATATTGTTTTAAATTCCTAACAAAGCTTTTCATCCCAGAGCACTGTTAGAGCTGTGGTGGGTAGTTATTTTTGTCAATGTCTAACCATCAGGGCGGTGTGTCTGAGTTTCAGCTCTGTCTGCACTGGAGTGCTCGGAGCTGCTCGTCTCTACAGACTGAACAACCTCCATATCCCCATCTGTGACGCATCTCTGTTTCCTTGTTTTTATCTCCCTCCTCCTCCTCTTCTTCTTCTTCTTTCTCTTCCTCACCACCAGGGGGCATTTCTTTCATGTTGAAGAGCTCAGGAGGCAGATTGGTTCGCTTTGGGGGTAACGTCTACTCATTTAGGCGAGAGAGAGAGAGAGAGAGTCATATGCAACTCTTACAGAGCCTAAGAATGGCCTATATATTATTCCTATATAAATGTAAAAAGACTCACTCCTATAGTTCCAGTCTTCAGTTTGAATTTACTCCCTCCTTTCATGGCTCCAAACAAAGGCAGAGATAACTTCTTAGGTTTCTCAGTGTCCTGACTACTAGATTTGTATTTAAAGCAAACAGACAAAAACATTATATACAAAATTAGGCCCTATGAAATCCATTTTTTTTTTTTTAGTCTATGGTACAGCCCTACTTTTGATAGCGGATCTGAAAGGAACACTGATGGTGCGTTCAAGTCATGTTGGATAGACCGTATTTACGAGTTGAATGCACATGAACGCCACCACAAAGTCGTTATTACGAGTAGGAAACTCAAAATTTTCTTTAAGCCCCGAGTTTCCGAGTTGGGGGCGTGTCAATGAGAAACATGGCGGAATCGATGGATGCAACGTCTGTAGTTGACGGTAAATTTTTGTTTAAATTGATAGTTTAGTTGTCCTATAAACTTAAATTGGTCATGTTCTTGTTACGCAGCTAGTTAATGAAATCCAAGTAAAAAAAATGCTATAATTTTTGCACCTATAGGTGAAAAATCTTTTGATTTGCCATGTTGCATGTTGCATTTAGCTAACAGCTTTTTTTTAATCTCTGTATTTTAACGTTTGTTGATGCTGAAAATCAGTTATACTTATACTGGGATCCTGGTCTAAAAAAAAAGTTCAAAACGCAAAACACACCTGATGCGAATTCTTTGCTCTTCATTTTCTATAAGCAGAGTTAACAGACCCTGCTGTATTTTCTTGTAATTTATTAAAAGAAGGTACACCGCCATCTTGTGCCGACTAAACGGACTTGAACGCACCTGATGTCGTAATCCGACTTGTCAACTCGTAAGTACGAACGTCCCAGGAGGACTTGAACGCAGCATGAGCTCACCTGCTGGCCTGTAATGAGGGCAGCTGGGTGGGTTTGGCCAGGTCTGCTAGCTTGCGCAGTCTCTGACCTTCCTTCTTCAACTCGGCTACTTGTAAATGTAGCTTCTTTCTCTCCACCCCATCCAGAGCGGCCTCGCTCCGTACGGCGCTCATGAAAGCATCCAGAGGGTCCTCGGTGGAAGAACTGGAGACTCCTGAAGGAGGACAACAAACAGGAGGTGTAACCTTACACATGATGAAATATGGAGGAAAACATGAAAAAGGACGGAGGTTTTCACCACCTTACCTCTCCCAGAAGAACTGAGCCTTTTCTCAGCGTCAGCCAGCTCCTTTTCCACCTCAGCCAGTTTGGCTAGCTAAGAAAGAATACATATTACATCAATACCAGGTACAGCACACACAGGGGCATGGATAATCACAAAGGAAATATGATGCAGGTTCCATACCAGTGATTCATATGTATCAGGACGCTCCTGAATCTTTCCAGCCTTCTTCATGCGTTCAGTGCGCTTCTTCTCCACAGCACCTGTCCGGTCAAGGAACGTGTCATCATCACTGTCATAAAAATCTTCATCTTCCCAGTTTTTCTTCTTGCGTTTGCGGGACACTGCAAAGAAACAAAAATAGAATGCTTGTAAGTGGACTATAAATGCCTGACAAAAGAAGAAGAAGAACGAAAACTAGAAGTTTTATTGACCTGTCAGCAAAAAAATATCATTAGAGACCAACAACTTAAAAACAGGGCAAAATTTTAAATATGAATATTAAAAATCTCAAATCCGACTGCAAAACTAAATTCTAAACCTAGTAACTTAAGCCGAGTGAAATACCGATCAATGTAAATACTGAATAAAGCATAAATAAATCTGATCGTCATATAAAGTGATCGAGTCTCTTCAGAAAAGTTGGTCTAAACAGTTTCATATGGATTAGTTTTACGATCTCTTTAAGAACTTTTTGAAATGTCAAAGTGGCAGTTGCATAGACTGTCAAAGGAGGGACAGAAATCGCTTAGATTTCGTTTTGTTAATAATATCTTCATTTGTGTTCCAAAGATGAACGAGAGTCTTACTGGTTTGGAACGACACGAGGGTGAGAAAATGATGACAGAATTTAAATTTTTGGGTAAACTAACCCTTCCCCTCTTTGTTTTTTTGGTTCATTCTTCCCCCGTTTTGCATTTTTGTCCCTGCATAAATAAAAAAAACTGCCAAAAAGAATAAACAGAATAGTAAGTACATCATTATATGTATTTGGTTATTATTTTTTATATTTTGAACTTTCCTGTCCAAGAACATTTTTGCACTAAAAGATGACAATGGGTGCTTAGTGCTCTCACCCGGCCATTATATTAATTCAAAGAACATGTTCTCTCTCATACATTTAGCTCTGAAATAATATTAGAAGTCTGTTTCTTGTGAATTTTCCCTCTTTAAAATGAAATACACTGGCAACAACTAGAAAACAATGTGATACTCAGCATTTCAAAGTAATGTCATCTCTAAATTCGACTCATTTGGGCAGCAGCCATACGTTGTTTTATTGTTTAAAATGCTTTGTGTCAAAAAAAAAAAATAGCCTCCATTTAGTGTGTAATATAACAACTGCAATCTTGTTGCTGCTTATTGCTGACCCTGTGAGTAAATGGAGTTGAGTCGACGACCCTGAAAAACCCATAACTGATCACTCCTACAAAATTCTAAAATCCAGTTTTACACAAATGTCAATCAAAATACATAAACGACAATTTTTTTTTTTTTTGAATATTTTATTTGGTAAACAAACAAACAGTTAACATGGCCATTTTTAAAAAGGTTTATCCATGAGTATGAGCCCAGTCATAAGTCCTTTGGTATGACTGTTTGACGTCTACCTACCTGCCTCCTGTCTCAGAAGACCACGGGCCTCCAGGACGCGGCAGGCCTCTAAGCAGCACTGGATGGCCGCTTCTTTCTTTTTTCCTGTGTGGGTCACTTCAGCCACCAGCTGCCTGCCCATAGCATCATCCACCGGCAACCTAAAAGACACAGAAATATTTTCAAATCTCAACTTCTACATAAATGTCACCAAAATCACCTGTATCCTTTTTCATAAGTAATATTCACAAATGCATAGCCATTTAAGATCAACCAGTCTGTGTATTTCCGTAGATAATTTAAGCCACCATCATTCCATTTGGTAGCTGGTGTAAATATATTAAAGCCAAAAAAAAAAAAGTGCAAATGTGTTTTGGCTGCAAACAGAGATTAAGTGCTTACTTAATTCTGCAGAGCCAGGAACCATGGCCTTTTTCTTCATACTCAAACTCTAGTTCTTCTCCTGAAATGAAAATAAACAATTAAAATCATATGATTTACATGTTGTATGGGGCTGTATCCTCATTTGAATCAAGCTATGGTTACACTTTACTTGAAGGGGTGTGCATAAGAGTGACGACACCTTCATAATCATGACATGACACATGTCATGAATATGAAGGTTTTTAATGCATGTTTATGACAACTGTCATTAAGTGTCACTCGCTCAGTTATGTAATTTTTAATGCAAAGAGGACATTGTTTGAGATGTCTTTGTTATTTCTTCTCCCCCCCCCCCTTGGCCCCCCCGCCTTCCTTCCCAGTTTACCCCCTGTCCCCTTTTTCGAAATTTGTTTGTGTTTGTGGTTTTTTTGTTTTTATATGTGTTTTGTTGAGCCGGTCTTTTCCAGGGGAGCGGGTACAAGACAACTTGTCGATTTTTATTTTGCGAAATAAGGTCACGATTGGCAGGCAAACAGGACATGTAAAAGGACCCCCCCTGTGGGGAAACGTTCTGTGGAATGATCTCCTTGTCAATGACAGTTTGGTCATGAAACCATGGCATATTGAATAACCGCAGGCACCTCACCACTCGGTTTCCCCTTACCTGATCCGTGTGCTCCTTACCTTGCCCTCCCCATGGCCACCCTTCGTATTTTGCCCATTTACCCCCCTTTTTTTGTTTTTCCCCGCCCCCCCTTTTCCGGCGATATCCTCCGCTCTTTTTTCACCCTTCCGGCTTTTTTTTCTATCGTGACTTAACACCATTTTTTCCTTTTCCTGTGCTATTTCCATTTGCTCTCTATAAGTGCGTCGGACACCCTATTTTCTTTTTCTTCCTTGACCTTGTATTGACATTTTCTCTCCCCCCCTGCTTTTCTTTTCATATTTCTTCTGTCTTAGATTCACTTATATCTTCCCATTTCCCTCTGCTTTACTTTAGCTTTCTATTTCCACTTTGCCCCTCCCCTCCCACTTCCTTTTGCAGGGTCCCACTTTTTATTATTGTTACCTCGCTGTCACTCTCCCCATTGATCCTCTTTTATGGAAATCTCCCCCTGCTGTTTTCGCAACTTTTAGTGACTTTTAGATTTTATTGTGTGATATACTCTCTGGTATTGACCCTAGTCAGCTGAAAAACACCATGGTCCTGTGATTTTCTCCCCCCCCCTCAGTTGTTCTTCCTCCGCTCCCTTCACCTACCCTCTCTCTTCCCCCTTCTTATCTCTCTTTTGTTTTTCTTCTCTTTCTCTCCCCCATTTCGTCATTTTTTTACGTTGTACCGTCCCCCCCACCTACCCATACTTTTTTTTACCATGTGGCCCCACTCCCCCCGCTGATTTTTTCGCCCCCCCTTTCCCCCTTTCGCTTCCCTCTTTCTTTATTCCTTATTAGCCCCCCCGCTTTTTGTCTCAGCTCTGGGGTTTTACATACTACGCCCTCTCACAAGAGACAGCACACGTCTCCCTTTGTAGCTACGCCTTCTCCTTTGAAGCACACGGGATGTCAGCTGTACTCGTTCTCCTTCTTCTCCTCAGGAGCACGCCTAACCAAGCATCCTCTTCTCCACGCTCTTATCTACCCCGCGCTTTCCGAGCACCGATTCGCTAGGAGCTCTGTCACAGTCAGGTCGACTTCCTCTTCTTCGTCTTAAACTCTGGATCCCTGAGAAACACCGAGGGAATCTAGTATAATCAAAGCTCGCCACTCTATAGATTAATAATAATGCGCTATAAATCGGTCACATCTTTGTTGGACCAATTCTCAAGATGATCTAGACTCTTTGCTTAATTAAACTCATATTGTGATTATTAATAGTTAGGAAGGTAGTGTTACGTTAGGATGGGGGTAGTTTATAAGGGGTCTAACAGATGTCAGCAGTATATAACAGGAATTAACCTGTTGTATATGTTTATAAAGTACTAATACACTTGCTAATCTGCTAGAAATAGTGCCAGTTAATAAGGAAGTACAGCAAATTAGTTAATAGTGAGAGTTGGTCCTTAAAATACGTCGTTATTGATATAATCTATTTACTGAGTCCCTAATATAACTCATTAAAATTGGCACATATGTATAATTTATAATTATATTTGGTAAGGGTCAGCCAATTATTAGATAAATAAACTCTCTAATTTCATCAACTGCGGGACTACACTGTAAAACTGATTTTTAACTGTTTTTCTTGTAGTTAAGTGTGAATTTACTAGCAACTTCTGAGTGAAATAATTTTTGGTCGCTTTGAATGGGCAACCACAGTTTCTGGTGAAATCAAATAGTTACATGCAAAAAAAAAATCGTAAAACTTTACGTAAAGATAAACTGAGTCATTGGTGGCAGGAATTTTACCATAAAAAATACGGTAGCGTTTTAGGTTTTACGGTTTTAATTTAAGTTTACAGTTAAATACCGTAATTTTATTTGATATAATGTTAATATACCAACCTAATGAAGTACTGAAATCTGTTTTGTACCTTTGTAATACACTGATAACCACCAAATGCAGGTGGTGATGAGAAAGTCACATGATGAACCAAAACCCATCACAAGCAGCTTTTAAATAATAACATATACAGAAGGTGCACAGTGTCATCACAAAACACTAAACACCAGGTAATGCGAATCGCACATGAAAATGAAACAAATTAGGTTGTAAACAAAAACCCCCCTAAGCATATACAAAACCGATAAGAATAAACTAAGAAACAGTTATTTCAACAAATAAACATCAAATTTGAAAAGTAACGCAGGGAATTCTGGGAATGTCAATTTACGTTATTCACTGTAAATTATACGGTATTTTTCACTTCCAAAAACGGTATACTACCGTAAAATTTATGTCCAATACATGTAATGTCCAATACAGTTTTTCACCGTATATATTAGTAGGGGAATTTACCGTTAACATTTAACAGGTTTTTACTGTAGCATATTTAAAGTCTTTTACCGCTAAATTCACTGTCATTTTTTTACAGTGACTACAGCTATTGGTACTATGTCCAGCAAAAAAAAGGTACAAGTTTTTTCCTACGGACAAGTACAATGGCAATCATGGTGCATGAATATGGTAATCATTCAGTATCATGGTATATACAAAACTAGACTAACAACACTTTTAAACAAATAAATTAAAAACACATCTATAATATGGATAACATAATATCTATAATATAATATTGAAATCATTTAGATTTCTTTTAACCAGTGTAAAAAGCTATTAAAATATTTGTCATTTTGTTTAGTTTTCTGACGTCAGTGGTGGCTATTGCCAAGTTACAAGTTATATTGTACTAACTGCATCAACTGTGGTATCTTGGCTGTGACATGTATCAATGACAATAAATGTGATATGACTAATACACGTAATATTGAACATTCATTATTTGTATTTTTTTTGGGGGGGGGGGGATTTTTTCAGAAAACCTATTTCAGTACTTCTATCAGTATATGCAATGGCCTGCGAACAATATCATACACCTAATTTGTGGCACATTTTGTTAGTTCGCTTGCCTTTGATATTAACGGCTTTAGTTACTTTTTCCCCACATCAAACTACACTCAATACACCATAATTGTAAAACAAAAAAAACAGGTTTTTAACATCTTTGCAATTGCATTGCATAAGTTATCTGGGACAGTTGAAATTTAGCTCAGGAGCATTCGTATTGCTTGTAGATGTTACTACAATTTGAGTGAAGTTAACCTGTGGCAAATTTCTTCACTTTTATTGGATTGTGTCGTCATGATTGGAATGGTTAACCAACGTCTTAATAATAAGCTCTAACGGTTTTGCCTAATACGCATATCTTAGTAGCAAAATATCTCCAAGCGACTTGAGGTCATAAAGAATCCTTTTTCCTGCCTGTACGATATCAGAAACCATGGTGTTCTGCATCCAGCCACAACATTCGTGCCAGACGCTCAGATATTTTAAACTTTGACATTCTGATTGCATGAAGCTTCACCAGAAGCATGTAGTCTCGCGTACCCTTAATGGAAGAAGTTGAAACCAACAGGACTCTTACTAGAGTGGCATCCTGCCAACTGTGCAATGACGAGAACGGTTGGTTAGAGTGTGACCAAAGAAACTGATGGTCACTCTAGTTGATGCTACATGCATCATATATGCAGAGTGGGAGCAATAACCTACAGAAGGACAACAATCATTTTATTGCAACACTACACCGATCTGGGTTATGTTTTACGGTGTGGCCAAACTCAATCTTCTCTACAGTGTAGACGCCATGAAAACACACTTGAACTTTTGAACAAGCACCTATGAACGAACCTCTAGACGTTTAGGGGAATTATAAAGTGTCTCTGGTCTGAGGAATCTCAATTTCCTAAGCATCATGTTGAACGGAAACCAGGACTGCTCATCACCTGTAAGAGTACTCACATCCAATGTAAAAGGGTGCTGGTAGCAGCTTGCTCGGGGTGGTGGTTTCAGCAGCTAGGGGATTTTTCCTTCCTTTTTTTTTTCCAGTAGCCCGGAAGCGTCACGAGACGAATGATAAGCTCATGCTACCAAAATTATATGGAGATCGCCTTATATTGATACCTTGTCCAGAGCTATTCCGACACCTCAGGGACTGGGCCGAAGGTTCACTTCAAACAGGACCTAGGCACACAGAATAGAGTGGCCTATAGATACAACTCTGTGCTGTCCTGAGGGTCCAGCACGAGCTGGCTTAACCCAAGTTCAAATATTTCGGGAGAAACTTGAATAATGTGGCATTTTCTCCAATCCAACCGACAGAGGCGTGAGATTTCCTGGTGAAGATCGGTCAAGGAGAGAAATGATGTTATTTGATCAAAGTGCTCATGAATTTCAACACAAATAAAGGACTTGAGGCTGTAAAGGTGCTTCAGCGCAATATTTAGTTAAGGGTATGAAAACGCTACGCAACTCGCTACTTATTTTCAGTTTTTTTTATTTCTGCATAAATGTAATGAGTTGGTGAAAATCTGTTTTTGCTTTGTCAGTACGGTGTATGGAGCGTAGATTTGTATGTCGGCGGAAAAAAGTCCCATTTTAAAGCAGTTTTAACCATAGGCTCCATGTAACTATTATACCTATATCAATTTTGTGATAAAAAGAATACTTTCGCAAGGCACTGTATGTGCCACTCTTAATAAATACATACCTGCAAAATAAAGAGTCTCGTGCTTCCTCCAAACTTCAGAACATGTCCCACTCGTAGCCTTATGTAAGTTTTAGGTGGTATTTTGTTCTTATTCACAAAAGTCCCATGAGTGCTGCCCAGATCATAGGCATAGAAGCCCTTCTCCTCTCCTACGACCCCGTCCTGCCCAGCTCTGCCCCGGTACTGCACCACGGCGTGATAGCGGGAGATGGACGGATGCTCCAGAGACACATCACACACCGGCAACCGACCCACCACAAAGTAACTTCTCTGGGTCAGCGGGACCGTATCTAGGATCGCCCCGTTTTTCAGCAGCTCAAACGAGTAGCTGATGTTAGGAACAGATCCCCACGGGGGCTCGGTGTACGGCAGCGGAGGAAAATGACCCGCCGGGGGTAACGTTAGTTTGGAAGGGATCTTAGGCCGGATGTCTTTTGGTTTGGGCTGGACCTTCTGTGCCTCTGGATGATCGCACGGGTCTGTTAGAGTGTCTGTGGGTTTTGCAGATAGTTGCCGGTGTTTAGTAACACGATCCGTGTCTTTATTCTCTGATATGCTGCTGCTTATTTCCTCCGTGAGTTTCTTGGTTGAGTGCAATCCTCCTGATTTCTTCACAGTGAGAGATGGAGCAACACAAATATCCGGTTTCTTAAAAGGAGCATCTGCGTTTTCATTAGTGCTGGGGATGTCCTGTTTAGTATCACCGGTTTGACCGTTCTCAGGGTCCGAGCTCGTCTCTGTTTCCATTTCAGTGTGATTATTTTCTAGATGTCCGCTGCATTCAGACTCCATCATGTGTTGTTCAACTACACGATATGGTGTACCATTTTAATGATTCCGATCTTGTAGTCTAGAATTTGTGATATAGGGGGGGGGGGCCGCCCCCCTCCCCCCCCCTTATTTTCTTTCTTTTTTTTTTTTCCTCTTTTTTTTTTTTTTTCTATCTGATGTAGCTTATCTACTTAAATGTATCCGAACATTTTTCAAATTAGGGATGTATAGTAATTATTTGCAGTGTATAGTTTTGACATTTTAAAGTTCGTATCTCTTATCTCCATTGTCTAGGAACTGTTTACATTTTCCACGGAAACATTTTAGTGTTGTACCTCACAGTCGGTCGTCGTTCATACGTCGTTTTGTCGAAATTATACATATTGCTTTGTTTATTTATTTTTTATTATTCGCCTTTATGATCATCTGTTCATAAAAGGTAAACTAAGCGATCTGTTATGATGATTATCATGGTGATTATGGTTTATACGTGCCACATTACACACTGGACATTACAAGGCATCTAATGTGTAACGTTAGTGTGAATGTAAACGTTCAGAATTAAGTCTTTAAATACACGAAAGCATGAACGTTTGTAAAAAGAAAATAAACGTTGTATGTGCATTTTGTTGTATATTTTAGTATATCAGTCATTTTCTACATGTCAAAGTCTTTCAAAATTAAAGGAAATTATAATTTGCATAAAGAAAATTAATCATATTTTAGTGCAATTAGGCTTATATATATTTTTTTTTGTACTTTTGAGTTTGTTTGTAATTGTTATTCTCATTGATTTCATTAGAATTGTCAGTCATTTTTGTAATATATTTATTTTGTTATGTAGACGTGTGTGGGGGATAGTTTGAAATATCACAGTGCACAAATATATAAAATCTAAGTTTAAAAAAATATATATTTTGATATTTGAGGTAACCATTCATAACCACTACATGTGCATCAGGTGATTATTAGTGATATGGTTTTTCAAAGAAATATCAACCTGAACAGTGTTTTCTGTGGTTCTCAGATTGCACTATTATCAAAGAAGCACTGAGTGACAGCACTGTGTGAAGAGGATGCGTTATTGGGGCGAGCTCCCGGTGGCTTCGGCTCCCTCAGGCCGCAGCTCTTTTGACCTCCTGCAGCGCGAGTTCCGCCAGGTGGAGATGCAAGACCCTCCCCTGCACCAACCTTCTGCACAGCGTCCACGTCCCACCACCATGCTGGATATCCCCTCTGAGCCCTGCAGCCTCACGATCCACACTGTGCAGCTGAGCCAGCATGCTCGTCGTCTCCGGGGTCTCATTGCTGCTGCCCAGCAAGGCCAGCAACCCCTGTCCACATTAGTAGATGCCCAGGGTGTCTTGAAACCCGAGGACGGGGATGCTCTACCTCCCCGGCCTGCCACACCAACTGTACCTGATGATCTGCTTCCACTGGATAGTAAAGCTCCTCGACAGCTATTCCAACTACGCCATAGTGACCCAGAGAGCGACTTCTACAAGTATGTCAGTAGATCATCATGTGTATCGGTCACTGTTTGTCCTATCTATTAATTTGTATTTAAAAAATCCTTGACAATTCCAATTATACATACAGTGACCTGAATACACCTCTTCTAGGAACAGAATGTTTTCAATTTCTGAATTAAAAATTGATTTTGATATTTTATGGGAGCATAAATAAAAAAAAAAAAAAGTAAGAGGTCTGATATCATATGAAGCAAAAATAGTCAGTTAAAAAAAAAAACATTCTTGAAAAAATAAAATTATTAAATAGTTTAAAGAGAGATTTTATTCGTAGGGGAGGAAAAAAAAGTGTCCAGGTCAGTAAGTAAATCTAATTAATTTGACCTCTCTGTGATGAACGCCCCAGCAAGGTTATTTCAGGTGTAGAAAATGTTATTGTGATGTATGTAAATACCCAAAAATTCTTTCTTTCTTTCTTCTTCTTTCTTCTTCTTACACCCTTATACATAGGGGTGTGCGATATTGACAAAAAAATAATATATCTCGATATTTCCTGGGATTTTATCGATAACGATAATTAGACGATTTTGCTGCGGTGTATTGTGCTGGTACCTAGGACTGCAGAAGACAGCGATCCTAATGGTTCATATGTTTCATATTCTGTGGGTGTAAGTTTCAGACGGATAGAATTTAATCTTTTCCAATAAGTTTAAATTGAGTTTTACATTTTATGGGCATTTTTACTTTTATAAAGCCTTTTTTTCTAAAAGTGCATCATCTTTTGAGACAAATTCTTAAATTTAATCAGTCAATTAGAATAAAAGACATTTGGGCTGTTACCAAGCAAATTAAAGCAACACAGAAGCTGCATCTGAAGTGGGATTTAGATGTATTTACACACATGTATTTTGTTTAAAGCAAGACATGAATGCATTTAACCTGCAATTACACATGCATAAATAATATTTTGATATATTAAACATAAAACATTGACTACTGATATTTGAAATGATTTAAAACAAACATGTTAAAAAAATCACAAAAAAAGTCATTGCGATTGAACCGAATCATTTAAACGGTTCATTCATTCAGGGACGAAACACCGTCATGTGCTCAGAGACACGAAACAGCACTGTGGCTGTATTCGGAATGATTTTTTTTGGCGAAATAGAGCAAAAACAAGCAATATGGTGTCTAAAATGTAAAATTTTTTAAAAAACAAAAAAAAAAAAAAAAGGCTCTTAATTAACTTAAGGTAGGAATTCAATGTCACATTGTATCATGGTAATTTTGGAGAAAAACCGGCCTCTTTAGTGTGAAATTGAATAACTATATGAAAGTGTATAAATATATACATTTTTGCCCATCATGTCTTGCATTTGTGCTACTTCTTAAATGCATTTATAGACTGAAATCATGCAGTGAAAGAAACGCAATCAAAATGCGCACTCGCCAACTAGTCTAGGACATTCACGTAATGTATGCCGTGCGCTCTGTAGGGGTGTTTGAAGGTTTTTGCAAAATAATAGATAATGTCAAATGCACATCAGTTAAACCCAACCAATTACAGATCTCGCAGATGGGATACATGCGCCACACCCCTACCGTAACGTAATGACCCTAGTCTGTCTGTCTGTCTGTCTGTAAGGCCTATATTAAGCTCAAGCCTTTGTCAAGCAAACATTTAAATTTGTCTTGATGAACCTGTTCTCTAGATACAGTATCATCAGATACAGCCTATAAATTTAAACCTGAACATTTGAAATGCATCCCCTTTTGATTTTATAAAGAAAACTCCACACTTTATTGTCCTGTGATTCCTATTTTCCTATTTCCTATTCCTATTCCTATTTTTTTTCTTTCTTCTTTTTGTCAATTTCTCCACATCTCCCTCTTTTTAGAGGTAAAGGTGAGCCAGTCACTGAGTTGAGCTGGCCATCCTGCCGTCAGCTTCTGTACCAGTCGGTCGCCACAGTGCTCGCTCACATTGGATTTGAGTCGGTGAATGAGAGCGTGCTGGAGACTTTGACCGACCTGGCCCATGAACATTACCTGCGGATCACCAAATTGCTGCGCGTAGCTGTTGACAGGGAGGCCTGCCAGGGCTCTACACCCTTCCCTGATGTGGTGGAACAGGTATTCCATGAGCTGGGCATTGGCAGCGTCCTAGCGCTCCAGCACTTCTGGCAGACCCGCATTAAAGATTACCACAGCTACATGCTGCAGGTGAGATACGTCCAATGCTATGTCAGCTTCAGTACCTACAGGACTGTATGTGTATGGAGCTTATAATATGACAAAACTAATTGAATTTGTATAGTGTAAATTTGAATTATTGACAAGTGTCATTTAACAAAACTGAATATTATGTGGTATTTAACTTAGTACTGAATTAGATTTTATTTGAAATTTAAAGGGGTCATATGATGCTGCTAAAAAAAACATTATTTTGTGTATTTGGTGTAATGAAATGTGTTTATGCGGTTTAAAGTAAAAAAAAAACACATTATTTTCCACATACTGTACATTATTGTTTCTCCTCTATGCACTGCCTTCTGAAACGCGTCGATTTTTACAAAGCTCATCGGCTGTGACCACTACAACCCAAGCGAGGTGTGCTCAGATTGGCCAGCTATCCAATGCATTGTGATTGGCCGAATACCTCAAGCGTGAGACGGAAATGTTACATCCACATAACCATACGTGTGATGCGGTACGGCGGAGCAACGACACAAAAACATGAAAAAACTCCCGCACCTTACAAACGACGGAATCTGTTGCCATCCAGGTGGGGGATATAATAATGATATAAGACTTATACTGTCGTTTACGCTTGAGTTGCATTGCGCCGCGTAAAACTAAAACCATGTCTGCATTTGTGATCAGAGACAAACAACAAACAACAAGCGCTACTCTACACTCAAAACTCGCGTTTGAATCATCAGTGGCAAATCCTTTAAATGAAAACGTACTTACGTGAGTCAGAACTGCCGGAATTGTAGTCTAACGTTACTCTCCCAGAATCATTAAATAGTCCTCCATATCCAAAAGTGCCGGCCAACATCAGCATACAAGTGATTGTATTCCCTCAGACGACAGCACACGATCAGCCTCTAGGGCATGCGACAGAAGGGATATCGTCCCTTTTGGAAGACCAAACATAAGTAGTTTCGCTTTACAACCGAAACACCACCAGCGGTCTAAAGACATGGTGGCCCGGCAACCAATTTCAAATACTACAGCGAGTTAACATCAAAAGTTACACATTCTTTCTTTTGCCGTGCCAACTATTGGGGCGGCGTTATTTGCACCACCCAATTCTTCAAAAATAGTGATGTAGATATGTGGGGCGTGTTAGAACGAGTTGTTTTAGGAGGGTGTGGTTGACTCTTAATTTTTATAAAGACTATCTCTTTGGATTTGGATTTAGTCTTTGCAACTTTACAGATCTCTTTATGCACCAAGAGCTTGTAACAAAAAGAAAGGAAAAAATTTAATTGCATCATATGACCCCCCTGTAACATAAACTGAAAATGAACAGAATTCCGAGATCGTAGATGGACATGCCTTAGATAAAGGTTCACCATGTGAGATGCTAACCTAAATATAAGGATATACAACCATACTGTTTAAGAATCACATTAGGATACCTATGGGCGATTCATGAGCAGGTAGATCGTGAACCGCACGCTCACACCAGATAAAGACTAATGGTCATAGGGATGGTAACAGATTAACCGCGAGCCGGTTGAAAACGATTCAATATGTGATCGATTCAAATATGTTGAGATGCTAAACAAATCGCGATTAATTTATGGGTAGGATTTTATATGAATGTATGTCTGAGGGGACCTTTAATGTCTTTAGAAAAGTTTAGATAGTATTTTTTCATCTTGCCTCTGTAGAATGCATATTAAAGTTCATAAGTGCAGCGCTGCTTTGTTTACAGCGGAAACCAAGGAAATGCTTTAAGCGCCACCTGCTGGCAGAGAGTGAATCTGCGTCTCATTCAGCTCGTCAGCTGTTTCTGTTTCATGCAGATATTTTTATATATAGTTTCACAAAACTGAAGTCAAAAATTCAGTTTTTGCTTCAAATTTCGAAATTATACAACCTAATTTAGATAAAAAAAACTGCTCATGTTGCATGTATGCAGCATCTTTGTTTGGATCAAGATTAAAATGCAGTGGTAGCCTCTAATTTTAAAAGGAAAGAGCACAGACAAAGCCTTATTTTGTTTATATGAAGAGATTTATTTTATTTGTGTAACTTATTTGATTTGGGGCTTGTTTTAAAATTTCAATTTAGTTTTGTTATTTACATTTACATAAAATTAAAATGTTGTTATTTAGCAGACGCTTTCATCCAAAGCAACTTTCAAATGAGGACAATGAAGCAATCAAAACCAACAAAAGAGCAGTAATATGCAAGTTCTATATTAGTATATTATTATAGTGTTATATTTCAATTTCACAAAGAAACGTACAGAATTTTGTCCAAGCAATAATAAAAGGACACATTTAATTTATAATTTGTCTTAAATCTCATTTTGTAAAAAAAAAAAAAACTGATGATCGTGAGATCACAATAGTTGAAATCGACTAGTGAGTTGAGTGATCGTTACATCCCTATGGCCAAAATGCTGTGTTTGCGACCCTTTTTGGAGAATACTTACATTCCCTGTGGGATTACCTCGGACCTACTTTCTGTACGATCTGAATTCTGAGTATGAATTTAGAATATTGAATGTGATGTTTCCGACATTTCCTCGTAGTCTTGCAAATTCTGTAAAGCTGTATTTTTAAAAACTGGATATCTGCAGTCTAACAATTCAGAACAAAAAAAATCTGCTGTTTGAAAATACATGTCTATAAAACTCTGCCATAAAAATATTCAGTTGTGTTAAATTTCAAATGTTTCATATTCAGAACATATGTTATTAAATGCCACATAATATTCAGTTTTGTTAAATGACACTTGTCAATAATTCAAATTTACACAATACAAATTCAATTTGTTTTGTCATATTATAAGCAGTGTTGGGGGTAATATATTACAAGTAACGCGAGTTACGTAATCATATTACTTTTTTCAAGTAACTAGTAAAGTTAAAGTAACGCATTACTTTTTAATTTACAGAATATCTGAGTTACTTTTTCAAATAAATAACACAAGTTACTTTTTTTTCCAATGTATTGACTGACGGCTCTCCTGTCCCCATGTTGAGAGAAATCAGAAGATGTACTGTATTCAAAATAAAATGAGATGCACTTAAACTCATATCACTCACAAAAAAAAAAACACAGATCAGTATTCATCAAAACTGAATAAAATTAATGCAAACGCAGAATATGACACGGAACTGCAATAATAAATGTTAAAACACAAAAATAGCCTTTATGTTTAATCCTTATAGTAACCATGTTCTTGGCTTCTGACCTGCGATGTTTTTTTTTTTTATTTTTTTTTTTTTTTTTTTTTTTTTTTTTCTTTTTTTTTTTTTATCAAGTTCAATCATACTAATAGCAAAATACTCAGACGAACAGGTGGTCTTTTTGAGGCTGAAATTTTCTTACCTTGAAGAAGTGTGTTGAAATGTCTTCTTCTGTGTTCTACTGTACAGATGTGAATTTACATTTCCTTTAGCCTGAGGCTTATTCATTTCACTTGTGGTGTGAAAAGGCTTTTATATTTGCAAAAAAAATAACTTTTTTTATTTTAAAAACAAAAAAGCAAGCCCTGTCCAGATTTAAAAAATAACACAAAAGTAACACAGCGCATTACATTCAATAAAAAGTAACTAAGTAATGTAATTACTTACTTTTTTATGGAGTAATGCAATATTGTAATGCATTACTTTTAAAAGTAACTTTCCCCAACACTGATTATAAGCTCCATATATGTGTAGCTTTTATTTTACATTGTGTTTGCTTTGGCATTGACTGACTAGTGTCGTCTTTGACTGTAGGTCAGTAAGGAGCTCTCAGAAGAGTATGAGAGACTCGTGAATCCAGAAAAAGCTCTGGAGGATTCCAAACCCTTGAAGGTTAAAGAGGAGCCAGTGAGTGACATTGCGTTCCCTATAAGTGAGGTGCCGGAAGCAGATCTCGCCTCAGGTGACCAGGCCCTTCCCATCCGTGTACTGGGCACATCCAATGAAAGACTGGCAGGAGGACTGGAGAAGGGACATTCCCCTCACACATCAGGTACCAGTTCTGTTCTGAAGGATCTTTATTGGTGCTCAATCAAGTTGAAATGCTAAAAAAAAATTAAATAATTTAAAACATCATATGCAGTTCATTCATTTCATTATTCATGTTATTCTTATAATTTTATTATTATTATACAGTAATATTAACTAGGGAATAGACAGCTTTTTTGAAGTCTTGTTCAGTCATGGTTTCTTTGACCCTCAGATGTCTGTTTTTGCTACTGTACCTATAAGACTTCCTTATGTAAATGTCCTCTGTTATGATTGGCTAACCTCTAAGTTTATGAGATGAGTAGCGAACATACTTGAGATAAAGTTCTAATTTCAGTATGACAAATCTCACCAATATCTAAAAAAAGGGGTCCATAAAGCTCCCAAGAAAAGACCCATTTATACAGAGTGAGAAAAATAGTAAGTGTCACAATATAAATAGCATTCACAACATACAAATTAAATAGTTGACTTTTATGTATGACATGTTTTTATTGTTTATATTTATATCGTATTAAAGCCAAATTGATTTTAATATGATCTGAACAGTATTATCTGTAATGTTAGATATATAAACCTGAATAGAAATTTTCCGTTGAATTTAAATTTTCACAGGACTTTCATTATTTGCAATATATAATTTTGATCACACTTTAGTTTAAGGACCAATTCTCACTATTAACTAACTATTTACTATGACTTTTGCCTCAGTAAACTCTTAAATAACAGTTATTAATGTGGTTGTTATGTTGAAGTGTTGGGTAGCATTAAGCGATGTAGAATATGGTTATGGTAAACGATGTAGAATAAGCACATTAATGTGCTTTATAAGTACTAATAAACAGCCAGTATGCTAGTAATATGCATGCTAATAAGCAACTAGTTAATACTGAGAATTGGTCCCCAAACTAAAGTTTTTTTTTTAACCAAATTTTCTGTGGACCCCCAAGCACTGCCTTATGGCCCCATGGAGGACCCCGTTTGAAAAACCCTTACTATAATATTTTCAACATAGTCAACATATAATCACAAAATTACAAGTTTCAGTACAACCTGGATGAGTGTTTGGACTTACATTGTGATTCTTGCTCTGCATTCACAAATTCTTAACTTTGAAATTAGAATTATTGAATGCAAAACATCCAGCTGTGTTTTGAGCCTCGTTTCTACCGCAGCCTTTTTTTTAAAGCGGCCATCTGTCTGTTCTGCCAGACACTCGGGAGTGAGCAGCACACCATAACGAATCAACAACAGACTTTAGAAAAATGTTGTCCTTTGATCTGTCCACAACACCTCCCAAATCAACATGTGAATTCTGCATAATAACAGGAACATTGCTCACTGCAGGCAAGTTGATGTCCGACCGTCATTGTCTTTGAAATGTATTATTGAAGGCAGTGAATTTGTTACACAAGCAGCTGTATTGGAGATGACTTGAGACAAAACTTCTCGGAGAAAGTTCACCGTGTAGGCTGTCTGCACAAATACTCTGCATTTTAATTATTATTGATAGGCATTTTCGGTAACAGTGTACAGCACATCTTACATACATAGAGTTATTTTAGGCATAAGGCCATCACCTCGAATTTGCAAAAATTTGCATATAAACATATTTGTTTTCCTTTTCAAATGTAGTTCCTGAATAATAAATAAATGTATTATGTTTTTGCAACTAACATGCAGCAGTCCACTGCATGCCTTCTCATTATTACCAATGTGTTTCACTCGTTAACGATATTCCTATTTATAGTACATTGAGCTTTAATTTATTGTGTTTGTCCTTGATTAGACTCATTTAACCATCTCTGGTTTGCATTTAAGATTGATCTCTGTTTTATCTTTATCTCTGGCAAAATGTCTGTTATACATTTCTGTGTGAGCAGCCACTGCTTCTTCAGATCCGTTTGGTTAAAGCTTTGGTTTGGTAAAGTAATTCCGTTAAATTGGAAGACTGCATACACTAATGCATAAATGCAACAAGCCGTGAAATAGATCTCAAATCGTTACACGTCAAGAATGTAAACACAGTTGGTTATGTCTTAAGTGAATGCAAACTATTTTGGTGAATATTATAATATACTGGATCTGTGCATTAGGTCTTAAAGTGAAGACAACTGCGAGAAAAAAAAAATCAGAAAATTACTCTGCTCTCATGACTGAATAAATGTAATGGATGATAACACCATCGCGTTCTAACTCAGTAATTTTAATTGACATTTGATTACGTTACATTTGAACTTTAAGGGCTTTTTCTTTGTACCTGTTCTGTTGTTTTTTATTTGTCATATGCAGAAAATGTCTTTTTGATGTCGTATAACGATAAATAAAGACATGCAAGAAAAAAATAGTCCATAAGTCAAGGGCTCGTAATAAATTTCCGTAAAAATTATAATCATGTGTGTGGCACACACATCTGCTTCTCAACGGGTGCTATTAAAGGGTTCCATAACTGGAGACGAGTGTAACTGGGAGTTGACAACACAAGGTCTTTACCTGGGTATGGGGCTGGTGTAACAGAATCATACACACACAACCACATGCACTAAAGGTCCAAAATAATGTTCATATACAAAATACTGACCTGACAATCGGTGGGGGGTGATCTCTATAATGG
Organism: Sinocyclocheilus anophthalmus; assembly: GCA_018155175.1. Classification (NCBI taxonomy): domain Eukaryota; kingdom Metazoa; phylum Chordata; class Actinopteri; order Cypriniformes; family Cyprinidae; genus Sinocyclocheilus; species Sinocyclocheilus anophthalmus. The sequence continues at coordinate 50,272 of JADLZN010008587.1, read as the reverse complement.
CCCGTCCCCAAACCACTATGTTTGCAAACAAGCCCCCTCCTTTTGACACGCATTCTTCTCTGATTGGCTGCTGACCCATGGCATTGTGAGTGGCCGAGCACCACAACACCGCGCAATGTAACGGCCCTTACCATAAGCGCACAGCTGCGCTTTTCAAAGTACTACCAAGACAGTTAATAATGTCTTTATTTTTAACCATCAGTTCAGGCGCCGCGAAGGCAAGCAGAGTCCTGAGCATGAGCACAGTGATGAGGCATTACCACAAGCCACGTTAAGACAGCTGACGTTCATGTTTCTACAGACCGTTCCTCGCCTGTGTCATGTGCCCCTGTTACCCTCACACACACACACAACACCTGACTTGGCGCAGCGCAAAACGCCGCAAATTGTATGTGAAAACAGTCAATAGCAACTTCTTAAACTAATAAACAAACAGACGTTCAGTAGGGCTGTTATCAGAAGCCCAGATTGTCATTTGAACAGAAGTCTAATTTACGACCCTTTATTTATGATATCTGTTTTAGAATAGCCTGAAATTGCACAGCCAGCCTTTAGTACTCTTCTAGTTCACAAAACTGTCATCCATAAATGCGTTGCACAAATTATTCGACATCGGGGTTGTTGCCTTGTTCTGTTGGTAATATAAGCTTAACCACTTGATCCTATTACATCTACTTTTCCGACGGCCAAATAAAGTGCTTTTGCTTTCGCATTGAACACACAGCATCTCCCTGCATCAACACTACTCCTACTGCTGTTCCTGAAACCATGCCTTCTTTCTTTGCGTGCACATTTGGGTGGCATAGCTAATATTTCCACATAGTGACGTAGACATGTGGGGGCGTGTTGGAACGAGCCGTTTTAGGTAGGTGTGGCTGACTCTGAACTTTTATAAAGAATATCTCTTTGATTTGAGACTTTAGTCTTTGCAACTTTACAGATCTTCTTTATGCACCAAGCACTTGTAACACTCCAAAGAGAAAGGAAAACTTGAAATCGCATCATATGACCCCTTTAAGCATAATCGTCTGTGATATTTGCTCCCTGGTTATTTATCCCAAAAGCGTTTTGTATTTATTTCACATTTGCATTATCTTGGATTGGTAACAAGCCCTCAACCATCTTTCATGCTTGTGGTTGCCGGATGTCAAAAGTTTAAATCCCTCAGTCAGCTTTTCTCTTAAATTGATGCATTTGCTGCCCTGCGTTTGAGTTCATCTTCCCAATCTGGCAGCCATGCATGTGTGCTCTCTGCTCTGATATAAAAGGGCTGATGATCTGAAAACAACAGCAAACATGTAGGTTTAACAGGCTCCACTGTGATATTTTGCTCAAACAAAAGCGTAATACAGCCAGTCTATTTGTAATAATCCATATTATTATTGTTTTTATTTTTTCTTCAATAGGAGCAGCAGGGAACAGCTCTCCTTTGTGGCATTTAGCCCAGGTGAAGATGGAACCTCAGGATAGTGAGGAGGGCCAGGTATCAGGTCATGGGGTTCTTGGAAGCGACGTCTTTGAAGAGGGCCCCATGTCCACCATAAGTGAGGCTGACATCCCTCCATCTCCTGGAGGTTCAGAAGGAAGTTACATGTCTCATTCACCAGATTCTCTCATGGGCACTTCCCCCTTCACTCAGCGGCCAAAGAAACGGATGAGAAAAGTATAGTGGTTTTGTCTTCTAAAAAAAGAGACTGAAAACACTTCCACAGTCATTGTGATGCATAGTATTACCTTCTGTTGGGACTAGATGTCTTACCTCTGAATGGAAGTTTTTAAGTGAAATTAAATGAAGCCGACAAATGAAGTGTGCGTTTGAATGCTCCACCAGCAAATGGCAGACGGTCACGGTTTTACCCAATTATTTAGCGGGACAATTACTTGTTGGTAAAATTAGCATCTGTTTATTATAACGAAAGAATGGAGGGAGCACAACATGGGGAGTAATTATAGCCTGATGTCTGCTTTAAAACACACAGGGACATCAATCAAGGAGTAATGGCAAATTAATTACAGCATGCATAAATCTGCATGTTAAATAAGCAGGCCATTTCATTACCTGTACACTCCCAGGCGTCACAGTGGAGGTATTGTCTCCTAGCCACCTGCGCCAAAACTGTTTTTCTGAGCACATACTGGTTGAGTGTAAATTTAATTTAGCTCCTCACACTCAGCCGGTAGCAATCCATTCTGAGACTCAGTCAAGAGGAACCAAGACTAGATAGCTTTCACACAACATCCTTAAAGGAATTGGTGTAGCCTTCCAGTGGCCAATTCAATGGCATTTTTATTTCAGTTAGAAAAAAAACAAAAGACTGTAAACCTTGACTTCATACCACAAGCTACCACATCTGTTAATGTCTCTCTCATGAAAAATCTAAAGAAATACAATTCTTAACTTGCTAAATCAAAGAGATATATTTGAAGCTGCATTGTGACATCATTTTCATGACAAAATATCACATTTTACCCTTACTTTTGCTGTAAAGTGCCTGGATATTTAATATTTAAGTTTATTTGTAATTCTTACTATTCTTGGTTTCTCATTAGATTTTCATTATTGTAACTGCATTTTAGCAATAACAGTTATTTACAGTACTTGCAATATCATGATAATATTTTCACACGATGTTCATATGACTCACCCCTATTTTGGAATTTAAAATGATCTCGCAGACACACATTTTAAGTGGTGTTTTTGGAACTAGTTATCTACAGCACACTAAAAGCATACATGCATTCTGGTAATGAAAAATATTTCATTCTTAATAAATCTTAATTTTTGGTGAAGTGACATGAGCGGACATGTTTTTGTCAGGTTTTGTAAGAATCATCCTAAAATGTGTTGGCCTTCAAAACTAAAAAATAAGAAGATATCTTAAACTTTGAAATCGATTCTTTCCGCAGCTATGGTTTTGTAATGAACACAATGCCATTTGTGAATTTTATAATGATTCTTTATGCACTTTTTTTCTTCTTCTGGTCTACTTGGTAAACTCCAGACAAACTAAAAAAAGTGTTTGTGCTCATTACGTTAGTCTCCAAAGACCTTTTGTTTATTCCAACCTCATCTTCAGTTTAATTGGATGTTGTTGCTGGGTTTTGATCACAGATACAGCAGGGGGCAGTACTGCTTCACACGCCACATTTTCTTCCACATCCACGCTGCAGATTCAGCCTCGTTCCAGGTGTTCGATATTCCACTGGGCTGCGTCTGCTTTTATTGAGCATCCTGCTTTGTGAACAAGCTGTATTTGAGCAGAGAGAGTATCCATTTTACCCATCTCTAGTGGCAGTTGTGATTTCCTTTAAGTCCTTTCACTAAACGGAAACATGTTCAGAACTCTAGCAGATAATGATACCTATGAGACTTGAAGATGCTTACCAATATATATGCTTCTGAGCGAAGTGTACAGTCAATCTGGCTTTTACTGGCTTAAAAGATAGTTTCAATGATGTGGGAGATGTTACCTGTCCTGCAGCCAGCACATTTAAACAAACCGGTCAAAAATACTCTTTGTAGTTCAGATTCATTCACACCATTCAAAATGTTGAGAGTTGCAAATGATTCAGGTTTCAATTGTTTCAACTTCCCTAGCGTTTTCACAACCAGTTACTTTGTCTATTGTGTTACTATATATTTCTTGTTTGTTTGTTTGAGCTGAATCAAAGACTTTAGATATACCAATTTTACTATGATTATGTTTGCTTAGATTACCAATATTACTATGAATGGGAGAAAGTGTAATTTGAATTAAGGTGACATAAGTCCCGCCTTCTAAACTAAACAGCCAATCATCAATAGAGCGCAGCAATCAGATTCCAGAATAAATTAATTTTCTCCACATGGAAATGAATTTATAAAACTTTATATAGAGACCTACTGTGAGTTCTGAGGTTGAACCAGTTTTTAAAATAGTTGTGTTTAACGTTTTATTTTTATTTTTGCAAATACAAGTTGGTAATGTGATTCATCACCTGGTAGTTGGTTGGCTTGGTTCATGGTGTATAACCCTTTAACAAAGATGTTTTCATAATCCATATGATTTTGATCCATAAAAATATTCCAGAACCAACACTGCTCAAAAAGTGGGCGGGCATTAATGCACTCCAAAATTCATATGATGCTGTTAGAAGCTCTGATTGCCATAGAAACAGTCAGTGTCAGATGCATGCTTAGGACTGCACATGCGCACTGGACCAACCTGAAATATTGTGTAAACAACAACATTTATGGGACAGTTCATGTAAGATTTTGTTGCTGATTTGAAAAATGTTATTAAATGTGTAAGCTCATAATCGTAGTAACCAAGCGGTGTGTGACGCTTTTAATAACAACTGGCATGCAAACACCTTAATCGTGTTGTTACTGCTCTGAACAAAGTGTGCATGTGCTCAGACATGGACAAATGACGCGTGTTGTTCTTTATTAATGAATTCTGTGACATTCATAAGTTGTCCCTTCTCTCTGAATGACCAAACTTTGTCAACACAACTTGCTGCACAGTCTTTGCTTCTTATCTTCATTAAAGTCTCTTTAAGGCAAGCCATTTCACCCAGTGGTAGGGTTGCCACCTTCAGCGAGGCAAAATAAGGGACACCTATTCATATACATTATATGAATTAAATATTACATTACATAAAATAAAATAATACACAAGGACACAAACAATCAGTGAGGAGCTCACAGCTCAACAATAAACCATGAGAAAACATGCTCAAGTAGGTAAACTTGCAACAGAACACATTTATATTGTTTTTAATTTGATTATTTTATTTATAATTATTATTATTATTAGTCTTTTTTGACAGTTCTGCAGCTGTTACCAGGATGGGATGAATTTTTATATACAGTATTATATATATATTTTTCATTTGCTGAATTAGGACTACATTATGTAATTATTTGTCCCATTTTTATCTAAATAATCTAGCATTTTTAAAAACTTTTTAAAATGCCAAATTGTATATGACATATATGATTATTTATTATGTATATATTTATGATTAATATAAATGATAAATTAATAAATGGGGTCTAACATTAATTATAATCTATTAATTAATATGTCTAATAATGTCTAAGAATATAATAATTATGTCTACCAAGCTCTGATCATGTATGTAATATTATATTAACAGACTATCTACATTTTAATAAAACATAGGACAATACACTTTATGAAGCTTTTTTTTTTTATGATGTGTTTGTCTGTCACTTAAGGTATTGGTTGCACCAAAAATGAAAAACTTCTTGTTTCTTATAATTTCCCTCTCATAAGTCTTCTTCTGTGGAACACAAAGAAGATATTTTGAAGAATGCTGGTATACTAAACAGCTGCTGGTCCCTAGTAACTTCCATAGTAGGGAACAAATATACTATCGTAGTCATTGGGGACCAGAAACTGTTTGGCTAGCTACCCCACTTCCAAGTATTATCTTCTTTTATGTCTACTAATCTAGAAGTAGTACAGCTTCTTTACTTATTACATGTGTTTGGAAACTTTTTTGTGGGTGTTGTAAACGATGACAGAAGATATTTTGGGTGAATTATCCCTTTAAAGTCGGCATGAAAAGGAAGTTGCGATTGTCTTTTCTTATCTATGTTTTTTTTTTTTTTTTTTTCTAATATTACTCCGGTTTTTGTGAAATGCGGGCGGGACTTGATTTCGTCCTTTGGGAATTGATTGGATCGTTGGAAGTTTGGGCATTGCCAACAAAATGGAGGCAGATCTGAATGCTAGTTTGCAGTTAGTGGTGAGGTATTTCTCTCCACTGGCTTAACATCTTTTCAGCGTTATCAATATAAGCATGAATAAATGTTTTATTTATTAAGGATGACGAGACGATCAATGGCACAAAACATGCCTAAAGGGCTATCGCCGCCTGCGCAAGTGGGGAAGTCGGGGATATATTAGTGTTCGTTAGAGTTATGCGGTTACTAGTTAACCCATTTATTCGGTGTTTTGTATTAGGTTTTGCGGTATCATAACTGTGACAGGGATTGTATGGTGGGGTTGTTGATATGTGAATGTCCTCCCACCGTCAATACCACGACTGAGGTGCCATAGAGCAAGGCACCAAACCCAACTGCTCCCGGGCACCGCAGCAAAAAAAGGCTGACCACTGCAGCCATTTTTGTGTTCACGGTGTGTGTGTGTGTGTTCACTTTGGATGGGTTAAAAGCAGAGCACTAATTCCGAGTATGGGTAACCATACTTGGGACAGTCGCGAAGACTTTTACTTTTCACTTTCAAGAGAGAGAGGGAGAGAGGGAGAGACTGCCTGAATGACTGAGCACATCCTCCATCAGGTTAAGTCATATTCATGAAAAAAATTTGTTTGCGATGTCCTAAGAGTAATGTTGTCGTAATATCCGTTAAAATGTTAAAATGTTTAGGGGTAACGTACTCCTCATGACTGGTGTCAGTGCTATAAAGTGAAGCATTAACTTCAGCTTTTCCCCCTGTCGTTTAACCCAGCGTTTACCCCTCACGTCACTAGCTCCGCCCTTGCGCCATAGCTCGTGACCGGAAGAGAAGATGAGTCGTTTTGAGGGGGAGGAGAGGTTAACATTTTTGATTTAAGATTACGAGGGCACATGAATTTATAAAAAAAATAATGAAGTGCACGGATAAATTATTATTTATAATAAACACTACAGTACTCCATTAAAAAAATAAGAATTACATTTTGATTTCATGGTGACTTTAAGTCCACCTTGAGCAACTGAAATGCTTCTCTGCAAACTGCGCGTTCATCATTAGTTACTGGACAGACCCGATAATAATTCAGCCCTACATCTGGAGAGACTCTTGTGTTCAAAGCATGGTTCAAAGGGCAGATCGGGCGGATGTGAGCCATGCAGGTTTACTGCACGCTGCGTTCCGTGTGAAAGAGCCTTAACGGCGCCCATTGTGGAGACTCCGTCGCTATGGAAACAAAGACCCAAAATGCAAATGAGCTTCTCTAAAAATTACTTTTTCTTATTATTGGGGGAAAAAAAATTTTTATTTCATTATAATTGCTATTAGTATTATCCAACCTGCAAAATCCTTGGCCTTTGTAAAATACGGGACAAATCGCATCCTGTATCGATTTGATATGGGACGCATAATTTTACCTTTAAATACGGGACGATTCCGTATTTTAAGGGACAGGTGGCAACCCTACCCAGTGGTCATCTTTGAAATGCCTATCTTTGAATGGGAAACATCAAATTCTTCAAATCTGTTCACCAAGCTTACAATTAAATGTCATATTTGAAATCACATAAATAATTTAGCTTATTTTTCAGGCTAGACCAGCCAATGTGCATGTGCAGTCCTAAGCACGCATCTCGGGACTCTTACTGTTACTCTTCTATGGCAACCAGAATTTCTAACGGCAACTGCAGTGACGCAATGACTTTATTTAGAATAAGAGACTGTTCCACCATATGGCACGTTGGACTTTCTCTCCTTCATAAGTAATATAAGTGCAACGTCTTTGAATATATTTTTTGTCTTCATTCAGAGATGTTGCAAAGAACGTGAAGGCAGCATAGATAACCCCAGTTGCGGCTGCAAAATTCTCTATTAGGAAGTGTTCCCTCCTTAAGACCACTAACATTATCAAGTAGCAAATCATGGTAGCAAACACTCAACTCTCATCTCTTATCTTTGCCAAAACACTCTCAATTCATAACTATTTTACATTTAGCCAAACTGGAGGGCAGTTCACATCAATTTGTGCAATCTAATTTTTTTGTACAATCTGCTTACACCCACTGATGACTAGATTTAAGGGTGGGGTTTGGAGACCTTCATGCTTCTGCAATGTGCAAATCACATTGTACAAATTAATACCAAATTGCAACCATGTATAATACTTTGATTTAAAAGAATAACAAAGCCTATACTCTTAACTACAATGATAATGACACAGAAGAACAATATCATTAGAATCAATTTCAGAATAGCAGGTGAACAATAAAAAGTACGGAGCCCCGCACATGGCATGCAGGAAAAAAATAGTAGGCTAAATCGTGTGCACGATTTACTATTTCGTTCCCTCGATTTATAAATTGTGCGCACGATTTACTAATTCGTTCCCTCGATTTGCTAAATCATGCACACGATTTATAAATCGAGAGAACGAATTAGTAAATTGTGCACACGAGTTAGCAAATCGAGGTAACGAATTAGCAAATCGAGGGAATGAAATAGTAATCGTGTGCACGTTTTAGTACATCGAGGAAACTAATTAGTAAATCATGCGCATGATTTATTTATTTTTTCTTGCATGTCATGTGCGAGGCTCTGTATACAGAACGCTGGTGTGCATAATCAAATTATCGTAATATGAATGAATGAGGCATTTATATAGCTTCGTTCTTGGAGTAAACAGGCTTTAGCTCCTAGATATGTCCCAACTTCCTGTTTCAACTGGAAATACAGCAACACAAGATTGACATTAAATTGTGTGCATCATTTCAAAATGGAAGTTGGAGTTTGCTCGATTTTTTTCATTAGACTCGAAATTCTTGGGCGATTGATTTTTCGGTACTGTATGTTAGTCTCAGCATCAAAACCACATTAGGCTGTGCACACTTCAAACTACTGTAAATGTTTCACTCTTGCTTTTTTATTGCACAAAGGTTTTTAACTCACTTTGTGTTATGTTTTCATTGCCTTCTTTTGTAGTGCTGCTTTGTAATTGAAGGGCAGTATCACAAACCTTAACCTTTAAAAGAATATATGAGAAACATTCGTTTGTGCTGACAAAAGGTCATACCGCATTGAGTATTTCTGCCTTCTCATTGAACTGTGATGTGCACCGTATCTTTGAGTTTCTCCCCAGCTGGTATTTCTAGACACACGATCAAATTCGCAGGAAGTAAGTTGCTGATGCATAAGAACTTTTAGTAGAGTTCTCATTTAAAATGGTTGGTTTTATGTGGCCATTATGACCAGGGTCCGAAGGCTATTACAGCTTTCTTTCTCAGTGAAGTTGCAGAGTTGATTCGATTTGCTTAGCGACTATAGTTTTTTCATCATTTTCCCAATGAACCGATACTACATTACATTAAAGGCTTCCATATTTGCTCAAAACTCTTCTAGTACAATGTCTTATCACCCCACACCCTCACCCCTTAGGAACCACTTTAAATTGCCAAACACTGAATAATAACCATATGATTTGCCCTGTCACATGAAAAGGTTCCCTCCAGCTCAATAGAATACATTACTGTGTCTCCCACTGTGAGGAAACGTGCACAGAGGTTTTTAAATTTAAACTTATTGTAGGTCCTCTATGCCCCACCTCTCTCAAATGCTTCGTTTTCTACAAAGTCCCTCCTTCTGACAAGCGCAGTCTGCTCTGATTGGCCAGCTGACCCAGTGCATTGTGATTGGCCGAACACCGCAAGCACTCGTCGGAAATGTAACGCCCCTTACCATAATCGCGAGCTTCATGTTTCAAAATAAATGTAAAGACAGAGCCCGAAAGGGGAACAGAGTCGCGTCACAGACACAGTGATGAAGCTGGTATGTGTTTGCAGTACACAAGCCATAGTTAAGACTCTCTCTCTCTCTCTCACACACACACTCTTTCTCTCTCACACACACACACACACGCGATGCGCAAAACTCCGCATTTGAACAGTCAATAGCAAATACTTAAACTAATAACAAAACAGTAGCTGATTCAGTAGTGCCAGATTGTCATAGCAAAGTCAGAATTACCTCCTCTCTTAGGTTCACGAAACGGTCGCCCATAAAATGTATTGCTGTTCTGTTGTAAGTAATCTTAAAGATTTCCTAAATGCATCTACTTCTGGAAGACCAAATAAAGTGCTTTTGCACTGAAACACAAAGTGTCTCCCTGACATGCTGCTTCAACACAAACTGCGGTTACTGAAACCACACCTTCTTTCTTTGCGTGCACATTTGGGCGGCATTATGTTAATATTTCCACATAGTGAGGTAGATATGTGGGGGCGTGTTAGAACGAGCCGTTTTAGGGGGGCGTGGCAGAGTCTTAACTTTTATAAAGAATATCTCTTTGGTTTTGAGACTTTAGTCTTTGCAACTTCAGGGATCTTATCTATGCACAATCAGCTTGTAACACTCCAAAGAGAAAGGAAAACTTGAAATTGCATCACATGACCCCTTTAAAACTATGAGTCACTCCTGAAGAGCCTCTCTACAGATCTTCAAAAATCCATGTCAGTCTCCACCTCTACAAAATTATAATGGCTTTCGTGTGAAACTAAATTTGCAATATGGATAATTCATCGCTTTCAGTGGCCCCTTGACACAAAGTGCAGAAATTTTGATCTTACCACAGTCATTGGGGTAAATTGAGTAACTTAAGGTATCTATTATGTGATTAGTAGAGCGGGAAAGCACTAGTGTATGTTGCACTGAAATTTCTCTGGCTGTTCATATTTTGCGGTGAGATTGAATAATTGAAGTGCATGCTTTGCAATTTTACCTTGCAAATAACACTTAGGTTTTAAAACGGAAATATTCAGTGTCAGTGGTATGGGTTCAAATAAAAGGCCAGGCTTAATACGTGATCATTTTCTTCAGCTTGTTTGTGAGCCCAGACCAAATAAAAAAAAAATAAAATAACAAAAATAAATAGAAAAATAACCAAAAAAAGGTTTATATTTATATATATATATAGTATATATATATATATACAGTGTGTATGGAAAGTATTCAGACCCCCTTAATTTTCACTCTTTGTTATATTGCAGCCATTTGCTAAAATTATTTAAGTTAATTTTTTTTCCTCAATAATGTACACACAGCACCCCATATTGACAGAAAACAACAGAATTGTTGACATTTTTGCAGATTTATTAAAAAGAACAACTGAAATATCACATGGCCCTAAGTATTCACACCCTTTGCTCAGTATTTAGTAGAATCACCCTTTTGATATAATACAGCCATGAGTCTTTTTGGGAAAAACCTGGATTTTCACACCTGGATTTGGGGATCCTATGCCATTCCTCCTTGCAGATCCTCTCAGTTCTGTCAGGTTGGATGGTAAACGTTGGTGGACAGCCTTTTTAGGTCTCTCCAGAGATGCTCAATTGGGTTTAAGACAGGGGTCTGGTGGGCCATTCAAGAACAGTCACAGAGTTGTTGTGAAGCACTCCTTCGTTATTTTAGCTGTGTGATAAGGGTCATTGTCTTGTTGGAAGGTAAAAATTCGGCCCAGTCTGAGGTCCTGAGCACTCTGGAGAAGGTTCGTCCAGGATATCCCTGTACTTGGCCGCATTCATCTTTCCATCGATTGCAACCAGTCGTCCTGTCCATGCAGCTGAAAAACACCCCCACAGCAGCTGCTGCCACCCCATGCTTCATGGTTGGGACTGTATTGCAGGTGATGAGCAGTAGTGCCCTGGTTTTCTCCACACATACGCGTAGGAATTAAGGCCAAAGTTTATCTGGTCTCATCAGGACCAGAGAATCTTAAACCACCATCTTGGAGTCCATTAAGGGTGTTTTTTCATTTGTCTTGCACTGAGGAGAGGCTTCCGTAGGGCCACACTGCCATAAAGCCCCGACTGGTGGAGGGATGCAGTGATGGTGACTTTACAACTTTCTCCCATCTCCCGACTGCATCTTTGGAGCTCAGCCACAGTGATCTTTGGTTCTTCTTTACCTCTCTCACCAAGAATCTTCTCCCCCAATAGCTCAGTTTGGACGGCCAGCTCTAGGAAGGGTTCAGGTCATCCCAAACGTCTTCCATTTAAAGATTATGGAGGCCACTGTGCTCTTAGGAACCTCAAGTGCAGCAGAATTTTTTGTAACCTTGGCAGATCTGTGCCTTGCCACAATTCTGTCTATGAGCTCTTCAGGCAGTTCCTTTGACCTCATGATTCTCATTTACTCGGACATGCACTGTGAGCTGTAAGGTCTTATATAGACAGGTGTGTGGCTTCCTAATCAAGTCCAATCAGTATAATCAACACAGCTGGACTCAAATGAAGGTGTAAAACTATCTCAAGGATGATCAGAAGAAATGAACAGCACCTGAGTTTAAATATATGAGTGTCACAGCAAAGGTCTGAATACTTAGGACCATGTGAATTTCAGTTTTGTTTTTTAATTAATCTGCAAAAATGTCAACAATTCTTGTGTTTTTCTGTCAATATGGGGTGCCGTGTACATTAATGAGGAAAAAAAATAAAATTAAATGATTTTAGCAAATGGCTGAAATATAACAAAGAGTGAAAAAATTAAGGGGTCTGAATACTTTCCGTCCCCACTGTATATATATATATATATAAAAAAAAAAAAATATATATATATATATTATATATATATATTATATATATGCATATAGTAGATAGATTCAATCTAACAGTTTTCTCGGCAGGATGTCAGAATGATTTAACAATATTTTTTATGATATTGGTACAAAGTGTGAGCATTTGTCATCACTGAACTGCAAGAGACTTTGTGTACAATAGGCCCGTCAGAAAGGACAAATAGGCAAGCATTAGAGCAGAGGGTTGGGAGGTAAACGGAAGATATCTGTTGTGTCTTTGGATCAAATGATCCCAGAACATCTCTTTTTCCTCTTTTCTCTCCTTCCTCCAAGATCAACAGGCAAAGAAGAATGTATTTATCTTTGACCACCTATGCCGTTGCCATTATTGTGTACCAGCGAGTACTGTGCCACTTTTTGAGCACAGGTTTACTGGTAATGGAAACTGATTGGTAAAATGTGGGAATACTGGGCAAGACGTTTGGTACAAAGCTTCATGAAACAGATGTAAATACAACTGTTATAGTTAACTGGTAAATAAAATAAGGAATGCCTGCACGATGCCATTAACCTTAGTTTCTTTTGAAAAGTGCTGTGGACAACACATGGTGGTTAAAATTGGTTACAGATGACAGATTTCAGTATTCAATAAGAATGGCAAAAACCATTTTTTCCCTTTGGTTTTCAACTCAATTGCCTGGTTTCCATTGGGTGTTTTAATAACACACACTGTATAATTATTTAACAGCTAAAAAGATACAAAAAATTTGTTATCCACTTAAGAAAGTCCTAGTGGAAAAAGCCTCATATTTGATGGCTTGCTTACCATGAATGACAAATGAAGAGTCATGTGGATTCTGACAGGTCTAGGGGCCGGGCTGTTTCTCGGCAGAGCAGCAGCATTTTTCAGTCCACCTTGTCTCATCAGTCGTAACCATGGTTACCGCTTTTACTGCTGCACTGAAAGGTAGTGAAGTCTCTAAACCATAGAGTATGTTTTGAACTAAGATAATGATGGATACAATCCAAATGAATCCGTTGGAATTTTTAAATACCTGCCAAGATAAGGATTTATGATTCATGGAGAGGTCACAATATGTTAAAGGACTGGAGCACTTCACCAATTATGAAGATATTTGCATGAAATATGTCTGGGTCTCCTGCTTCTCCTGAGAAATAAAATATCCTAATAGTCTTATACAATGTCACAAACTGCATACATATTTGGCAAGATTCCAAAGACTGCAATTCATCTTGTTAAGACTTTATTTTAAGGATCAATTCTCACTATTAACTAGCATGCATATGACTAGCATATTGGCTGTTTATTAGCACTTATAAAGCACACATTAATGCCTTATTCTGCATGACTATTTACCGCAGTTACTATTAATAAGCATTCAAAATTAGGAGTTTATTGAGGCAAAAGTTGCAGTTAATAGTTAGTTAATAGTGAGAATTAGAATTCATTTTATAGCTGAACTAATACTGTATGTTAAAAATTGTCTCTTTTGTCTGTTTTTAGTTCTTGAAGAATTTTAGGCAAAGTTGATACCACAGCAAACTCAGTTAAATTGCCTGAGCAATAACATATTCAAAGCCAGTGTGATATGTACTCATACCATTTAGATTAAAAAATAACAAACCATTCACTGAATAAATGGTCACATCTACCTATAATACTTATACTTATTTATTATTTATATATAATATCTACTAATACCTGATAACTCAATCATAATTTATACAACTAAAAACTACTCTAAAGAAGTAGAAAGAATCAGGTGCACTGGTTACCGACGTGTACTTCATACAAATGATGGCTAATATAGGCAATACATGGGTTAGGTAGGTTAGGGTAGGTTCAGGTTAGTACCTAGTTATTAACACTGCTCTAACCTATGGGCGGCCGCTGTCTGCCGGTCACAGTTAGGAACCTAGGTTGTGCTATTTGATAGAATCTTCCTTTGAAAACCATTTTCTCGCATTTGTAAAACCGCATTTTCCGCTCCTTTAAAAATATATCAAATACGACGCTGCTGTCAATGTCAAGTAGAAAATGTTAATTCATGCGGGTCAGACCCTAAGGTATTGTAATGCTTTATTGGGTTGTGCTCTGCCACACTTAAAAACAAACTCCAGCTGGCCAAAAAATACACCGCTAGAGTATTATAGAAACAGGAAGTAACAGCCATATTAGCCCGGTTCTGTCAACACGGCACTGGCTACCTATTAAACATCGTACAGATTTAAAAATCTTGCTAATTACTTATAAAGCACTAAATGGTTTAGGTCCTCAGTACTTGAGCAAGCTCATATCGCATTATAGTCCTTCACGTCCGCTGCGATCTCAAAACTCTGGGCATTTGATAATACCTAGAATATCAAAATCAACTGCGGGCAGCAGATCCTTTTCCTATTTAGCGCCCAAACTCTGGAACAATCTACCTAGCATTGTTCGGTAGGCAGACGCACTCAGGGTGCTTTCACACCTGTAGATCGATTGCTTTGTTCCGAAACAGGAATTAAAATTATTACAATGTTGCTTTTAATTCTTGGTGCGGTTCGCTTTCACACAATGTTTCTAAACGGACCCAATTTGCTAATACAAGTCACGCGCGAGTAAACTTCTCTCATTGGTCAAAGTTCCACGCTTTATTTTCCGGGATTCCACTAGCTGTCACAGCTGTCATCCGTCAGGATGGAACGACAACAGCTTCACGGGCTTATTGTTGTTGTTTTTTTGTAGCTGTCCTTATAATAATTTATAATTTTGAGTCCAGGATTCATTGGAAAAACATTGTTAAAATGCACCTACTAGGACGAAGAGCAATAAGATAACATTATAAAATGAAAATGTGCGCTTTAATTTTTGAATGGCAAAGACGTGCTCACCCACAGACATTCACAGGTTCATTTTGAAGTATTAGCAAAACAACAAAGCTAGACTGAGGCCATCGGGACAAGACCACGGGAACCAGACAAGTCCTCTGCAAAATCTAACCTGTGTTGCAGCCTGGAATTAAACCACGCCATGCTGGTTTCATCTGGCCAGAGGAGAACTGGCCCCCCGACTGAGCCTGGTTTCTCCCAAGGTTTTTTCTGCATTTCTGTCACCGAATGGAGTTCTGTTCCTTACCACTGTCACCTTTGGCTTGCTTAGTTGGGGATGCTTGACTGATTACACAGACACTATTCGAAGTGAGCTGAACTGGATGCTATCACTGAATCATCAATGAACTGACTTTAACTTGAAAAAATTACTCTGTTATTGTCTTCTTGCATTATTGACAAACTGTTTTCCTGTTTGCCACTGTGAAGCTGCTTTGACACAATCTGTATTGTATAAAGTGATATACAAATAAAGGTGACTTGACTTGACTTGACTATACTCAGTTATGGTATCACTATAATAAGTACATAGTACATGTGGAACAGGACTGTAAAATAAACTTGTTTAAGGATCTCTTTAGAAGGATTCTACTCTGGGAGATTGAACAGGGCGGAAAATTTGCTGGATAGATGTTATTTTATAATGTTACTTTTGGTCTTTTGGGCTATTCAGTGAAAGAGTAACAGTGCTACTAAGAAAAATGTCAGGAGGTTTATTTATTTAATGAAGCCAATAATTTTAGCAGTAGATGCCAATAAAGCTTCACTGTGTTCTTCTTCCACGTATAAGTGGAAAATGTTTAAACCTGCAGGAAGCATCAACCATAAAATGCAAATACATCAGGAAAAATCTGAGTATCACAAGAAGACAAAATGTGAAATAAATAAATGCCTAAATGGATAAATAAATAAAATAGTGTACATTAAAACATTTTGTAATATGCAGGCGAGTACCATGCTTTATATATATATATCTATATATAAACCTTAAAGCCATGTAATATTACTAGCAATAGGGGAGTAATGGTAAAACTTATTATGATTCTGTTCCACAAACTTGCTAATAAGGGTACTCATACTAGTAAACGGCTCAGATCAAACTAGTGTACATCAGCCTTTATTCCATAGTCATATGGTGTCCGAGAGAATATTTTAGGCTCACTTCAAAGACCATGATATTTTCTCTCAAAGGCACTGTAAACCTAGTTGTCATAACAAACAGAGCAAGGCAGAACAATCAGCTTTTGAGTGGGTCAATCATCCTGCAATCATGATTCCTGTGTAAATACATTTATGCCACCTCTGTGCCACAAAACAAGGGCATTGAATCAAAAATAGAAAAAAAATCTACTTACTTGTATTATACGATCAGAAATGTTCTTTATTACTTATAGGGGTCATATGATGCAATTTCAAGTTTTCTTTTCTCTTTGGAGTGTTACAAGCTGATTGTGCATAGATAAGATCCCTGAAGTTGCAAAGACTAAAGTCTCAAAACCAAAGAGATATTCTTTATCAAAGTTAAGACTCTGCCACGCCCCCCTAAAACGGCTCGTTCTAACACGCCCCCACATATCTACCTCACTATGTGGAAATATTAGCATAATGCCGCCCAAATGTGCACGCAAAAAAAGAAAAAAAGTGGTTTCAGTAACCGCAGTTAGTGCTGAAGCAGCATGTCAGAGAGACGCTGTGTGTTTATAGACGAAAGCAAAAGCACTTTATTTGGCCTTCCGAAAGTAGATGAATTTTGGAATCTTTAAGATTACTTACAACAGCAATGCATTTTATGGACGACCGTTCGTGAACCTAGGAGAGGAGGTAATTCTGACTTTGCTATGACAATCTGGCGCTTCTGAATCAGCTACTGTTTTGTTATTAGTTTAAGTATTTGCTATTGACTGTTCAAATGCGGAGTTTTGTGCATCGTGTGTGTGTGTGTGTGCGCGCGCGTGTGTGTGTGTGAGAGAGAGAGAGAGAGAGAGATTACGTTACATTTGTTCGGCCAATCACAATGCACTGGGTCAGCTGGCCAATCAGAGCAGACTGCGCTTGTCGGAAGGAGGGACTTTGTAGAAAACTACGTGTTTGAGAGAGGCGGGGCGTAGAGGACTTACAATAATGTACAGTATTTTTAAAATAATGTGTTTTTTGAACATTAAAGCATGTCAACATATTCCGTTACACTAAATACACAAAATAATGATCTTTAAAAAAGCATTATATGACCCCTTTAAGGAAATGCAGGTTATGCCTTCTTCAAAAAGGAGAGAGGTCATCATCGGTATGTATCCCCAAAAACCTGTTAAATATGTATGAATAATGTGTTAAATACTTCCACCTCTGACTTCTAAACACCTTTATTTGCATTTCCTGGAAATACAGTACCATACCTGCAAGGCAGTAAAGGAATAGTGATAAAGTTTTATATAACTCATCATGCATCTTGATTTCATTTGGCTGCACAAATGAATTAAGATGGTCATTATGCATTGCAAAGGTGGCTAAAATTGTTAAATATATATGAAATACATATGAATTAAGCAACACCGATCACAATTTACTATTTGAAGATATGAAAAAATACTATTGGAAATAGTAATAAATAAATACTAAGCAAACTGAAGATTTTCAACAGTTAAAATTAAAGGTATAAAGATTTAAAATCAAAAACAGATATAGCCAGAAACAGAAATATTTACTTTGGTAACAGCAGTTTCATCATTAAAAAAAAGACAAATTATGGAGAAGAGTGTTATCAATATACAGTATCCAGTTGTGGTGTGCAGTGACAATGACAATTGTGTTGCCTAATGAGTGAATATAGTGCATGTGTTACCTAAATGAATGAGTATATCCTCTATGTCTAAAATAAAGTGAGACCGTTATTAGACCCACTTTTGTAAAAGTATATGACACTGAGTCTAGTAATGTCAGATCACATGCATATTTGTTACCAGCATGTCTGATGATATTTAGGACAGCAAAGTTTTGGTACTGAGAAGTGCAGTTAAATGAAGGGAATTCCCTAATTTATTATATATAATTATAAATCCAAGTATCATGCAATTTGTACCGCACCATTCTCTGTAACTATGTCATTAAAAACTTTACTTTAAAAACGTGTACACTATTATTATTATTGTTCATAGTGAACAACAACAATAATACTATTATTGTATATATGATTATTAATAATATGTTCTTTTATCAAAGAAGATGTGGGGGCAATTTTAGGAAATCATCCGGGTATTGTTGTAATGCTAGACCATTTGAAGCTTCTCGTAAGTTAGCAATTTTGTAATCTATTGAGCTTTTTTAGTCAGCCAGTGCATGATGACAAGGTGCATAAAGGTGAGCATAATGTGTACACATTTTCTCATAGTAGTGACAACTTTTGTTGTTGCATTTTGAATGAACTGTACACAGAGATCTAGAGAGACATCAAAGCATTACAGTAATCCAGTTTTGAGGAGAAACCAGAATGTGTATTTATAACCTCATTACATTTACTACATTACGTAATCGACAACTCCTGGGTGTCTGGCTGTAAAATACACGTTTGTCTGGGTCACACATTTTGATAATGAGTTTCATACACTAAATGTTATATTATGTAACGGAAGAGGTCTGACACAACAGGTTAGTATATATAAAACAGGTTTATTTGGTCACAGAGAGTAGTGGGGTAGGGTCCAGAGGATGTTATGGTGGATGAATAGTTCGAAGGATATGATGAGTGGGGGGATCCGAGTCTTTGGCTTTACAGGAGCTGGAATGTAGGCAGGAGGAGCACACACCTCAGCGATCCTTGAACAAGGAGGAACAGGAGACGAGGCGACACTAGGAGGAACACAGGAGGTAAGTAATGCAGGAAGTATTCCAATGGTGGTGGTGGCAAAATCATTGAGTCCTCTACGTGTATACGAGACCGGACAGTGAGGGTGTCTGAGGTGTGTGCTTTTATGCAGGCTGGTTAATGAGGTGCTTGATTAGTGACAGGTGCAGGTGCTCAGTACTCAGGTGAGAGGGATCGTTGTGATTGGGTGGTGGTGGAGCCTTGCCGATCTGTTACATATTAGCTGACTTGAGGTTTAGTCCAGTGAAGCAAATATGTGTTGCTTTTTCTCTTGATCCTTATTTTTGTGCATTCTATGCAAATACTACTTGATTATCATTAAAATCCTTAGTTGCAGCACTAATTCCATTATATAATTACAATCCAGCCCTTAATTGGTGAGAAATTAGGTTGTTGATTAATTACATAATTCCTTAATAGTTAATAATCCAATCACAGCCATGAGAATAGCTGCTTAATTTATACTATTAGTCTGTTAATATTCAACCCTCATTTAATTAATTCACTTTAAATAAAGTGATATGCTTTTAATTGCTAAAAGTCTTGCTTGCTAATAGAATAAACTGTTTAGGGACACTATCTTAATGACTATGGTCTGACATTTCTCTTCAAAGCCTATTTTATATTCATGGAACCACAAGGTTAGTCAGCTGAGGCTGAAATCTCTTCTCTTCCTCTCTGGTTCATTTGTGGTTAACATTTTGTAAAGTGATCTCTTTGGAGGAACTTTGGGGTTGGGGGTGGTAAGGCAGACAGTGTGCTTTAATGGTAAAGTTTTTGCGGCATTGCTCACAAAAAGAAGATAACTATCTGAAGAAGTTATTTATAAATTATATTTGGTTACATATTTTGACCATATATCCTATGTTAACATACCACAAGACTATTTGTTGTGCCTGGTTACAGCAGCATAAAAACTCTAGAAAAATTGTCCTTTGATGTTCCATGAAAAAATAAAATAAAATGAATTTTTAAACAAAAATAAAAAGTAATTTTTACAAATAAAAGCAGGGTTTGGAACAGCAAAGATACATACATAATTACAACATTTTATTCCCCCCCCTATAGTTCATTTCTGACCTGTTTCTTTAAGCTTCTTTATAATATTCAGTCTTATTTTCTCAAACAAGATAAGACACAGTATGAAATGCATCACATCCAATAGGGAGCCATGAGATCCAAAGATAAAGGCGCTTCTCAGCTCGGTGCTCATTAACTGCAGGCAGGATTCTATAACACTGAGGCATGATGGCCACCTGCTCCTCTGCACTGTCACCACTCTGCAGATTTAATTATCTGAATAATTGGATGACATTCATATCACTTGGAAGAATTTTGAGAGGCCATTGGAAATGAAGCTAAGGGTTTCATCCACATTTCTGTTCCGCTTTCATCAACTTGTGAGCAAAGGGGATTTTCACAAATTGCTATCGGCAGAATTCATGCAGGTTGGGTGTGAAAGGCTCAAGAGCTATTTTTATTAGAATAGGTTTGGTGGAACCAATCCTAAATCACCAAATAACTCTGAAATTACACTTCCTGAAATTTAACCAAGCTTATTTTAGTTTACTCACAGGCTGCAGGTTAGCTGTCAAATGCAATATAGTTGATGTTCCCTCATCCTTCAATAACAGCGTCTTTAAAAAAATCTGCATTACACTGACAGTTTTACACTGTATGGAACGATATTCCGGACAATTTTCAAATAGAATAGCAAATTGTATTTTCAATTGCGTTTTCAATATTTGGATGCATAAATTGTGACATAATCCAAATGCAATTGCAAATCCTGCATTACCGTTTGCATTTTGGCTTTCGCGAACGCACAGTGACTGCCAAATTTCAAATGAAAAAGCAAAGTCCATTTGCAACTGTATTTCCCGTGTCTTAGGAGTTACGGGCCTGTCATATTTAAATAGCAATATTAATTTCCACGTCTGATTTTTCACTCTTGCTGCGTCGCGCACGTAACCTGCCAAAACTCAAATGGAATCGCAATTCCTTTTGCATTTGAATTTCCGATGTCTGCATGGAAAGCTGCCAATCATCGTCAGGGGCAGGACTATACTATGGGGCTTGTTTGTATTGGAAGGTGACGTCACTCACAGACGACCATGCCGAATGCTCTGATCAATGGAGATAATTGGTAAAGGCTCCGCTAAAGGCATCTACCAATCAGTTTTGTACCTGTGTGAACGAACAGACAGTGCAACCTTCTTGGCACGATACATAATTATGTGTCACACCTGCCTCAACACCTTTTACCGTTTGCACGCCATTGATGCACTCAAGCAAACAGACAGGGGCAAATCTCTATTATTTCCAACTACGAATTTTATTCAACAGTTTTAATCCGTTATGGAGTTCGTGTCCCGTACCTGGCACCCCAAAGCGTTGCGCCTGCCTCAAGATCTCTCACTATTTACAGCCACTGGACACCGCGATTGATGCATGTGATTTTTAATGTTATCTTGCCTTAGCTGTGGCGTGTTCTGTGACAGCTGCACCTAGATCTGACTGCTGAAGTTTTGTCTGGGGCAGGCAGAGTAAGAGTAGAAGCATGTTCTGTTTTGTCACATGCATCTATCGGATCTTGAGAGATCTTGAGGCAGGTGCACATAGTCTATTAGATAGGAATAAGATATAGGTGTCAAATAGGTAAATACGTGTAGATTTGCTCTGTTTGTTTGTTTGCTTAAGTGCATCAAGTGGAGGTCTTGAGGCAGGTGTGACACGCTTTCTATTATGGATTAAAAGTGTAAGTGATTGTAAACAGTGAGAGATGCTGAGACAGGTGAAAAGTTTGGTTAATAGTGAATATTGACCTAATGTGCGTACCGTTGTGGCTCCCGCTGTTAGCAGGGGATAATCGCTACATTTGGGGTAAAAAAGACATAATTATGTATTGTGCCAAGAAAGTTGCACTGTCTGTTCGTTCACACAGACATGAACTGATTGACAGCTGCCTTTAGTGGAGCCTTTACCGATTACCTCCACTGATCAGAGCATTCTGCACGGTCGTCTGTGAGTGACGTCACCTCCCAATACAAACACGCCCCCTAGTATAGTCCCGCCACCTCACATTGATTGACAGCTTTCCGTGTAGACATCGGAAACTGAGATTAGGATGGGGCGAGAACTACCTCTATTTATTTTCGATCCGATACCGATATTTTCAAGCCCAGTATCGTCGATATCGATACTTCTAAACTAAACTGATATTTTAAATTATTAAAAGAATATATTATCAGTAATTATACTCACTTAATATTAGATTTTAAAGCCATGTTTTTTTAACATTTCATAGGCCTTTTTTATTTACACTGTCAGAAATAAAATATACTAAAATTGTATTTTAGCCCCTTTCTGGGGCAGTAACCTCAAAGGTGCACCTATACCCCTAAAAGTGAGCATATTAGTGCCATACAAGTATGCATGCTTTAAGGGTAGATAAGCTATAAAGGTGCACCTTTGAGGGTACCTCATGAAAAATAAACATGGGCTACATACGTACTAAATGTAAGTATTATTATTATCTGGTAAACTGTGGTTACTGTAATAGAGCCATGGTTAATTTTTGTAAAAGGCTGACAGGCTGTTGTACCCCTAAAGGTGAAACTTAAGCATATTTTTTTCTGACAGATTTATTAACAGCAATTACAGAACATTACACAGTCCATTTGAACTTTTAACAACCAGTTGAAATAAATTTACTTGCACAAACTAGACAATTTAAAATAAATATTACATGTACACAAAAGGTTGGGGGTCAGTAATATTTTGGATATTTTTTTAAGTCTCTGCTCAGCAAGGTCAATTATTTGAAAAAAAAAAAAAAAAACAGTAAAAGCAGCAATATTGAGAAATATAACAATTAAAAATAACTTTTCTATTTTAATATATTTGAAAATGATTTAAAAGATCGATAAATGCAAAGCTGAATTTTCAGCATCATTACTCTCTTCAAATGATACATGATCCTTCAGAAATAATCGAATATTGAGTGCTCAAGAAAAATTTATTATATTGACTGCTTCATATTTATGTGGAAACCGTGATGCATTTTTCAGAATTAATTTTATATATAGTAACAATGTAATGTAATGTAATAATGTGGCAATGGTTTCTCATGAGCAGCATAAATGGTTCTATCCAACACAATTATTCGCTAATATTCTTAGAAGCTTTTTTATGCACCGAATTTCTTGATAAGTAAATAAAATTAATGTTTACAAAAATGCACTTTAGAATCTATATTTTTATGTGAGGATCGATACTTAAGGATCGATCCGCCAATCCCTATTGCGATTCCATTTGAGTTTTGGCAGGTTACGTGCGCAACGCAGTGAGAGTGAAAAAGCAGACGTGGTAATTAATATTGCTATTTAAATATGACAGCTCGTAACTCCTAAGACACGGGAAATACAGTTGCAAATGGACTTTGCTTTTTCATTTGAAATTTGGCAGTCACTGTGCATTCGCGAAAACCAAAATGCAAATGGTAATGCAGGATTTGCAATTGCATTTGGATTATGTCACAATTTATGCGTCCACATATTGAAAACGCAATTGAAAACACAATTTGCTATTCTATTTGAAAATTGTCCGGAATATCGTTCCATAACAATGCAATCTGTGCTGAAATGCACTACACCAACGGTTAGGTTCAGACCAAAATGATCAGGGACCTTGCAAAAAATACTTACCTACATTCATTACCTACAGTCACTCTTTACTACCACTGGGGTCTCTCCGAAAAAGATGTAGGTACTATATTCAGCGGCAGAACTTTTTGTTGTTTTTTGCATTTGCAAAACCCAAAATATACCCGCAGGTACATATGTATACTGTTGTTTCTGTGTGAAATATTCACTTTATTTTCACCATTTTCTCCAGTACTGGTAAGTCCTTATTAATGTTAAAAAGTACAACATATTTTGCATGTTCTTTTGACTCAACTAATAGAAATAATGTTCCATCCCCACATCCAAGATGATGGTGAGTATGGCAACTATTATTTGTATTAGTTCATCTTATTCTGGACTAATAGATTGTTTTATTTTCCTGTGTCTGTATTCACATTTCCTTTGTCTTATTTTCTGATTCTGATTCTAATTTAGTTCCTTATTAACTCATATGTATCCATTTTTTCAGTTCTTTGTCAGTTCTAGTCTCAGCTTATTTTGCTTAGCTGCAGCATTTGCCTTTCTTCTGTTGTGTTCTTCTTGTTTTGTTATTCTGGATTATCTCATATTTTTACTAGAATTGCGATTAGATCTTAACTATCTACTCTCTTACTCTTCCTACAACCGTGACACGTGGAAGTGTGGCCAAAAAAGTGGAAGGATATTAAGCAGATTAAGGCACTGAGCTAGCTGACCCCTGTTCTCCAGCATTATACTGGCTAATGTTCAGTTTTTAAGTTTTTCCAAATGTTCTCAGGTATTTTACCCATGTTTTGAATTACGCAATGCATTGTGCTGTATTTTAGGTTTTAGGAAATGTCTGTAAACTTAGCGGATACTTTCCTGGTTGAAATTAAAATTCTTTTTTTTTTCATCCAGACAAGACTTTTGTAGACCTAATACAATTCAAAAATAAAAATTAGGCAAATTTCTTTGCCTAAAATTTTTCATATGTGTGACATATTTACATTTCATTGAGCACATTTACATTTATTCAATACAATTTTTTTTCTTCAGTAGATTAGACAGGTCTCTAAACATACCATTAAAAATACGAAGTATTGCAAAGTTTCACTGACAGACACCATGATGTTCTGATTTCACCTCTTGGGACTTCAGACCCAGAGTCACCAGAATAAAATACTCTTGAGACACTTTATCTCTGAGACTAAAAATGTGTATTTTAGGACAAGAACCCAGGCAAGTTCTGTGGTGCCTCCAAATGAAGTGTTCCCCAGAGGCTGGCTCAAGCTGGATATTGAACAGGAAGCTGAGAGAAGGATAATTGCACTCACATCATGCCTGTTTCAGACATACATCACAAAGCCGACCTAAAGATCCCCCTGGGTAAGAGAGCTGTTTTGATAAAATCATTTATATGAAGAACAAACAACCTTGGAGGTACAATGCAGCCACATTATGGATAAATTATGTTGACATAATTCGACATCAGTTGATGTATGTTCACAGATGTGCTGATGCTGTGAATTGAGTGTGAATGCTCTTGTGTTTCTGATTCAGCTCATTTACATATTCAAATAAGACGAGAATCCAAACCCTCTAAACATTGGTGGAACATGTGTTTTCTGTTCATTCTAATTCAAATTTAGGGTTTTAAGATGATTAAAGGCATTGCAATGTGTTGAAACTTGACCAAAAGTACGCAAATCATTTTAAAAACATTTATTCAGAATAAACATTTTCCTGGTCAAAAGCAGTGTTATTTTAGTATTATTGAGATATAAAAATTTTAGTAAATCTATCTATCTATCCATCCATCCATACATCATCTATGTCTCTAGGTTACATATGTAACCGGTTCCCCGAAGGGAACGAGACGTTGCATCGGAAACGCTTTGGGAACACCTCAGCATGACCACGTCCTGAAGCACATGTGATGGGGGTGGGGGGGGTGTGAAATCAGACCAATAGAGTGGCGAGATGTCACGGGCGGGATGACATAGCGACCAGGAAGCTTAAAAGCACACCCGGTGTGAACAGCGTTAGCTTCTAATAGGTTGAAGCAAGTGCTCACAGGGATGCAGGAAGTATGGCAGGGCGACGCAGCATCTCGTTCCATACAGGGGAACCATTGTTACATATGTAACCTAGAGACGTTCCCTTTCAGGAACTCGAGCTGCGTCGAGAAATGCTTTGAGAACGAGAATACCAACTCCACCACACTGATGAATGCCTGTCTAGTGTGAAGTACACACATCAAGACAGAAACACTCCAGAGCCCGGAGTGGTCCCAACATCTAGGTTATAAAACCTGACAAATGTGAGCGGGGTAGAACAACCCGCAGCCTCACAAACATCGTGTATATACACCAGATAACAAGGCCTTAGAGGCTGCTCTTCCCCAGAGGGGTCTGCCCTCGGAAGCCTAATGCTCTTGGCATCGGGAATTCTTTGACGAAGCATTCCTAGAGAGAATGACAGTCCACAGATCTGCTTTCTCCCTAGTTGGCTTCGGCTGAGAGCACTGCCCCGACCCCTGATCTCTCTGTGGGGAAGCCTGCTGTGCCCTGTATGATGGTAGATCATGGTAGATGGCTGGGGCTGCTCCCGCCCTGGATCCCTTGGGGGAGGTACCACTGGAAAGCTGCCGCCGGCTTCCTAGCCTCCTGGAACCGCTCAACGACCTGCTTACTGCGTTGCTGAAGTGGGGCTTCCAAAAGGAAGAACCTGTCCTTATCCCTCATGTTGGACAGGTTCAACCAGAGATGTCTCTCTGTGGCCACCATATAATATATACAGTATATATATACTGTATATATAATTATTTCTGTAAGTTTTTTATGGTTTTAGTTTTTGGTTAACCATAATAATCCTGGTCAAAAGAGTGTTTGTCGTGGGTTCAATATCACACTGTAAGATGTTAAAATGTTTTTTTTTCAGGATTTCACAGTAAGTTCTTAAAGTGATATATTTTATTCCAACTGTATTACAAGCTGGGTCATTTTCGGTCATCACACAGCAAAATACTGCAAAAAAACATTAAACTAAAAGTGACACCAAAAACTAAACTAGCAGACAGTGGACAATGCCAAAGTCAATTACTGCATATAAATATTATGCCAAATAGAAGCAGAAAATCATGCTATACGCACTTTCAATGAGACAGGTTAGCCTACAAGAATTCATTTGTTGGCTATTTTACAAATGGGAATACAACAAATTCATGACAATGTTTTACATCCAAGCTACCCGTAAAATTTATAGTGAAAAGTACTTTAAAAGCATCTGGAATGCAATAAAGTATTTTTTAAAGCTGTTTTTAAAGCATTTGCTGCATGGATAAAAAAATAGGTTAATAAATAATTCACATATCAGACAAAATTGCATTGCAGCAAATCCTTTAAATTTTAAGGTATTCAGAACAGAGCAACATAAAAATCAGAAAATATAAGCAGCTATACAATTATAGGACAAAGTTTTACACATACGCCATTATAATTTGTGTTTTATTTTTTAATTTTACAGAATTATAAAATAAAACGCAAATTACAATCGGGCCTGTTTCAGGCTTTTCCTTATTTTTATATTTTAGACATCCATCAATTATGGTGATAAAAAAAATGACTCGCCATCTCATTGGATGTGCCTTTAGAGAGAAAAGCACGGATTACATCATGAAAGAGTTTCTATTTTCGATTTGAATTATTTCGTTTTAATCATGTCTGTGAGGCAATTCGCGGAGTTTAGGTTAATCATTGTGAAGCGCTCCTCTGCAAACACGAGATGGCAGAAAGTGTTTGTTTTCTTTATTTTATAAAAGCACAACGTTTTGTTGATATTGTGAGTGCACACAAATCAAACTAGCCCCTTTACAGTTTAGAATGATGCATTACTCTTACCTTTATGAGCAAAAATGACTGCGTATTTTTAGTTGTTTCCACTGTTAGAAAAAAATGCAAGTGATCGCGCTGGTGCCTCCATGTCCTCCAGAGCACGCTTTAGCTTCAACTTTTTGCACAAACGATTGGATATGCGTCTAACAGTGCACATTTATCTAGGTTAAACACTTAAACTAACATTGTGATATACTTGAACTGTTTTATATATAGATTTTATTTTAGGCAAATCCTGATGATTTGAGAAGGCTAAATTGATCAAACATAGGCTATGATCAGCTCACTGTCTGCCGCTGGCCGCTTGGTGGTTAACTTAAAAAAAAAAAAAACAAAAACTTACATTTAACGAACAAAAAATGCTCCAAACATTTTTCTAAATTAACTTTATAAAAAAACTAAATGAAATATAATCACTTTTCCATTACATACAAAACGGAACTATTTTAGTATAAGCTGAAAGAGTAGTATAAGCTTTTTTGGGAAAAGGGGAAAAAAGATTGTCTAGGGCCTATATTTGTATAGTGCACAATGGCACTTAGGTTCCCAGTATTTCCATTTCCAAACAAAATTTAGAAAAAAGACATTTCAACAGGCCACTTTTATTGTGTGAACTATGAAGATATTTTTAATATGCCCAATGCTATTTCATAGATACAGTTGTTTGTATTAAACTGGAAGAAATCATGTAAAACCTTACTTTTACATTGCTGTTTGTCCAAGGAGACTTTTACAATTTCTGACATTAGAGATGTTCTTTTAAACTCTGAAACTCTGACTGCTGTTTATTCATGTGAAATTAGACCTCACTTTGGAAACTTCTCTGAACTTTATGTTCCACACTTTGTAAGTTTTGGAAAATGGAGCACACTTCACACAATTATGCATTTATCTCATCCTCCCAGCACTATGTGCTGACAGTTCTCATTTAAAAACAACAAAAAGGTAATGTGTGATTTGTAGATTCAGGTTTGGAAACCATTCTATTAATTTCTCCATACTTTCTAAACCAGCTCACTATGCACCACTGTCACACCATGGCGTCTCTCTTTGAAATAGGGAAGTGTTATTGTCTTTAACTCTAGGATTTATCATCATGTGCAACATACTCTTGGATGGTTTGAGATTGTCCTGTCCAACCAGGAAATGAAAAATGTGTGTGGAGGGTCAGATGAGATGAAACAATCATTATAAATTGCTCGCTGTGAATTGTGTCAACGGTACTTCCTCCGGTTCGCCAGATCGAGGATGAGGGGGAGGGAGAAAAATTGCAGTTATTGACTGCACTGGCAGACATAATGAATTGTTATGTAGTTGAGACAAATTTCTCTGCCTGTGGACTCAAGATTTAGGTCTGGTCTCAATTGTCTTTGTGGCATCCAAATAGAGTGTATTCCCATGAGCTATTTTGTTGAGCTATAGAGCCCGAGGTAACTCATAAGGTAAGAGGTAAACGCACATTGTTTTGTGTCTGGGTTCGGTGACTAATAGCATTTGTCCACTGTTTTCTCCAGAAGTCAGATCTGCTTTGGATGTTAGACAACACTTTTGAGCTGGCAGCGCATGTGTGCTGAGTAGTGAACAGCCTCAGTCTCTTATAATTCCAGGTGGATCTTGCAGGAGGATTTTAGTCATTTCACACCTAGTCGCTTTTAATAAGATCTGTGCAGTCCCTGTCCGAGGTGCTGAAACATCATTGCCGTTGCATGTTTGGGTGAAAGGGTTTTGCATTAAAAATGCAGTTGAGAGTCAAGATGTGCATGCTGTTTTATGTTTAGCAGCAGTCATGTTTCAGCTTTCACTCATAATTGTTTTCACACACACACACACACACACACACACACACACACACACACACACACACACACACACACACACACACACACACACACACACACAGAGGGATTTTCCTGTGGGAAAATCAGGCATTCCAATGCAATTTGTAGGTCAGTGACAGCTTATTTATAAGCCAAAAGAGGCAAAATCAAGTTAGTAAGTCAATTTAGTATATCTTAATTACTATTTACAATTATCTTTCGAACATGTATTTTGACAATACAATGTTTTTAGTTCTAACAGTTGTATTGATTCTCTGTTAATAGACACAGTTATTGTGAAAATGCATAAAAACACATGTGTAGTCTATGCATCACTGATAAAATCTATCAAAAGAACAGCAAACTTAAACCGGTGAACATTTCAACCTCCTTGCAAAGTTATGATTTTACTTGAGACTATACCATCAACACTATTAAGTCCAGAAAGGGTTAAGCCTTTCATTTAAATTTCTCAGACCTAGCCTACCCTTTTTTTCTGTTGCCGTTTATGGAGTGAATACTTCCATTAAATTGGATTTTGGGCCTCAAGGGACTGACAGCCGCTAAGGTATCTGTTGCAAGGAATGTTGTGAGAAGTGAATTTCACCAGACAAGCAAAAAGCGTTTCATTTTTAATAACTTGGCTATTTGGTCTGCTTAAGCTTCATTGCTTCTGCAGCCAATCATGCCTCTGTTTTTAGCCACAGCAACTAGGTTGATGACCCCCAGACACTGCAGTGTTTAGGAAATCTTTAACAAAACATATGAAGATTCCTGTGCTCAATTAATTCCCCAATGTAATTAACATTTCCCAGAGCATCAATCATTTTAAAACAATTAGAGATTGCTATAGAAACAATATAAAGTGTAAAGATCTGTCTTTAGTTAAAACGATTATTACTGCAATGCCATAGAAATGAACAGCACGGATAAATTCCTAAACACAATGTGATGAGAACATCCTGCTATAAAACTTTCACACATGTGTCACACTAAATTCTATGTAACAGAAACATTTTAATTGTACAGTATATTTACATTTAAATTACTTGTAAAATCGAATTTACAGTTTAATGCAAAAAATAGATTTTTATATTTTCAAAACATGCCACACCACAATGTGTGTCTATGGGATTTTCAACCTGTTTTATTGTTCACTAGGCAAAAATCAGTTTGTTCGCTTGGAAAAAATTATCCTTGTGTATTTTGAGGACATAAATTGAATTTTGATTTTGGGGATGATACCTATTCCATTATTATTAGTCAAAAAAAAAAAAGTTTAACAAAAGTCACTGGTTGCCCCCCTTATCTGAGTGGTTAACCAAATACACTGGTGATAATATTTACATCAACACGTACTTCATCATTTCAGGCAACTTGGATGGACATAGGCAAGGCAAGGCAAGGCAAGTTTATTTGTATAGCACATTTCATACACAATGGTAATTCAAAGTGCCAAAATAAAATAAAAACAATAATCACAACAATAAAACAAGGAATTTAAAACTTTGAAAATTATTTAAAAAAAAATTGATTTAAGAGGTTTAAAATGAATTTAAGAAAACTATTATACATATAATATAGTGCAATCAGTTCGGACATCGCACAGTGCTCATTCAATAAATGCACAGCTAAACAGATGAGTTTTGAGTCTGCATTTAAATGTGACTAATGTTTTAGCACATCTGATCTCTTCTGGAAGCTGATTCCAGCTGCGGGTGGCATAATAACTAAAAGCACATTCCCCTTGTTTTGTGTGAACCCTCGGTATTTCTAACTGACTCGATCCTAATGATCTGAGTGGTCTGTTAGGTTTATATTCAGTGAGCATATCTGCTATATATTTAGGTCCTAGGCCATTGAGTGATTTATAAACTAGTAAAAGTATTTTAAAATCAATCCTTAATGTAACTGGAAGCCAGTGTAAGGAGCTGAGGACTGGTTTAATATGCTCAGATTTTCTGGTTCTAATCAGAATTCTGGCAGCAGCGTTCTGGATGAGCTGAAGCTGTCTAATGGTCTTCTTGGGAAGGCCGGTGAGGAGACCATTACAATAGTCCACCCTGCTGGTGATAAAGGCATGAACAAGTTTCTCCAAGTCTTGACTGGAAACAAAACCTCTAATTCTTGCAATGTTTTTGAGATGATAGTATGCTGATTTAGTTGACAGCTTTTGAAATGACTACGAAATAAGGTCTGTCTCAGAATCAACCAAGATTCTGACTTGATTTTTAGTGTTAGACCCCCTAGAGTCAGTTAGGCATCACCTGAGAACTTCATCTTGTTTGACGAGCTGGGCCCACAGGTTTTGGTGGTTGTGGGGCCCGCCGTTTTTTATTTGATATCTGGGGGCTTGCAGCAAAAGCGTGGGAGAGTCTGGTCCCAGCATAAACCAGTTCCTCAATTTTCTGTGAGAAGCTTAGAAGTGGAGATGGTTGGAGAGAGGGATAATGGGTCTGGTGAGCAGGGCTGTGGCTCTGCTGTTTCCGGTGGCTGAAATATGTTGTCCTGGATTCCCTGGCTGTTTTCCAGAAAGTCGCCCTTGGGTGCTGAGTCTCTGAGCTGTTCTGATACGTCACAATCTGTCTGTGATGAGCTCTGTGGGCAGGGCTCAGCCGTGATGTGTCCATGAGCAGGGCTTGTTGTGGCTGCATGGTGTTATCAATGTCCTTGTGGGATGTGTCAACCACATAATGACTCGGAAGCTGATATGAAGTCCTATGGTCACTCATACTCTGTCCAGGTGTGTGTGCCATTCAGGTTGAGTAGTTTGGCACACACTACTGAAGGATGACGGATGGAGAAGTAGATGTTGTCCTTTAGCACTCTTGCACCAAGTTTGTTTAGGTGGAGGCCATCCAGTTTAAACAGTTGTCTATGGCCCCAGAAAAGATTGAAGTTATCGATGAAATTGACTCCTTTTAAGCTGCAGATTCTTTGTAGCCATGTGTTCAGCCCAAGCAAACGTGAAAAAATATTAGTTCCTCTTGCTGGGAGTGGCCCACAGATGAACGACTGAACTTTAAGTCTTCAAAGAGTTCACTGAAGTCCTTCTTAAGGAGTTCTGAATGCTCTTTCCGAATATCATTCTTCCCCACATGGATGATGATTCGATTTGCAGTCTTGTGCTTCATTAGAATTTTCCCAAGTTCCTTGTTCAAATCAGAAACTGTTGCTTGAGGAAAGCAGAAAGTTGCTGAATTTCTGCTACTGATGTTTCTGATAATGGAGTCGCCCACTATCAGAGTCCTGGGCTCAGCTGCGCTCTAAGCTTAAAGCCGCTGTCTGCTCGACCTTGAGCACCAGTTTGTAGCGATGTTAGCTGCTGGCTGATACCATGCATGTTCAATCACTTTAGGGGATTCCTCACCCACTTTCATTAATGCTTCAAATCTGTTCTCAAGATGTATAGGGGGTGGTAGAATACCAGTATTCATAAGCCTTGTCATAGCCGTATCTGGGGTAGAGGATGCTACGGCAGCAATACGAGAAACTCGTGACAATCTGATGTCTCTACTGCCTTTGGGTCTCGCTCCCTGTTTGTGCCATCGATTAGTGTGACAGTCAGTTTCGGCTTGTTCCTCTACACTTGGTATAAACTGTTGAGATTCACTAGATTCAAAGGTCTCACCGGCTGTATGCTGAGGGGGTCCACGATGACAATTTGCTGTGTGTTCCACCTGTTTTGGAAATCCAGCAAGTAACTTTGTTTCAAGAACCGTAATCCTTTGTAGAAGTTTGCAGTAGTTCATGCAGCAAGTAGATTCAACAGGAGGCATTTTCTTTCTCTTCTGTTTGAATGTGGGCAGCTGTGTTTTCCCTTCTCCGGAATGTAAGCTGCTGGCAGTGGGAGGCAAAAGTCTTCTTTTTCGTGGTATTATTCCAGTCCCAGAGAGTTTTTAGTTTTAGTGTTTGTGCCAAAAATATGTTGTTTGAGCACTGTGCTGATCTGCTGAAGTAAAAATCTTAGAAAAATCTAAGAAAAGTACAGAAATAGGGAGCAAAGCGCAGAGCAGTAAGCAAAAACGTCCGAACGGTAGCGAAGCCGGAAGTAACATGACATAATTGACGACCTGTTACTGGTTTGTCTGCTGTTAAAATGATCTTTGTTTCCTGTTCAGTGAAACAATGCCACAACCCAGCTGAACAAATATTCCCATGTTTTACACACGTTTTCACATGCATCCATTTTCTCATTTTGAATCGTACACCTTGCAAACTTGTGATATGGTTCCCAAAACACTAAGCCATTTATTCTGGCTTATTTAAACAAGTTACCAACACTATGGGCTTCATAAACTTGATTTGATTAATTAAGTCATGAAACCCTGTAGGAATTGTGGGGTGACCATTAAACTGGAGGACAATGCATTAGAGATGATACTAATTCAGTGTGAGCACTACTTTATGATGATGTATGAGGGAAACGCTCATGCTTCTCATTAAATAATGAGAACAAAAACAGGACATGATGCATTCTGTTTCTTGGATGTTCCACTTCCACGAGCTAAGGGTAAAGAGTTTCCCCATAGCCTCTAATTAATTTCACCAGACAATGGGCTGCATGCTTTCCCTGTCCAAAATGATCATTCTGAATAAAATATAGCTAGAATTTGACAGTTTGAGAAAAATAACCGAAGAAAATTCAAACTACAGATAAGTGGCCTGCTCTTTCTAAGCAGCCACGACAGTGATGCAATTAATTAGCTGTCTTCTTCTTGAACAAATTAAGTTAAAGCCAACAGTGACAGCTAGAGGCAAATATGCACCCATAGTCACTATTCATCCAATTTAACCAATCAATTTGGCCTGTAGTGATTGCATTTGTTGATGCTCTGGTTTTAATTTAAAGTTCCCTGCTTGGGAATTCAACAAAACTATACAAAATTGCTCTTAATTGCAGGAAACATTTGAAGAAAAAAAGGTAGATTGTTATTTCCAGAATTATTCCCAGAATCTGTGTGACAGTTCACATTTGATTATTTTTCACAGATAAGTTATATTCAACAGTCTGAAAACCAAATAGGGTACACGACATGTCTACGTATGTTCATCTTAGTCCATGTATGTACATAATAAAACGTCAAGTCACCTTTATATAGCGCTTTATACAATATAGTTTGTAGTATGAAAGTATAAAATATCTATAAAATCGCATCTAAACAAGTCAAGCCAAATACATCGGCTATTAAGCAAATTCAACTGTTTAAATTATCTTTTTTTTTTGTATAATGTTAGATATTTGATTAAGTTCAAATATGGCATTTCCTATTAAGTAAATGAGCAAACTGTGTTTAATTCATACGATTTCAATATTGGTAAGAATTCATTTGTACATCTGCAAAGGTGTTCATACTTAAATAATTTAAGTTTTAGGTGATGTCAATATGTCAGTATTGTACAATTAAATGCTGTCAGTATGTCAATATTGTACTGTATGCTCAGTGTCTATGCAAACATAAGAAATGTATTGTGGTAGAACTCAGTGGCGGGCCGTGCGTTTTACACCTAGGCCTTCAGTGGCGTCCTGCATTAATTAATCCATCTCTTCATACCATCTTAATGATGCCACGGCTATAGAAACCATAAATAATACACAGTAATGCAGTATAGCAGGGCACTACATAACAGACAGGTATATTATGTAGAGAGAATGAATGCCATTACTAAAGAAAAAAAAACAATTTACAATTGTGCAACACATCATCTGTAGCTGAAGCATTAACCTAACAAAATGACAACGATACAGTCCATCCGATGTTCTTACAGACATTTATTCACCCAAACGCATTTATACCTTACAGATAGCATTGGTATAAAACAAATAAGGGGATTACATGTTAAAGTGACATAACAATAATGTTCTCTTACTGCTTATTGGTCTTCCGTCTCCACCCCCCCCCCCCCCCCCCCCCCCCGGCGGTCTGCCAGGGGTGACGCGGGAGGAAAATACTGATTAGCAACAAAAAAAAAAAAAGCTTTACTAGGAAAGTGAGCAAGTAACATTAAAATAATTCATACAAGAAGATGAAGAAAAGTGTATAGATGTGTTTTAACGTACCTCTGTGACTCTCATCTCCCCGCTGGTCTGCCTCTGCCAGCGGCGCTGCGGCCGGAGGAAAACACCGGTTCATACAGCTCCACTCGGGAAACTGAGATATTCTTACGGAAACTTAAACCTGACTTTATATCGCGCAAATAACATCAGCATACAACGCATCAAGCGATAAAAGAGTCAAAAATGAAAATGAACCTACCATACTCTAGTGGTTTTTCATCTTCACGAGTCTTTCACAGAGCCGGTGCCGAGGAGGTGTGTGGTTGTTCTCCGCAGTCATTAGGACTACTGTTTTTAGATTTACTAAATATAGTAGGTAACAGACGCCTGCACTGTTGATTCTGAAGGCCTTAAGGCAGATTTCTTTGACACTGGCAACACGATTGCTGAAATATGATTGGATAAAAGCTCTAATATAAACATACACTGCCGGAAGCAGTGCAACCAAGAGAAAAGCTATGAAATGAATAGAATAGACTATTGGAAATAATTCATGGAAAAATATATTAAACCTAAATCAGAAATTCTGATAGTGTTTAGGAGGCTTTGCTGGCCCTGACGGACCACCACTGGTAGAACTACACTTTATTTAAAAATACATTTGAATACTCTTGAGATCACGTTGGTTTATTGCATTATTTTGGTGTCATTATTTTAGTGTGTTACCATGATGGAGTTTTGTATTTGTACGTATGACACCATGCACCTTCTTTATACAGTTTACCAGTACAAATACTGTAGAAAAAACTAACTGTGATGTACTTTGATTCATCATGTGGCTTTCTTTTTCCCACCAGTGTTTATAAG
Organism: Sinocyclocheilus anophthalmus; assembly: GCA_018155175.1. Taxonomy (NCBI): domain Eukaryota; kingdom Metazoa; phylum Chordata; class Actinopteri; order Cypriniformes; family Cyprinidae; genus Sinocyclocheilus; species Sinocyclocheilus anophthalmus. The sequence continues at coordinate 14,030 of JADLZN010008587.1, read as the reverse complement.
ATGGTTGTTAATATAATACAAAAAAAACAAAATAAATGAATAATAGGTAAATAAATAAATAAATAGGTACAACATTGTCAGTATTTACTTATTTATTTTCTTACTTATCTAATGTACATTTAAGTTCAATCTGCCAGATTTTTATGGTAAAGTTCTAGCGTGACTTTCTTTCTCCTTTCCTGCAGTATTCACTCAATGTCATTTACATGAAAAAGTAGATATTTTTTCCAAGTGATATGAATATAGGAAAAAAACAAAAAAAACATGGGTGAGTAAATGATGACAACATTTTTTTTTTCAGGGTAGAAAAAGTTATTTTAGACAGCTTCAGTTCCCTTTTAACAGTGATCTGTATTCATGGTGGCATTCATTATGCTTTCAGCTGTGTGCCCAATTCTGGTGGTACCTTTTTTATGGATCTTATTCAGATGCACTGATATGCATAACGTCTCGGTTACGTATGTAACCCTCGTTCCCTGAAGGAGGGAACGGAGACGTCACGTCGGAGGACCGACGAATTGGGATCTCGCTTAGAGGGACCAATCTACTTTGAGTGTAAACTAAATGAGCCAATGCACATTGGCATGCGATTATTGCATCCAGCTGCTCCTGATCACAGCGTGAGTATAAGTAGGCAGCAGATGCAGTGCATATTCAGGTTTTCGCTGAGGAAACGAGCCGGTGACCCGGCCGCTCAGCGGTGGTACAGGAGCTGTGGCGACGGGACGTGACGTCTCCGTTCCCTCCTTCAGGGAACAAGGGTTCCATACGTAACTGAGACGTTCCCTTTCAGTCGGTCACTCCCGACGTCACGTCGGATGACCGACGAATTGGGATCCCTAACAAAGGGCCACAGGTACTGCCCCTTCCAGTGTCCTGTGGAAGCCACCTGAGCCCCTACTTTTTGGCGTAGGCCAAGGCCTCTTCACAAGAGGACCAGCTACTGCTACAATGGCACTACCCAATGAGTAAGACTGGATAACACTGGGAAACATACCCGTTCTACTTGGAACAGGGACCTTACGGAAGCTCAAACCTTCCTGAAGGAGGTTTCGGAAGCAAATACACACATGAACATACCTTAGGTGCATATGGAAGAATGGAGTTGATTGAACCCTCTTGGAATGGCAGAAGTCTGCCGGGGAAAAACGGGCTCAAGGCTATACCGTGGACTTAACACATATGGGATCCACTTAGGTCTTACATATGGAACCCAGCCTTCTACCGGTTCTCGAGGATTCAGCGAGTGAAGGCCTGGCGCTGGACGCTCTGCCACGTCTGGCTGCCGAGGGGACGGAGGAACTCAACAGGGTCTACGATATGGACTCTCTGGAATGGTTTTAGCAAGCCGAACAGTTAGGAGGTGAGCACACAGGAGGATAACGGATCCACACGAAGGCTATAGAATCTAGCGAAAGTGTTAGGGGTCGCACAGCCCGCAGCCCTACAGATATCTGTCAGTGAGGTGCCATGAGCCAGCGCCCAGGAGGATGCAACACTTCTAGTTGAGTGAGCTCGCAGCCTGAACGGGCAGGGCACACCCTGTGCCTGATAAGCCAGGGTGATGGCATCCACTATCCAGTGGGCCCTCCTCTGCTTAGAGACGGCATTCCCCATCTGACGGCCTCCGTGACAGACAAAGAGCTGGTCTGAGGACCTGAAGCTTGCGTACGTCTTTTTTTGTTTATACGTAGCACCTTAAGGATCGGACGGGACACGGGACAAAACTAGGGCTGGGTCTGCCTCCTACGAGGGCAGCGCTTGGAGGTTCACCACCTGCTCCCTGAAGGGAGTAGCAGGAACCTTGGGAATCAGCCGGGGGCCCCATGGGCATTCCGAGTACATGGGAATCAGCCGGCCCGAACTCTAGGCACGAATCGTTGAACGAAAATGCGTGCAGGTCCCCTACCCACTTGATAGAGGCCAATGCCAGCAGGAACAAAGTCTCCATTGAGAGGAACTTCAGCTCCACTGACTGTAAAGGCTCAAACGGGGCCTGCTATAGTGCCGTGAGCACCAGACTCAGGTACCAAGAGGGTATAGAGGGGGGCCGTGGAGGATTTAACCTTCTCGCCCCCTTAAGGAACCTGACGACCAGGTCATGCTTCCCCAGCGACCTCCTTCTACGGGGTCGTGGTTAGCAGCGATTGCAGCGACATAAACTTTAAGGGTGGAGGGAGACAGCCTTCGCTCCAACCCTTGCTGCAAAAAGGACAGCACAACTCCAATCGATCAACTTCGGGGGTCTTCTCGGCGAGAAGAACACCACTCAACGAACAGGTCCCACTTCAAGCGTAGCGCTCTCGCTGAAGTGATGGTGTCAACTACCTCTTGGGGTAGGCCACTCAGAACCTCCGCGTCCCGTCCAGGGACCGGACATGAAGTTTCCAGAGGTCTGGACGCGGGTGCCAAAGGGTGCCCCGTCTCTGAGTCAGTAAATCCTTCCTCAGAGGAATCGGCCAAGGAGGGGCTGTCGCGAGGAGCATTAGTTCCGGGAACCAGGTCCGGGAAGGCCAATAGGGTGCCACCAGCAGGACCTGCTCCTCGTCCTCCCTGACCTTGCACAGCAACTGTGCCAGAAAGCTCACTGGGGAAAATGCATACTTGCGAAGGCCCCGCGGCCAGCTGTGTGCCAGTGCGTCCGTGCCGAGTGTTCCCTCGGTCAGGGCGAAGAACAACTGGCAGTGAGAGGTTTCTGGAGAGGCAAACAGGTCTACCTGAGCGGCTCCGAAACATCCCCAAACAAGCTGGACCGTCTGGGGATGGAGTCACCATTCTCCCGGGAGCGCAGCTCGGGACAGCTCGTCGGCTGCCCGGTTGAGCAGCCCAGGAATGTGAACAGCACGAAGCGACCTCAGATGCTTCTGACTCCAGAGGAGGAGGTGGCGGGCGAGTTGCGATAAGCGACGGGAGCGCAGACCACCTTGTCGGTTGATGTACGCAAAAGTCGCCGTGTTGTCCGTTCGGACCAGCACATGCTTGCCTCATAAGCACCCTTTGAGACGGCTCAAGGCAAGGTGCAATGCCAGCAACTCGAGGCAGCCAGTGCAGTTGGGGCCCCGTCCAAACCCCTGACACTGCAAGCCCGTTGTACGTGGCCCCCCAGCCGGTGGTTGAGGCATCCGTGCAAACCACAGAATGCCTGGAGACCTGCTCCAGGGGCACTCCTGCCCGGAGGAACGCAAGGTCTGACCACGGGGTGAAGGTTTGGCGGCAGGCCGGTGTAACTTGGACCCGGAAGGTGCCGCGTTGCCACGCCCACCTCGGGACTCGGCCATGGAGCCAGTGCTGCAGCGGTCTCATATGGAGCAGCCCCAGCGGCGTGACTGCCGCCGTAGCTGCTATATGCCCCAGGAGCCTCTGAAACTGTTTCAGTGGGACCGCCATCCTGCTCTTACCGAGTCCCCTCCATACCGGGAAAAGAGATCCTCTGCGTCGGGGAGAGTTTGCTCTTTTCCCAGTTGACCCGAAGGCCCAACAGGCTGAGGTGCCAAATCGCCAGGTCCCTGTGCTCGCACAACTGATCCTGAGACTGAGCTAATATGAGTCGAGGTAGTTGAGAATGCGAATGCTCTGTTCTCTCAAGGGAACAAGGGGTACCTCCGCAACTTACGTGAAGACACGGGGCAACAGGGACAGCCCGGAGGGCAGGACCTTCGGATATGCTCGTCCTTCGGACGCGAACAACAGCAATGGTCTGTGGTGCAGAAGGATCAACACATGAAAGTACGCATACTTCAGGTCGATCGCTGCAAACCAATCTCTGGGACGGATGCACCCGAAGATGCGTTCCTGCATCAACATCTTGAACGGTAACCGCTGTGAAGGGCCCGGTTCAAGACACGCAGGTCCAAGATTGATCGTAACCCACCGCCTTTCTTGGGTACAATGAAGTAGGAGCTGTAAAACCCCGTCTTCATATCGGCTGGAGGGGCCGGCTCTATCGCATCCTTCGCCAGTAGGACTGCAACCTCTGCCCGCAAGACAGGACCATCGGCCGCCTTCACTGTTGTGAAGCGGATGCCACTGAACTTGGGGGGGGGGGGGACGCCGGGCGACTCGCATAGCCGAGCCTGACGGTTCGAAAAAGCCATCGAGACGGGCTGGGTAGCTCAAGCCAGGCTCCCAGACACCGCGCTAGTGGCATCAACGGAACTACAGGCGTACCCGCAGTATCGCAGCCGGTCCGAGGCGGGGTCTGGTGTATGTAACACTGACCTGCGTTCGAGCAGAGGGTGCGTGGGTAGTCCATTGCTTCGTCCTCCCGATCCGTCCACTGCTGCTCACTGGCGAGAGAGGAGGGTGAGTGTGAAACGCACTAGATCGTCCACAACCCCCCGTCCCCTCTGGTGACCCAAAAAATAGAGGAATTGCTCTTTGTCAAGAATTTGGGTACCACCGACCGAGAGGTCAGTGGTGAAAAGATTCTCCACCTGGCCCTCCTCCGGGTGAAGGAGTGGTGCAGTCACCATCTCCTGAAGAGCACGTCCCTCCACCTCTGGGTTGCCCGTCTCCAGGCCTCTTGCTCTCTCGCTTGCCACCAGGTTAGTCCCTCAGTGCCTTGGCCTGGTGCACTTGCAATCACGTCGTAGTGTGTAAGGCGGAGGCAGCTTCTCCACTGGTCGTAGAGGCATCGCTGGCCAGTCGAGTACCTACAGACCAGGGAGGGGAGGCACGGTTCTCCCTGCTGGTTGGAGGCGGCATTAGGACACCAAGACCTGTTGAGCTCCTCATGAACCTCCGGGAAGAAAGGCACTGGGGCAGGGCGCTGAGAACCAGCGCGAGCCACCACAAGAAACCAATCGGGAACCTGGGGCCGGGACACGGTGAAATGTCTCACTCAAGCCCAACCCTACGGCGGCCTGGGATGACATCGCCAGATTTCTGATCCGATCAGGCATTGTACCGGTCCTGGATGGAGAGAAGCGCAGCCGATCTTCCTCTCCAGAAAGCTCTGTCAACCTCCGAGCTGCAATCGACACGATCTTCGGGGGAGCCTCGGAAGAAAACAGGTGGTACCCCCGGAAGGGTTCGCTGCTCTTTTTGAGAGCTCACTGGTTCGACGTGCCGGTGGCTTGAGGCATCCCCGGGGGGAAGCCTCACCTGGCAGTAAGACCAGTCCGCCCACCGCCAGAAAAAACACACCCCCGGCTGCCACCAGAGGGAACCCCAGATCTGGGCAGTGGCACGGGCACTCCGCCCCTTGCAGGTAACGGAGTCCGGTCAGCAACTCCGAGATGGTCATACCCCCGAAATGGGAGCATGAGTCATCCACGAAAACCACCTCAGCGTGCTTCATGCCCAGGCACGAGAGGCAGCGATCGTGACCATCACCCAGCGCCAGGTAACGACCGCATCCAGAAACGCCCGGGTGATACGCTGTCTATAGCAAGACCCACATCGTCTTTACAAAGACGTAACGTCAAGTTTGCCACGCAATGTCGTCTTTAAAAAGACGCACCCGAAATTGCTCTTTTAAGGGAAAAAGCTCTTTTAGCGTGCTGAGGCGCACAGGGGAGATGATCATCTGCAACACAAACAACCATCATGTGCAACCCACTCGACACGGGAAACCACCACCGCTGAAGCGCCGTCCGCCAACACGAGAGCTCTCCAAGAGCGCGCTGAACTCGTTCAGTCTTCTTCTCTCAGTAGAGTAGTCAGGAGCAGAATGATGTGATCGCTCGGCTCCGAAGCGAAAAGCTGAATATGCGCTGCATCTGCTGCCTAATTATACTCACACACTCACTCAGTAGCAACTGGATGCAATAATCGCATGCCAATGTGCATTGGCTCGTTTAGTTTACACTCGAAGTAGATTGGCCCCTCTAAGCGAGATCCCAATTCATCGGTCCTCCGACGTGACGTCGAGAGTGACCGACTGAAAGGGAATAACAGGCCTTCTCTGTGTCTGTTCCTAAAATATGCACTCTCAGACAACTACAATACAAATCTTGACATTCAGAATAGTTGCTCTTTGAGCCAAAACTAACAATACTAGAGGAAATAATATGGCAGACATGAATTTGTTTGTTTTCTTTGCTCCCATTTTATGAGGTGTTTTTAAATACTATGTCCTTAATAATAAAATAAAGGAACTGTTAAGTACAATGTACCAGTAGGGCTCATGTTGATTTGCAAAACAATTTTGCTGCTATTGAGGTGGGATGCAGGTAAGCTTAGGGGCAGCTTTGGTGGTATGGTTCAAGGGGTAGAGGTAAGGTCATCAGTGTAATTATATATGTAACCACGGAAATTAATTACAGATGTAATTACAGGATGGTATTTTCAAATATAAGTACAATGTAAAAAACATGTATATACACAATATAACTGCATTGTATCAAATGATTCATTTAAATGTAAGTACATAGTAGTTAAGGACACTTAATTTAAAGTGAGTCTTTGTTTTCTTCTTATTTTGGCCGTATTCAATAAAGGTGGTTTAGTGTCTGGAAAGGTCTGAAAAATATATATACATATATGTATGCATGTATGTAGAGTGCTTCGATTTAAGACATAAAAATACAGCAGCAGTATCAGTCAGTTCAGATTCATACTTCATGAAATGTGGGCTTTTAATCTTACCAGAAAGCAAATGTTGCAAAATTGCTTAAACTAAAGTTTGATGACAAATGTTAGCAAGTCAACACCTCATCAGCTGCATGTGCAGTTACAGCTACATTTGGCTTTAGATGCTGTTCTCACACTGAGGGAAGATTAATGTGTCCCATCCTCACTACAGCTCGATGACCTTCACCATCATATAATTATGTCTTTTTTATTTATATCTCAACATGGGCAGGTAGCAAAACAGAGTGTCCTGGCTGGAGAACACCAGGGGATCAGTAAATATGAATCAGCAAGATAAGTGCCTCTGAACAGCAGACATAAAACAAAGCCATTTAGTGAAAGAGCCATTTCTGTAAATTGCACCACTATTACAAGGGGGCCCATTTGAGGTACTCAAATGGGCCCAGAATGTAGCAAAGAGCTCTGATACCTACTTCCCAATTACACCAAGGATTTTATTTAAATGTATTTGTTGTGACTGAATAAAATTAAAGTACCATTCTGACACAGTGCAAAATCAGCACAAAATGTACAAATGGTAGCATATAATTCCAAATGAATTAGAAAAGGTCACTTTTAGATACACAAGCACTTTTGGAAGAAATCAGGAGAATGCGGCATATTTGATATTCACCATTTGTAGAGCTGCGTCTAATTACACAGCTCCAGCCTGTCACTTCCAAGATGGGTGAATCTCGAAGGGGGGAGGTGTGAAGCCCAAATTAATTCATTATTCAATAGACAATTCTCCAATGTACAGCATCTTCGACTTCTGTTTCTGCTCCAGGCAAATATGGACCATCTGCTGTAATTTCTAGAGTAATTAAAATAACACCATCCTAATGGAAAGATATGCCTTGCTCCATCCCATTGATGATACACAGCATGGGTCATTCGGAGAGGCACAAAACAGTCCTTATATTGGTGACAGAGCAAAACAGAAAGCCCTGTTTGCAATTTTCCAAGATAATCTTGTGACAGGGACAACCTGAATCCTTGGATTCTTTTAAAAAGCCTTCCACAGAAGCAATTTCAGGATCGCCTTTGAAAAGTTTAACTTTTAGTCTCACCAATGTTCCATTTCCCATGCTGTAAGTGATGGTGGATGTTTGCAGGGGGTCTCAGTGTGCTCTCATCAGAACCAGATCTCTGCTGGCTTCTTTTAACTAAAGTTCTCAGTCTCTCTCCAGCAGTGATGCATGGGAGTGTAGGCACAGTTCACTGCTAATGGTTCCTCCACTGTTCCTGCTATAATCTGCCGTTGCAAAACCTGTGCATTGGAGATGATTTATTCCCTTAAAACCTTGTGTTTTTAAAATGTAATTTCCACTAATGAATCAGTTTATAATTGGTTATGTGCCATTTATCTATGCATTACAAAATTTAGTTCTATCATCATGAGAACTCTCGGAAGACTTTAGCATGGCAATGGATATGACAATGTTAATGTATTTGGTCTTGGCGGAATAGATCTGCTACGCTGCTGCTGCTGTTGGTTATTGCTGTATTTAGATTATTGCTGCTGCTGCTGCGAGCAAGTTCAGGAACTTGCTACTGCCAGTACATAAGCCGATATGGTGCTGTGAGTATTTAAGACATATTGCTGCTGCACAAATAGCATATAAAATAACCCGTAGCAGATCTATACAGGTCGAGCTGGGGAAGGGTTTCAGAGGAACTCTGAAAGCGCGCTGCAATGCTCAAGCGAATGCTAGTCAGCCATTTAAATGTAAAGCAGCAAGCTCATTGGCTGCGTATGCAACATGAAACAATCAGCTTGTGACAAGTTGTTTAACGCTAAGAATATCATCAGTTACGTTAAGGACCCATCAGTCTGCGCCATCTAGAGTTTCATGACAGAACTTGGTATTTATTTGGCCCTTATTCATACAGTATAGTACATTTGACACAATTGGATTAACAGAATACCTTCAAAAATGATTACAATTGCTAGTCCAATCTTCATAAATCCAAAGATGAAACTTGAAGTCATTCTAGTTCTATATAACACAAGGGAAATATGACTGATCAGGCTCTTCTTTGTATTGTTTTGTACTGTTACATAATCTGACAAGAGGCTCTGAATAATGATTTTCTGTGGCATTGTTTATGGACATCAGGGCATTTGCCTCACTTATCAGTATGTGCTAACTGCCATATTGATTGGGTGATTTGTAAAACAGAACTAATAAACATGTCAAAGCAAGATATATTAGCCTGTGCTGTTTTTCCAGAGGCAAGACAGGTTTTGCAACACTTTTGGGTTTTGTTCTCTGCAGTCATATATTTCGAAGCCGGAAGTCTGCTGCAACAGATGGAAAAAAATATATATTTTGAAAATGTCAAATTATTTAACCATTGATGTAACCCTTGTAAAAAGTGTTTAATTGTATTGAATGAGCTAAAACAATTACTTGCAGATAATTTAATATCAATGAAATAAAAGGTTGAAAAGTTCAAAAGGTCAAAAAGTATACTTTATAATGATGTCATATTAAAACTTTTACTTTTAAAGTACATTTTTAAAAATCATTGCTAATAATCTTTTGTCGTACACAGTTGGATGTGTTGACTAACATTCTAAAGCACATGTACTTTATTATAAGAATAACAATTATAGGTAACACTTTGTTAGGTGTGCTGGCTGTCTAATCAAGTGCATGACGAAGGAATAAAGTTCAAAAGGAGTTTTTAATAATAAATCCAGGTGAATATCCACAAGTCCATACACGAACAGTGTCAAAAGCTCAGCAACATAAATCCAAATAATAGCAGACCATGAACTGATGAACAGACAGGGCTTATATACAAGAACAGGGTAATTAAGGAGAAACAGAACAGGTGTGTGGAACTAATTAACAAATCAAAAACCATAGAAACAAACGAGGGAACATGGGCAAACTGGAAAGCAGAGAAACCAAAACACAACAGAACTGAAATGGCGACATTTCGCCCCCTCCCGGAACGGCGCATCCTCACGCTGACAACAGCAGTTCAACAGTGGTGGGAGGTTGGGGGTTCAGGAGGCGGGCGTGGGGCAGGCAAGGGGCAGGCAATGGAAAATGAGCATAGTTCATAAGGCCAGGGCGGAGTGGATGGAGGGAGGAGCCAGGGAGGAGCCCGGGGCAGGAGGAGCCAGGTGGGGAACCAGAGGCCAGCCAGGATAGCGGCCCACGGTGGAGTCGACGGTGGGAGGAGCCATGGTGGAGATGGGGCTGACGACACCAGGGGGCCGACTGACGGAGACCGAGCCGGTGGAAGAGGAGCCCAGAATGGAGACGGAGAGGCGCAGAGCCAGGGTGACAGCAAGGATCTGGAGGGCTGAGGCAGAGCTGGCAGCTGAAATGACCGAGGCGGAGGTGGGGATCCGTAAGCCCGCGTGGATCCGGAGCGACAGAGGACCAAGGTGGAGCTGGAGGGAAGGAGGAGCCAGACAGAGCCAGAGGCATGGAGGGACAAGACGAAGTCGAAGGAGTGGAATCCCTAGGCGAATGATGGTCGACAACTGATCAAGGCTGAGCCGGAGGGACGAGGGAGTCCGGTGGGACCAGTGGGATGATGGGCCACAGTGGAGACAAGGGAGCAATGAGCCAAGGTGGAGCCGATGGGTCGGAGGGCTGAGCTGGAGTCCAGGTCTTGGAGGCTGGAGGCGGAGACAGGGGAACCTCCAACCCCGTGGTAGCTGGAAGCTGAATATCCCGAAGCTCATCCGATCCACCGGTTTCGGCGTGCTGAGGGTGAGCTGAGGTATCTTCAGTGGCCAGCTGACACAGGGCCAAGGACTGGCTGGCTGAGACAGAGGAGGAGGGAGTGGACGGCTGGGCGGGAAACTTCCCGACGCTGGCTGACGAAGGAGCGCTGGGTGGGACCAGCGAAGATGAAGGAGAGCTGGGCGGAGAAGGGAGGGAGAAGCCAGTATTCATCCTCATTTAAACAGTCAAATATTTCAGAGGCCAGCGACAGCTCACGCTCAGCGGTGGGAGTGTGGGCGGGGTCACATTCCATTCCCTAGATCTCCACAAGTACTCCCACGGCTCACACACCTGGTCAATCGCATTCTCGCGCTCGGGTTCTGGGGCGATGTTAGGCTCTGTCGCTCTTGTCAACGCTGGCTCCTTTATCGCGGTGGGCTCAGGCTCTGCGGTGGGCTCTGGCGAATGCTCCGTGCATCGGTGTGGTGAAGGCTTGATAGGCTCTGGATTGGAAGTGGGGCTGGTGAATTAGATAATGTTCAAACAAATCTTTATTTCATGTAAGTTAAAATGCTTACAAATGTCATTAATCTTTCAATTCCATATGATCAAGCACTTATTGAAAATCCACAAATGATTTTAACAGATGTTATAAAATTATTAAAAGTTGTGTTAATGCACAAACCTTTTGCTGCTATTGAGGTGTGGTACAGGTAAGGTTAGGGACAGGTTTGTTGGTATGGGTAGGTTTAAGGGTCAACAGTGTACAGGGGTCAGTTTGATTATTATAAGGGAACACAGTCCAATCTGTTTATGCTATATTGTTTTGATAAATGAACAAGCATTTTCTTTGAAAAATTATTTGTTTTCTTCTGTTTATTTATGATTCAAGAATATCCTGTTTAATACTGATGAATAGTTTCAACTTTAGATTGGCTACTGCAAAAACATGAACAAATGATTAATAGATTATTTGTTAAGATGTGTAAATAGAGGTCTACACAACAAAGACCAACAAATGAAGATCATATGAACTGAAAGTTTACTGACATTTGTAAGCATTTCAATTTACATTAAATAATCATATGTTAATCATTAGGTAATGTTTAGTTAGTTCATTAGTAAACATTAACAAGAACATTATCTCTTATTTCTAGCAATGTGAATATATATTAAAGGGGTCCTATTATGATTTTTCACTTTTTTAAATTTAGTCAGTTTGTATAGTGTTGTTTTTGGCGGCCTGTTTTAATTTGAGTTTTAGTCTAGTCTTTGTGTGAAGCTGTCATTTTAGTTTTTATTAGTTTTAGTCACGTTCATACTCTTTTTAGTCTAGTCAAGTTTCAGTCAACTAAAAGTTTGAGCATTTTAGTCTTATTTTAGTCAGAATTATCCATGACATTTAGTCTAGTTTTAGTCAACGAAAACTGATGACATTTAGTCTAGTTTTAGTAAATGAAAATTGTATTTTAGTCTCTTTTTAGAAATGCAATTCTATTTAACCCAGTCAATATAGTATAAGTACCTAGTAGTATAGACGAAACCAAATTTTTCTTTTAGCCAAACCCATTTCAAACAAGGTTATCTTATTATATTATTGTTACCTTCAAGAATATGCGTCCATGAGACTTCCGTCTGTTTGCCATCAGAGGTCACCCTTTCCATTACATTGACTCTCGCACCACACAGACTGTTGCACATCACCCTGGATTGCATTTCCCATCAACCATTGCACTGATTACACGCACACAGCTGAATGCACTGATCACACACACACACACAGCTGAATCCAATCAGAAATGCTAGATAAGCCATGGACTTCCTCTCTCTCACTGCCGAGTATTGTCTAGCATTTTCCACTCTCCTAGTGTTAGCTGTGTTACCAGAGTTGCCCATTTACCACACCTAAGGGCTATTGCAGACAAAAACAATATTGTACTACATCGATGTTTCCTGTCAGCTTGATTTTTGAGTGGACTTTGCTGTTCTGTTTCGCTTGAACGGTATACGAGTGGAGCACTCATATGGGCTGTGAGCGACTGAGCGGAGCGCACACGCATATAGTGGGATAATACGCAGAGCGTCACACCACGTGACAGTGAATCCTGAGCGGTGAACTCATTTTCGGCAGCCGGAATTTCAGTGGATCTCTAATTATTGGCGACATTAGAAATGGATATTATATAATAGCTGCTTTTTTGAACATTTTAGCAATTTAAAAATATAAAAAATATATTTTTTACACGGCACCCCTGCTCTCGACAGACGGTTGGGAAACACTGTTCTAAATAATGCCCGAGTGGGGCTTGAGGAAGTGACGTCGCCTTCGTCTGCGCAGTGCGACCTGATGAAGTGAGACACAGGAAACAGAAATACTGCAAAAATAATAATAACGCGACTAAACGAGACGAAATAACGTTATAACATCTCGTTTCGTCTCGTTTTGGTCAACGAAAATTAAGAGACATTTTAGCATAGTTTTTATTTTGTAAACCACATTTAGTCTCTTTTTTATTCGTCAACAATATTGCATTATACATTTAATTATAGTCATCGTCTCGTTTTCGTCACGTGATAAAGGTTCATTGACGACGATATTTATCATATCATATCATAATTTTCATTGACGAAAGCAACACTAAGTCTGTAGTGTGTATGTTTGGGCATTAAAAAGATCTAGAAAGTTACAAATCTCAAAGTCCACTCCAAAGAGAGATAGTTTTTTTTTTTTTTAATCCCTTTTCAAGAACTACAATGAATGGTTCGTTTGGACTACAGCGTTTGTTTTCGGGGTTTTGTGATATCACAAAGCGGCCCATTAGAATATCTTTTAAAATAATTCCCGCCTACGGAAATTGTAATGGTTGGGGAGGGGCGAGGTTGTGTTTAGAACGCTTGGTTGAGTGAGTGCATCAGACGAGACGATGAAGAAGAAGTGCTGCTGCAGAGTTAGTGCATCAGAGAAAACCAAGAAGAGCTGCTGTGCTGTAGCATCAAATTTTCGGCATGTCTAGAACAGCGGTTCTCAATTCCAGTCCTCGCGTACCCCCGCTCTGCACATTTGTGTGTTTCTCTTATTGCTTCATAAGTTTGTTATATATGACTGTAAGTGCCCTGCGAAGTGGAAATTACCGGATATTCCTCCATGATTCCAGTTTGAAGGCAGCATCATATGTTCCACACAAAGGGCATTTAAGTGTGCGAGACGTGAATTTAAATTGTATTTATTTACAGAGGTATATTATGTCCCACTTCACGCTTCTCTAGTAAGTTTCTTTTGTGTGTGAAGACGCTGCAGGCAGCGGCGCAGCGCAAATCTGTAAATGTAAAAACAGACGCCGAACGGCGCCGCCGGTATGCCTACACTCATAGAAAATAATGTATTTGAATTTTAAAGACGTGGCGCGACCGAGCGGCAACCTCCCGCTCTCTCTCATAAAGCCAACACGGAAGTGACTTAAACTAATTCATCAACTGGCCACTAGAGGCTGGCTGCAAAAGGGAGTCAATCCCATAGACACCCCATGTTAAAATGCCCAACTTTACAGCAGAAAAAAACATGTTTACTGCCTGGTTCAAAAAATGGTTTTGGTCTATATAGCTAATTTTAACTGTGAGGGGGGTGAATTTTTTTATAACTCATCCGTTTAAATTATATTAAGCCTTAAATTTCTGCATAATTAAGGGTGTGGCCACTTGAGTGAAAGGTGGATTGCTGCTGCTGTCACCACCGTAGAGCTAGGTGGGCGTGGTTTGAGCAGCCAG